>JAOTON010002114.1:0-81292 GCA_034440635.1 Lepas anatifera | reverse complement strand
GAAAAATGACCTGAAGTCCTGTTCATTGAAGCGAAACACAAGAACCCCAGGTTTGGTACGTCGTCTCGCAAAACCGGGCGTAGTACCGCACAAAGCGGATGTTTCGCTGTTCTCAGCCTTCTACGGTAACAAATAGAATTGAAAGTGGCTCGAAGCCTGTGTCATTTCGAAATTTAGACCCTACATTGCCGAAATGAGTCTCTAAAAGGAGGGATGGAGCACCCTGCCTTGGAGCATCGTCAGCAATCATGCACACAGGATGGTTTTTTGTTTGATTAAACTATCAGAGGAGAGCTGGTAATCCCGAAGGGCAGTATTTTTTACCGATGATTCGGCTTGCGATACTCGACCCTCCACGACGGTTGGGCCCGTACCTAGTATCGACCCCACGGAACTCCCTGAAATCGTTACAATGGGCTATTCATTCCACCTGTACGGTTCTGGCTCGATCCGATTAATAGTTTTTTTAGTTAAAGCCTCGGACATTTGTATTGACAGTGCAAAGGTTTTTTGCCATTGCTACTGACAGCAAGTGTAGTGTGTATTTTGCAATCACCAATCTATTGATAAGCCTGGCCAGTTCTTTTTAGTTATTAAGAGCAAATTTTTGAATATTAGCAGGTGCTAAGTCAAAAATTTTTTTTTACATTAAATGAAACATGGTCATTTCGGTTACCATTTGTTTTAAAATTGTTATGACTGTGAATCAAGGACGTCTCCGGTCTGCATGTTTTACACCAAAAAGGGATCGCTCTGATTACCACTAACAAAAGGGCTTTCTATAAGGTGTTCTGCCGACGCAACACCACGTCTAAATGTCTGAAAGATGTTTTGGGGAGGTGGTTGCTATAATGTGTCGAAAGTAAAGGGTTTGTTTCAGGTATTGGATCGCGAGTGTTTGCAGCGCGGCGGGGGTAGGGTCATGGTTACGGCAGAGAGGCCGAGACAGGGTTGGTGGATTATAGTTGGGGACTCAAGGGGTGCGTGAAGAAGGCTGCCACCGCCAAGGATGACGCACGCCCCGCTGTGAGGCGAAATTCGCCCCCTCCTGGTTTTTCCCAGATAGCTAAAAAACGAAGAGACGCAGAACAACCCAGAGCTTGCGGTGGCTTATCCCTGAGCTAATTTTACATTGTGACCAATTATTTTAGTTAAGGTCATGTCAGGTCAAGGAACTATTCAGGGTCAAGTGACCCGACCTCAAAACCTAAAATTACATGAATTTTAAGCAGCGCCCAGGGAACGTTCGCTAACCGATCCGTTTGAAACTTTACAATATGATAAGGTCATTAGGTTCTACAAATCTGCTATCTCGTTATTTTGATATTGGTGACCTAAGGTGGGGTCAATTTTTTGGCCCTTCCATTATAAGTCTATAGTGAAAAAATGAATGGAATCGTTTTCAGGAAGCTTTGAATGAATGGGCTGAAGAATATGAGCTGTCTTTTCTTACCACGATCTTGACCATAAAGTTGAGGTTTTGAGTATTTGACCTCTCAAAAAGGTCATATCAGGTCACGGGATCAGAGAGTGATTGTTTTGCCAATAACTTCTCACTGAATTGAGATAAAGCTCCCATTTTGCTTGCATTGTATTTTATATTTTCACGAAGTCGATTTATATGTGTGCAAGACCATACCCGGTCACTCTGTGACCCTGATACAAACTCGAGGTCAGGTCATTTTTGACCTTCAGCTGACCCAGCAAGGTCATGATACATCATTCGATTTGCCGCGATGAGAGAAATCCAATGATATTAAAAAATTTGCTGTAGCTCCCCTGAAATTCAGATCTAGAGGAGAAAAAGTACACTGCTATTTTGTAAAAATATGGAGCGTTCTTTGACCTATGCTAAACCTCAATATGACCTGACATAAAATTGACCTTCTTATAAATTCTCTTCGTCTTGTCAAAGAGCTTTCGAACGTCGTCCGTAATTTTCCTTTAGCTTTCGTGGGGAACTTGAGATACGGGGGCGAAAAACGCCCCAGCGGGGCGCGTCATGCAAGGGCCCCAGCGGGGTGTGATGTTAATGAATTTAGACGGAATAATTTTAATTTTGTTATGTGTTCCCGCATAGGCAGATCCAGGATTGCCGATCCGTGAGCAACTTCCCGGGAGAAGGGCTTATCAGGACCAGAATTGTGCGACTTTTGACAGCCAAACCTTTCAGGTGGAGCTCAAAATCCTGAAAGTGGGCGTTTATTTTTGCATCCTGGAGATTGTGGGAGAAGCGATATTTCAGGGGGCGCCGTGACCATTTCAGGGGCGGCGTGGGTCGATCGGGGAGGGTACGTACCCTTGCACGCCTCCTGGATCCACCTATGTGTTACCGAATGTCTGCGTTGCTTACGTTACTGGAGTTCCTCCATTTAAGCTGGTGCAGTTCCCATTAAGAACAATCACTGATAATTTTGGCTGCGATGAAAGGCTGGTGATACGGATTCATGTTACATAGGCCAGCGATAAAGCCTTTGCTTTGGTTGGCACCGCACTAGTCGGTGTTGAATTAAACCTTTTTACGGCGGGAGAGAAGCCGCCATTGCACTTTCCTTGATCTCAGCCCGCGAAGTTGCACGACAAAGTGCGTTCAAGACAGTTCAAAACATTGGTGCAAGCGGTGCATTTGTGACGCTAAGTTATTAAACGTAAATATCTACATAATCACCTAGCGTCACCCTTGTACATGAAAAATTATTTGGTCTGCACCTCAGCCAGAGAATGTGGCACCTCCGTAATGGGATGAGAACTGAGATAGCTGTGTAGGATGGAGCATGCCGAGAAAAACACCTGATCGATTGATTTGTTTATTTATATCATATTTTATTTTGTCTCTTACATTTCATTTGTCCCAGAACTTACTACATGCGGAGAAGAGATAAGATTCACCCTCCCCCATCGACCCCGTCCTCCCCAAGGCCATCAAAAGAATGTGACGTCATACTCAAAGCCCACCCGCACATATTGTTTGAACAAGTATATTATGAACATCTTTTTAAACCATCATTCTAAACATTGCTTTAGTACTATCGATAATAGATTAATAATTGTAATCTGGTTGTTTGCGCCGGAGATGGTGCTTGAACTGCTAAGATATGTCAAATATCAAGGCTAACCGAGTTCAATAAGCCATCGGGTCCATGTTGCCCTACTCCCCTTACTGTCTAGACTCATACTCACCTTAATTAGCACATTCAGAATGAGGTACCAAAATCAAAACATTGAAACAGGTTTTGTTCAGCCCAGCTTGTTCTGAATTCGTCATTCCGCTTTTCAAGACAATGCTCAGAAACTCTTCGAAGAAATGGAAATAATTAGGGCTTCCTTCTACGTTTGTCTTATTCCACCAATTTCGCGTGCTCTCCGGGGTGACAGCGGTGAAGTCAACGCATGGTGGCATCTCCACCAACGCCAGTGTACGCGCTCGCCCTGAGGCGGTCAGGTCACCGTGGGCCGGGACCGCCTCAGGGCCCCAATATGCGGCTGGCAATGGCAGGGCAGGCGGGTATGCCAGCTAATCGCCGCACCGAACAGGTTTTCCATGTGTCGCTTGGAGTGAACAGCGGGCAGGGGTACTGGAAGAAGCCACTGGTGCACCAACGCTTGCGACGCTCTGTGGGCCCAGTCAAGATGGAAGGTGTAAGGAGTGGCTTACTCTAGCCACTTTAGTTTTCAGGTGGAAATGAACGTTATTGCAGGAGAGGTGAGAATAGATGCTGTAGACCATTGGTGGATCGAGGAGCAGCTTTTTGGAGGAGCCAAACCAACGTTTGGGGGCCTAGAATTAGGAAAAATCATGAAAACAAGGTATTTTTATAGAAAAGCGGCTAAAATTTGTTCCTTTTGGCAGGGGCCAAAATATACTATTTTAGGCTTTGGAGAGGGGGCCACGGCCCCTTGCCTCCCCCTTGGATCCGCCAGTGCTGTAGACAACATTAAGAGCAGGACGTACATATAATGTGCGAGATGGTTTCGCGAACGCGTTAAAATCTAAGCATTTTTGGGCTTTCAACGTGTACCTGAAAAACGAGATCTCATGATGGACACTCCGGAGATCTTCCGAAATCTCTATGGCGGGAGGCGCTGCCCTTCGTCTCCGTACTTCCCACTTTTCTGGAGGCCTCTGAAGGCATTTCTTCTGTCACCCTGTGTCCGCTTTGTTTGGTCATATCAGGATGATTTTGCCCATAAAATCTCTTTGCATTACCTGTACCTGTTTACTGCAAAGTCTGCCAAAACAATCCTGCTGAAGTGCCCGCCGGGTTTGTGATTCCAGCGCCAAGCCCCGGGGGGCCTGTTTACCACAAGAGAGCTCTGAGGCTGAAAATCGGCCGCTGATTTGACAACAGGATTCATTAGAATAAATCCCTGATTTTAACAATTGGAATAAAGGAATGCGAGAAACCGAGACTGAGCAGGATATTCGCACGTAATACATACAAAGCCAGAGAGAAGGAATGATATGGTATCATATAATTGGGTATAAAAAATTAAAAGTTTCCGTCTGATTCGTTGGTCTGTGTTGTCTATTTAGACTGAAACACGAATCTCTACTCACCTAACCACTGCATCGGAGGAGTGAAAAGCTTTCGTCCATTGGCCCCTTTGGAACTGAAGTTGGACATTGGAGTGACCCTGGAGATATTTTTCTCTCCTTCTCCGTCGAAACTTGGGTGCACAGTTTTGGAACGGCTTGAATAGCTCATCCTAGTCGAAAGAGAAGCGTGTTTCAGTACTGCAGAATGTGATGGAAGAAACAAACATTGTTTTGTAAGCTCAGTAGCATTGTACCCGGTAGGTGTGCCTAACTACATGAGACACCACTCTTTCTATCTCTCCCTCTATCTCTTTCTATTGTTGAGATAGTTTAATTATGACACAAGAATATTCAATGTTATATCCTTCGTATGCTTGCATGATTTGTCACCGATCCAAACCTGACCTTCAGCGACTCAATTTACATAAGATTAGTGAAAAGTTAAATTCAGTGGACAGTTATGTATCATCTGTTTGCATTTTAACATGTTTTTCTACATCAGCTATAGTCTAAAATAAGGTGGGCAAATTTTTAAATCTCAGACCCACACAGTAACATGAGCGAATTTTAGCATTTATGCCTAAGATGTTTAGCAAAACTTTTCCCGGTGTTGCTGTCTCCATTGGAAACGTCTGTGCTACTGTACAGTGGTTCAGGGGCTTGCTGTTAAGGAGGATCAGGTGCAATTTGGAGCTAGGGAAGCAGCCCAAACACATGTAATGCCGGCATATATCCCTGCTAGTGGATAGGTAGATATCTGTTGCGTATCAGGCATGTGTCAGACTCACCAACGAATCTTTATGGAGGCAAGCGGGCATATATATATATATATATATATATATATATATATATATATATATATATATATATATATATATATATATATATATATATATATATATATATATACTAGTATAGCTATATCTATATCTATTTCCGTATATGGGGGCGGGTACACACCACCCAAATCAAAGCGAAGGTGGCTCAGATACACGTTAATGCGTTTCTTAAATCGCGTGGATGAGTTGTAATGATTAATTGCACATATGGAAGAATACAGTCATTAAAGGGAATGTGGCACCTTCACAACGTGATTTTAACTGAGATGACCAAGTTGTAAAGCGGGTCGGAAGAGCCCGGTACTCCATATTTCATTTGACTTGGAACTCGATATTTCTGTAGAAAAAGCTAAAACCTACCTGACTGGCCCCTCTTTTTGTCATGGCATTACATTGTTATGTGAGCTACTGGTGTGACGACATATCCTAACGTCACGATGAGCATCAATTTATCGAAGCCCTTGAAGCGTTTCAAGTATGGTAGTGGTTGCCAGATCGGCGAGGAAAAGGAAAGCATCCATCCTGATCTGATATTGATTTATTTTTCTATAGAATTATTTTAAAAACCAAATATTGAGCTTATTGTACATTTTTCAGAGAATCATGAGTGGTTTCATTATTTTGACTAAAAGTACGCCTAATTACACTAAATTCCAGGATTCGACCAAGGTGCCACATTCCCTTTAAAAGGCTAAACGTTGCCACCGCGGTGGGGAGCGTTTCCATTGCAATGGAGGAAAAAGGTGCTGCTAAAATCTCTTACTCCTTACATCCGAATGAGTTCGTCTTTCTGGGGTCTGTCAAGATCTGCCATATTTTCATGAAGGCGGCTATTAACGTCGGAGATGGAATATGACCCCAGTCTAACTGAAAGCCTGATTAAGATAAAAAAATGATGAAACGTTGGTGAGTCCCTGACACACATAGGCGCCGAAAGCGGGAGGGGATGGGGACACATCCCCTGTTAATAACGAGGATACGTCCCCCAAATTTTTGTTAATGTGCTGTCGCAGGTAGCAAACATGCACAAAATTTGCCTCCCTCAGTTCAGCACCAGCCCTGGTCCGTCCCCCCTGTAAGAATTCCGTGGCGGCGCCCTTGCTGACACCGGGTCTGAAAAATCTGATAGATGGTCTACCTATCCACTTACTAGGAGAGATTTCCAACCTCTCGCATGTGTTTGGTGTGTGCTCCCCAGGTTCCAAATTGCACGTAATCCTCTTTACTCACCTTCCTTTTATTTTTGCCAACCACCATTCTTCCCACCCCAGGCATAAATAGCCCCCTTCTCCTTTCCCAAAATAATTGAGTTAAACTCGCTCTCTAAAAATCCCCATTTAAAACTTCAATATCAATTCAATACGATCTAATTTGCATGTTTGGGCAATCATATCAATTATTTGGGGCCTCCAGAGGCCAAGTTGGGTCACGGTAGGCTATTTCCTCTAAAATATGCAATGCTTAAGAAAAAGTGGGCGCAGCTCCCATTCCATTAGAGCTATTGAGAGCTGGTCAAGCAAATTTGATAGGAAAATCCCAGAAATTTGTCCGCCATGTGGAACATAATGACCTACCGCCAGTGGTTTGGCCTCCAGAAGTCACCTTGTGACCTATTATGACCTGAGGTCACGAAAGGTCAGAAAGTGAAAAACCTTGTCGTATGTCAAATGAAAGAAAATGACAAGACATACACGATGACTTTTTTATTCAGCGCTCTAGCTTGGTTAGGTCAAAGTTATCGTCAAAGTACTGTTTTTGTCCTTTGGTGACCTGTGATGAACTCAGATAGGTCAACGGCAAATATCCCCCTGGGATCCGTGAGAGCGTGTCCAAGAACGCTTTTCTGAGCAATCTGAGCATTTGCAATCATTTTTGTGACTTTTTAGATCATAAGACAGTTTTTCCGCATGCTTTTTCAATGAATGAGGTCACTTGTGACCTGACCACTGGGTCTCGAAACTTTTTTATCCCGATAATACAGTCTTTAGATCCTGGAGGGATCATGAAGTGTAGTTAGTTTCAAATTAAACGGCTTAGAAATGTAGCTATGGTAGAGCTCAAAAGTTGAAGTGGAGGTGACCTTGATGACCTCACCTGGTGACCTGACCTTAGGTGACCCGGGGAAAAAATCAGGGATGGTGAGAAAATGATGGGGTGAATGGTAGAGATCTCAAAGGTTATACTGCGCCTGGCCGTTTTTCTGTTGTTCCGAAAAACCTTTCGGGGGCCATCGATGGCCCCCGGTGGGAAGTGAGTTAATAGCAAACCCTTGAACCGCCGTCCAGAGACACCGAACATTTACAACGAAGACTGCAACACCGAAAAGTTTAAAACATCCAGGCATAAATGCTAAAATTCGCTCATGTTGCCGCGGTCCGATTTTCCGCATTCTCTCACCTGTGACTTTGGTAAGGTCACGTACAGTGGAAAAAGGCATGTGAAGGAACAATTTTTTTAATTTGATCGTTTCACTCCACCCTAGTACACTAACCAGCTCCGTGCGCTGCCCGCGGGGCCCCGCACCCGCCGCACGGCAGGTGCCATAGGAGCGTAACAGCCTCAAAACGACTTAACACATCTTTAAAATTCAAAATATATCTAGCTAACGCATCTTACAACTTGTTATACACGTGGCTGATCCTCGAGGGTACACGGATGCATTACTGCTAACAGCGAACGAAATATAGGTGGTGCCGTGGCCTCCGAACTGACTATAACTAGCGAGTCATGGATTCGACAGCTGAAACGGTGACCAATCCAGTCCAGACGCGAATTAGACTGGACGATTGCCAGAAGAATTCGGGAAGTTTTCGATCTGTATCTGGATTTAAATTCCTTTGTTGTTGACTGTTCGTCCTTTTTGTATCTGGATAGTTTTGACTGTTCGTCCTTTTGTATCTGGATAGTTTTGACTGTTCCGTCCTTTTGTATCTGGATAGTTTTGACTGTTCGTCCTTTTGTATCTGGATAGTTTTTGACTGTTCCTCCTTTTTGTATCTGGATAGTTTTGACTGTTTCGTCCTTTTGTATCTGGATAGTTTTGACTGTTCGTCATTTTGTATCTGGATAGTTTTGACTGTTCGTCATTTTGTATCTGGATCGTTCCTGGATCGGTTATCACGTTGTGCAGACAGATTGGCCTGGATTTGTCCTAGAAACTTTGAATGTGGGCCGGCTTTGATCCAAATTTGAGACCCTGGCGCACTCCTATTCAAACCTTTCAGATCATTCCTGGCCTTGTCAGTTTTTTTACCCTCGAACAATGTCACACCTCTGCGCCCCTAGGCGGAGCAACACTAGGAAATGAGTTGGACTGAGATAGCTGAGTCACTATTTTCTTTTCAACACCTCATTTCACCAGCTCTTAAGCAAAACACCCTGTATATAAAAGGGCATTCATTTATCACTGATTACCAGGTTGGTGAATACATTTTCTTCCAAACAATGTTTTCTTGCATAGTAAATTGACTGTAGCGCTGCGAAAATGGCTTATTATGGTGCCGGATGCACAATGGAAGTGTTCCATCTCAGCACTTCACCGCTGTGTAAATATCACTTCAGGCAGGCTCGGCACTAGACCAGGCGGGTAAATGCAGTGAACAGCCAGCCTCCGCCTCTGAATACAGTGCCTAACACTCGGTGCATACACCTGCACTCAGTATTGTTCAACATACTCACTCTCCCTACGTAACAATCACTGGAAGCGGGTGTCAGCTGATTGGTGTCCCCTAGCACCGCTGACTGCAAGGACAGTGTCTGAAGTGGTCAGACGAGACTCAGGCGTCCCTGGGCGGGGGGCGGGGGGGGGCGGGGGCGGCGGCGTCCGGGCCGTGGCCGTTCTGGTGAGGCGTTTTGGTGAGTCGCTCCATCTCCATGCCGGAGGACTGGAGGACGGCTGCCGCGCTGTGGTGGTCGGAGAGGCCGCGTCCGTCGTCACCCGCGCCGGTACCTCCTGTCAACACGGCACCAGCCAAACACACTGTCGGTCAAACGAACAGGGCAACTGTTGGACGTTCGACGGCTTTAGTGAAAGTGCCAGTCGCTGAAAGCTCATCCCAAACTGGTTGCTAAACCCGAAACATTTTGATTTTGTAGAACATCATTGCGTCTGTTGCTCGGTGATAGATGACCTATTATCACGCCTCAGTCCCAAAATTCTTCTTAGGCACAGCTTTGAATGAGTGAATGAGTATTTTTCATCTTGATCGCACGTTGCTTCCTCTCCCTGGATTATCGCAAACATGGCCAGAGGATACGAGGAGCCCAATTCTGACGACTTTTTGGATCTAGAGGAGATAGTCTTTCCCCAGCGTTTAATCAAATTTCACTGGCAATCCTGCCCCTCGCCCACCCCCTTATTGACCGGTGGAGACATTCTTGTGTGTATACATTGACTTCTACGACGCTGTCAAGGTACTGTGTGTAGAATCCTCACATTTCCATTAACTGATGTCAAGATAATATATCTTCCATACAGTTTAAAAAGAAGAAACCATCGCTATCGGGGTCTTGTTGGCAAAATTAAAAAATAGATATGTCGTAAAATGTTAAGGTATCAAAAACATCTGGTTTCCATGGCTTCCAAAGCTAAAGTTTGATCTTTTGATGTGCCTTGAATTCAGAAAAGCAGTCGATGTTAGAGTTTTGGCCCAAAATAAGTTTCACTCCATTGAGTGGGGGCTGGGCAATGATTCTCTAGGACGTGATGAATGAAATACCAAAACTCGACGGTCGGAGAAATACAACTACGGTTCATGTCATAACTGTCCTCGGCGCTCAGCTTTAATGATGGACTGACTCAGGGCAAGTTGTATGCCAAATCGCTCCAGAGGATGGAAGAAAACAACTCAAATAATAATAATAAAAATTCTGAGAATGATGGATTTTTAGAGGTAAATGTGTTTTGCCCCTTTTCCTAGGTCGCATCTGCAAAAATAGATAAAGACGTTTATATTAATGCTCCTGGCACTGCCGAATGCAATGTCCAGCCGGCGGCCCAATGTCCATCATCATAGCTTGGGCTGTAGGGCCCCCAACATCCGAGCTCATTTGGCTCTAATGTTGTCGGTGTCAAATGACTTTATCCTCAATGATGATCATTTCATGTGATCATCAATGGCCTCAACCCATGGACCATCAACACCATCATCCTTTGATGATGATGGCCTTAATTTGATTACAAAGTATCCATAAATTACATTTGGGTGATTGCTCGCTGCAATGTTATAAACCCCACAGAATGGGGCCGAGTAAAAAAAACGACCACGGGTGTGACGTCACAAGTCACGATACCACCGGGCCGCCCACTGCAGGGCCGCAGAGGACCGCGGGGAGGAGAATACCAGGCAGGGGCGTCGCCACTACGGAGCCATGGTCCACGTGGATATTTTGCCCTCTACCTGACTCAGGGGCCCCCTTTGATACCTTGAGTCTGGTATAGCCTTTTGAGTATCAAAAAGTTTAGCCTTCCTTGCTTATCAAGGAGGCCTCCTAATTGGCCTAAGCAGGAGATCCCATTAACTACAAAGGAGGCCCCATAACTCCCTACCTAGGAGACCCCTTTACAAAAAAAGAAGGCCCCCTAAATTCCCACATTATTGGCCCCCCTTGCCTAAACAATCCCTCTAAACGGCCAACATAAGAGATGCTTTACTTGTAAAGAAAACGTCTAAATAACCTTTAAAATGGAGGCCCCTGAAAGCTAGGATACCCCCTCAAGACCAGGGATAGTAAGCCTCCTTTCGACTCTGGCCTCATGTTCAGAAATGCCTGGCGACGCCGCTGATACCAGGTGATTGGAAGGAGGGGCCATGGTGACGACAGGCGGCTAGACGGCTAAATCCTGCATTATGAGCTTTGCCCAAATGCATGAGAGCAATGATTCGAGCTTATCCAATGGGAAATTTGCGTCCTGCAGAGGACAGTACTGACGTGGTCGTTTCGTTCGCTGATAGAGACCCGACACAAATGCTTTCAGGAACAGTTCAGGAACTTTCGGACTGTTTCCGTTTGCTGCTCATCCACATTACCATTTTCTGTGCCTGGCTGGCAAGTTTAATCATGAGGGAGGGCTGCTTGCTCATCTCTCTGATAAATACTGCAAACCACTAGCAAAATGTCTGCAAGAAAAAAACGCGCCTAGTACGTCTTAAAGGGAATGTGGCACCTTTATAACGTGATTTTAAATGAGATAGCCAAGTTGTAAGGCATGCCGGAGAACCCGGTACTCAATATATAATTTGTCTTGAAACTCAAAATTTTCGTCTAGAAAAGCTAAAAACTTACCTGAAATGTACCCTACATGTACCTCAGCCTTGCGGCCACAGTTGTCAGCTGATGGTGTAACGACAGCGCTGACGTCACGTTGAGCAGTCAGCCAATTGAAGCCATTGAAGCCTATTGAATATGGTAGTAGTTGCCAGATCATGACGTCATCCACAGGCAGAGGTTTATTTTTCAGCCTAGAGGAGCATTTTAAAAATCAAAATATTGAGCTCATTGTGCATTTTTCAGAGAAATCATGAAGGTTTTCATGATTTTCGGCTAAAAATACCACAATTGAACTAAGTTCTTGGATTCGACCCAAGGCCTTTGAGAGGTATGTAATGTAAATGTAGAGGTAGAACGCTCCCCTCTCAAAAATGGCAACCTCTGTTTCTAGAGACTTTTACGTTTGTGACGTCAGCAGCTGCTCTCAAGGTGGAGCCGCCCATTCATTCAATGAGAATCGACTACGGATCGTGGAGTGTTTTACGGTTTCAAGATGCATCTGGCGAGGGGTAGACCCAGGATTTATTACCCCACGTCCACAAAAAACAGTATTATTGCCCCTAACACGCAACTTATCTCCTGTTAGCCCCGTCTTCTACAATGCTCAGCGACAATGCGTTGCTAAGCAGCTCTAGGCGATCGCTGACGTCATCACCATGGTGAATGCCAGATTTGAGGTTGCCAATTTTGGCATAGGCTAAAAAAGCCGGAGCGCAACTCCCTGGATTCGACCAAGGTGCCACATTCCCTTTATTGTTACCGCTAATAATGACTTCGAAGTGAAGACGGGGAAATGCGTTTTCCCGTTTTTTTCAAGCTACTGAATCTGACAAAAACATACCTACCATTTTTTTATGCTCTGCCACGAAGGAAGCTGCTGAATTTCAAATAATGTGCTATCTCGCGGCCCATTGTTCATGGTTAGTGCATGAGGAAGCAGAGATCTGCCGTCAATCCACCCACCAGCCCCGATCCGCCATTTCCATCGTCGACACTGATACTGTACTTCAATATCCGTCTTCGTCCGAGATGAAGCGTCCTTTCTCTATATCAGCATGCTTCAATTATAGATAGTTGGCTGGGATTATTTTTCCCCTGTGCGACCGCAACAAGTATCACTGAACCTGAGAATGAGCCAACAATAAATAATGGGGCATCAACCCTGCAGCATCTATAGATCTGTTCAGACAGACGCAGCAATGTTTGAATTCTCCAGAAGTTTACCAGAACGAAGTTGAGCGAGGCCGAAAGTCCTGGTGGGCTGGTGGTCGTCCCTGGTCACTCTTAGAGGCTAATCCAAATCAGGGATTTTTGCGTATAAAGTGGGAACCGTGTTTGGTCCCCAGCCCCGCCCAACCATCCCCATCCCTTCGAAATTCCCACCACTGGGAATCAGCGCTCTTCTTGTCCTAAATAACTGAATACCTGTTCCCCTTTGGGTAAGGGCTGTTGTCTCCTTTGCTGAAAGCTGTGATGACCCCCTTATATGGTACCGTCTCGCATCTCATTCGAAGGAATTCCACGTCAAGGGCTCTTTTTTCTTGAGCATCAATAATAATAAACAAGGTGGTAAATGGGATAAAGAAGACTTCAATTTGAAATCTTCCTCCACGCCACTGCAGGGCAGATCAGCCTCGCAAACAAGTAAAAACTAAGGTAAAAAGGTAAAAAATCTGCATCCTCTAATTCTGCAAACCTGCAACTACATCGCAAACAGCAAAATAGTCACCTCCCTATCCATCCACCCTCTCTGTCGCCCTGAACCTGACGCCAGCATCGCTCTCAGCCCTGCTCTGAAACGCTCTGCTCCCGGTTCCACACCACAGGCATTCAGCAGAAGCGCGATAACAGAGCCGCCGCCGGCCCGTCTCGGTACGGACCAGTGGGAGGGCTCGCTGGGAGGAAGCTGCCTGTGTTACGCTCGTGTAGCTCACCACGACGTCCACCTAGCATTGGCAGTAGGTTTTTTTTGTTTCTCCCCCCAACCCCCACACCTGGCTGATTTGTGGGGGGTTGTGGTGGTTGGTTATGCTTTCTTCCCCGGGGGCGGGGGGGCGGGGGGGGGGTTTCCCCCCCGGGGGTTTGGACCCACGTTTATTCATTCTTTCCTTTCTTAAAGACGGGCAACAAACCCCACAGGCCCCCCCCGCCCCAATTTTGATGGCTGGCACGAGCAAATTACTCTCTCGATGCTACAATCAGTGTGCTAATGAACAAGGTACTCAGCTGTCAACCATCCCAGGTCTCGAACCTCATCAGAAACATGGTCATGCTGTCTTCTCCTCGTTACAACGTCACAACACTTGCGCAAAAGTTTATCACTTTCTGCATTCTCTGCAACTATACGACAGGAGCCATACAGAGATGCAGAAAAATCGAAAGAGCCAAAGATTCTGCGATAGTTTATAGTGCAGAATGGGGAATGAGATGTTTTGCGTGGTTTAAACCGATAAGAATACCGAAATTTTTTTGGGTCAACAAAAATATATGCGAGGTTGAAAGGTAAGATGTCGCTTGAGCGTGATTACTAAACTTTTTACCTGCCGAGATTCAGTGATTGCTGACCCAATGAAATTTAGCGAGACTGGTGGGAAATCACGGAGCATCGCCTGGGTGCCATCACAACCATCTGTGTCTTTTTGGGTGTTAACCCTCATACCGTTGTGACAGAACCATTGGTAGGCAAGTGAGGGCAGCTTCCATGCCTGCAATAACCAGATGAATATCGCGTTTTTTACCGCTAACCAGAGGCTTGTGTTGTCTGCGTAGCTACCGTGCTCATAGTCAGCTCATCCGAGTGCACAAGTTCAGGTCATTGGCAAAAAGCGAGTGCAAAAGGCAACTAAATGCTCCTTCTAATAATAAACACCACCAACCCAGGGCATATGGCGCGCCAACTCCTTCCCGTGGAAGGGTTCGGGCCAGCTTGCCCTTGTTCAGGAGCCGCGGGCCTAACCCAGGTCGGCTGCGTGGCAGCCAGCCTCGGACCACTCCACTACCGCGCCCCCAAATGCTCCTTCTAGAACACCACCTGTTTTGGCATGCCGATTTTTTTGATTTCCTCGCCAGCTCGGCAGAGACAGTTGTTTGCGCAGACATCCCGGGCGCGACAGGTGCTTCTTGCTCCATGATCTGCACCGGTCTCGTGTCCGCTCATCTACACCTGCTGTGTACGGCCCCGAAGGTAGCTGCTGAACCATTCTGTCCCAACTCTGCAGCACATCATGTTTTGAAGCAATTTTGAATTGGGTGTAACATCGAAACATTTGGAAAGATCCAAAAGTGCCAAAATGGAAATTTCGCCTTTATCCATTGCCTGGGAGGCCGCATCAGTTATGACTTGTAAAGCCGATTCAGTGGAAAAGTTCTTCCGAGATCCATGTTGAGGGTCGACAAAAAGCCGAATCGATTACAAACATTCTACAAGCTGTTTGGTACAATTCGCCCAATAAGCTGCGTGATGGCCGGGAGTATTGAAGCGGGTCGTGTAGCTCACGGTTCTGCTACAACTTCCCTGTTGAGATCGGTGTGACGAGTGCATGCTTCCATTCTTTCGGTACATGACAATGGACAAGACTTAACTTCACTACGTCAAGCAACAGCATTCCTAGGCCAAAGAAAATGCCATAGAATGCTTAGGCTGATTCCATCCAATCCTATGAACTTTGACGACCACATAGTCGCAACAGGTGAAACAAAGAGTGTCGAAATCAATCGGTTGAACTGGACTCGGTGAAGGGTTGAGCAGCGGTGCAGGTGAGGTAGCAGTGTGGGAACACGTGCTGCTGCGGATGGCTCAGCACCAGCCGTCAGAGGCCTTATTGACGCGCAGAAATCGTTCAGCGCACTGGGTGTCACACCGGGAAAACTGCACCTCCGGCGATTACAGCCAATCACTGGTCGCAGCACCCTACCTGGATTTGCTGTGCAGAATGGTAGACAAACTGTCTAATAGAAAAATAAAGGTGCCGTTTCGGCTTTTTTCAATGTGCCTATTTGCGCCCTCATAGTGCCCTTTTCCCTCTTTGATCACCATTGACTTTGAAAAAGCTGATTGATCTAAATGGTTGCAACCACATGGGCCTGAAGATCAGGAGCTCCCAGAAGGTAAGTTTAGTAGGTGGCAGAGAGGGGCATTATCGCACAGAGCAAAACTGAATCCTTGTGCACTTGCAGGCCTTTTTCAGACCCCCAGTGGCATCCGTCGGCGTCTGTCACCGAGGCATAGAAGAACCTGATCCGAAGTTGGCGTGGCTGCTCAAGATGATACTGATCACGTCTCGGGAGCGGACACAAAGGTTTCCGGTCAGCAGGAGCGCGAGCACTGAGCGGTCGGAAACGGACCGGTACAATAGAAGGGTTCGCGCTCGAATTCGATGTTGAATTTGTTCTGTACCAGTCAGGGAGCGGTTTGTCATGATTGACCTGTTTGCACTCTCCACACGGGCGGGCTCAACGCACCTGGCCCTGGTCAATTGCTGCGTTGTCGTGATTGAAAGCGCATTGATCGTGGCAATAGTAAACACACTCTGCATTGAACGTGCATTGATCGTGGCAATAGCAAACACGCTCTGCGCCGAGTTAAAGTCGCCACTCTTCATTCGGCCGCGCTCCTCTGGCTCACTCGCTCGGGAGCCGGCCGGGAGCCTGCCGCCGGTATCAATAATGACGTCACACCACGTCACACGGCTTTTTGCGAAGGCAAAAACTTTTGTCCCGGACTGCTTGGCAACTTATAGTTTGTCCAGGCAAAGTGGGTGTTTTTGAAACTAGAGGCTTTAGGTCTGCGTCATCCGATCGAATTTGAATTCGTGGTCAGGACTCTGTTTGATTTAATTCTGAACTGTTTGTACTGACACCGAGAAATTTTGTGTTTCTTCTTTTTCTTCTTCGTTTACTTGTGTTTCTGATTTAAAAGTCACGACTCGCACCTATCACCAGGAAATATCTATAAAAAACACTTGTTTAAAAAATCCGTATCAAATATCCCGTTCCCCGCCACAATCGATTATTATTGACTGGATTTGGACTGAGAGCTACTGTTTAAGCTGCTGAGGGAGAGAATGAAACGTCTTAAGTTAGAATTCGGTTTAATTTTGGGGTAGTCATCGTTAGAGATAACATGGACACACCGCTGAATAAACTCTAGAAAACCCGAAACTGATTGCATAAATATACACTCCTTAGTCTGGTAGTCTCACTGTATGATCATGATGTTAATTGACCATTTTTCTTCTCCCATCTCCTTATTATGACGACAATTACTCATCCTTCACGGGATCTAAAATTAGGGCACCTTGCTAGTTTGACGTTAGTTAGTTAGAAATGATTGCTGACCCGAGGTAAGTGCTCCCCACAAAGAATTCATCTAGAATTTTAATATACATCACATAGCTCTTGCGTGACCCAGCACAAACGGAAGCATGGCTTTACCTTTCTCGTGGAGTTTCAGGTAAGTGAGAAAATTTAGGCTGATAGCACCAGCAAAAGTAGCACCAAAGTCAAACCACTCCCCAAATTCACTTGTTTCTATATCAATGACGTGTGGAATTTGATTGAAAGATTATCTAATGTACTTTCCTGCGATCATTTTGGTTGCAGCTGAGGTAGATTAACGCGAGCGAGAGAGAGAGAGAGAAAGACCCAACGTACGGAGAAAATGAGGCCTGATAACGCGTGTTTCTATGTTTTTTCTTTTTTTAGCAAATGATTTTGATTTTGGAGGTTATTGTTAAACGTTTCAATACGTGATTGAGCGTCATACATTTCCTTGTTTTCCGTTCGGTGCGAGAGATATGGGGTTAGGTAACCTACACCCTGTGTACGTAAAGACCAGTCAGAGCAAAATATATCTCTTGTGCATTTTTGGCGCCAGAGAGGGCCAATTGATTTTACAAAAACGGAAGTGGTAATCTTGTTTGAACTTAGAGCGCTCACCGTTCGCTCAGATAACTGGCACCAGCCTCCTTGAAACTGAGCAGCCTACCATAAGGACATTGATTAGCAGACAGATGAATACTAATATTGCATAAGCATGCGATTCTAGGCATTTGATCTGCTAGTCACTACTTTCACAAAACCGGCAAAGGAAAATCTGGAGCTCCGCAATTGAAGCAAGGTAAAAAATGGTCTCATTGCTTGACAACGAATGTGCTGTGTTGCTTGTTAGTGTTTTTAGGAAGCTTCAGCTGGTTAGCGCTGTTTGCATCAACCGGGGGACAGACCGCGGACTAGGCACACGGGCTGTCGAGGGGCGTTTGAACATACTTGCTGAACTGAAAACGCTGCCAATGCGCTTCACCAATGCTATAATTGGGAATTTCTACGTAGGTACACGCAGGCAATAGGGGGCGAATGCCAAAATCTAGGCCGGGTCGCAAAATCTTGGAACGTCCCCCGTCTCCTCGTCGCCGCTTTTGACGTCCATGCATGAACCCAAGATCAACAGGGTACCGCGGGCTCTGGAAGGAGTCTTCAGTGCCTCACGTATTTATCGGGGGTGGCTGGAGAAAAGCTAGTGAATTTGAGCGATATTTGCCCTTACCTTAAATTCGAAAACAAATTATGCATGGGGATCCTACATGGCCTAAGTCAAATTGTATTCCACTCGTGGCTTTTTTCACATAATCACAGAAAAGTTCCCAGCTGGGGTCAGCTTGGCCCAGATGAGCACTGACCTCATGTGGACGATAGTTTGAGTCCTAGCTAACGGCTACTGACCTCATGTGGACGATAACCGGAGTCCTAGCTAACGGCTACTGACCTTATGTGGACGATAGCTGGAGTCCTAGCTAGCGGCTACTGACCTCATGTGGACGATAGCTGGAGTCCTAGCTAACGGCTACTGACCCCATGTGGACGATAGCCGGAGTCCTAGCTAACGGCTACTGACCTCATGTGGACGATAGCCAGAGTTCTAGCTAACGGCTACTGACCTCATGTGGACGATAGCCGGAGTCCTAGCTAACGTCTACTGCCCTCGTGTGGACGAGAGCCAAATTCCTAGCTAACGGCTACTGACCTCGTGTTGACGAGAGCCGGAGTCCTAGCTAACGGCTACTGACCTCGTGTGGACGATAGCCAAATTCCTAGCTAACGGCTACTGACCTCGTGTGAACGAGAGCCGGAGTCCTAGCTAACGTCTATTGACCTCGTGTGGACGAGAGCCGGAGTCCTAGCTAACGACTTCTGAACTTGTATGGACGAGAGCCGGAGTCCTAGCTAATTACTGACCTCGTGTGGACGGAGTCTGGACTGATGGCTACTGACCTCGTGTGGACGAGAGCCGGAGTCGTGGGAGGCTCCGTACTGCTCCAGGTACTGCTCCTGCCTCAGCAGCGACCTCAGCGACCGGCACCGCAGACACAGAAACTCCCGAAACGGACGCCGAAAGTCCTTGTTGAATGTCACGTAGATGATTGGGTTCAGCAGTGAGTTGAAGTAGCCAAGCCAGAGAAACACGTCAGAGAGCACCTGCGGTATCTGGTCCGGCGCCAACAAAGGGCGGATCAACGCCAGGATAAAGAAGGGCAGCCAGCAGAGGATGAAGGCCGTCATGATGACCCCCAGCGTCACCAGCGCCTTCATCTCCCGCGGCACGGCGAAAGAAGAGCGGCAGAGGCGACGGCGAGGCGGACCGCGGCTCACGTTGTTGTTGGCAGACACGGACTTTTGTGTGGGACTGTCTTTGGCCACCTGGCACAGTCGCACATCGTAGCCCGAGGAGCTTTTTACCACCTCCGACGTTTCGGGGCGTCGCGGAAGGTGGTGAACAGGAGGCAGGTGGCCCTGGGCTCGGCGCTCCTTCCTCAAGATGATACGCGCTGTTATAAGAATCTTGATGTTGACGAAGATGATGACGAACAGAGGTAGATAGAACGACATCACGGTAGCCCACACCTGGTAGTAGATGTTCTGGCTGACGGTGCAGGCGTCGTCGTTGCCGTGCTCGTTGCCGATGATGACGATCGGAAGGAGACTGAGCAGCGCCACTCCCCACACAACCACCACGTACAACAGCATCCGTTTCTCCACGCGCTTCTGCGAGTACTTGAGCGGATCTGTGATTGCCTGGTAGCGGTCGTAGCTGATGGCGCATAGACTGAGGATGCTGGCCGTGCAGGAGAGCAGGTCGGCACTGACGAACAGGTCGCAGAGCGTTCTCCCCAGCCTCCAGGTGCCCTCGTACAGGTGCAGAAGCGCGATTGGCATCACGAACGCTGCCACAAACAGGTCGGCCACGGCCAGCGACACGTAGAGGATGGCGTAAGGCTGGTTGCGGATACGAGGGACGATGCTAACGGCTAGGCAGACAAGCAGGTTGCCGATAATGGTGCAGATGATGACGACCGGGAGGATGAGGAGGGAGGCACACTCGCACCTCCCAGGAGTAGGTTGTTGTGTCGATGGTGAGCTCGGCATCAGAAGTGTTCACAGGCACAGCGAAGTTGCC
Organism: Lepas anatifera; assembly: GCA_034440635.1. NCBI lineage: Eukaryota > Metazoa > Arthropoda > Thecostraca > Lepadidae > Lepas > Lepas anatifera. Next base: position 61,194 of record JAOTON010002114.1, on the reverse strand, counting down.
GGGCATGGTCATACTGGATTCCTGGTGCAATCTCAGGGTGTCCGCAATGTTTCTTAATGGGTTCGTCTAGAAATGCCTTCTTAGGTGACTGTTTTTCCGGCTCCGACGCCCATAGACTGCTGAAATAGCCCGAGTCTCTGCTTCTATGTATGCGGAGCCAGGCTGTCTAACAATTTCATTCTCTACATCAGTGCAGCCCCACTCACTCCACTCGACACACTGGTCGCTTGATAGTCTCTTGATTTACGAAAGCGTGGAGAAAAAGCTGAGTGGGCGTGATTGTTTATCCAGAGTATCGGCTGGGTTGCAGGGGGTCCCGGGTGCAGGCGATCTCGGCCTACCTCCCTGCCAGCTCAGCGCTGCCGTCCTCTCCACGCAGCCAACCCACCCTGAAACAAGGTGACGTCATTAGAGGCGACTCTCGCCCCGACACCGACATCGGACAACGCGCGACCTATGACAATGCAGATCTGTGACGTCGCACTGCTGCATACTCAGCACTGATTAACTGTTTAGACTCAAGATAGATGACCAAAAATGGACAGAGAATGGCCGATATTACAGCGCTGTTCGGACTTAGCACATGTTGCTTATGCATTGCCTGAGCTCTATGTTTGTCGCAAGTGACAGAGACTGCTAGCTAAGCTTGTCAAAGCTTTGCCTGCTTCAGGTTCAAAGCAAATAGCACACCAGCATTGGTTCTCTGCATACTACAGATCTGCATACACAATATACGGGCTATCAAAGTGACGGCACGTCGTCATGAATCAATTCAAAAGCAAATGAACAGGCTGTAAAGCGATCCCCGAAATGTCAGGCATGAGACATGCCCCAGGCCAGGGTAAGGCGAAACTGGCTGGTGCGCAGTTCTGAAGGTACGACAGCTGGAATAGGACAGGGTGCCGAAATGAGCGCACGACGTTGTTTGTGTATTCAAATTCAGAGGAAACTCGCTACTGAAGAAAGGCACACATTTATAAGAGCGCAGTATTATTTGTTGACAGCAAAAGTGTTGGTTCGACGAGTGCCATTTCGCAGCTTTTCATCACCGCCATTTTGCCCGAAGCCTACAGAGGGACGCCTCACGGGACCTAAGGATGGGGAAAGTGGTAACCGTTCCTGTTTCCTCCTGGATCCGTCTCTAAATTAGAGAGGGGGAGTTTTCTATTTGTGTTTTGGAAAAATCGGATGCTGGAGTATAACCAGCACTCCACATAGTAGCATTAGCGTTGAACGCTGCGTAATTCCACACTGCACTCATCTCAGCGTGATATGGGCAGGTTTTGAGCCAGAAATCTGCCAAGCAACATATCGATGGTAACGATTTGCATTTCCGTAATTCTTTATTTTCCGATATGCGCTAAAAACCAGGCTGAATGGGTGTAATTGAAGCTCAATGTATTAGTCTCCTGCCACACTGAACTACTCGGCTGGTAATATGACTTTGTTTCTGGCCACAGTGTAAGGACCAGTTATTATTTGTTAAGTTTGTCACCGTTGGTGCGACCCGTACAGGCGACTCCATCGCCTGTCCAGGCGCCATTCTTTTCTCTCTCTATATATCTCTTTCTTTCACCCTTTGCTAAGTTTGCGCATCACCCGGGGCGCCCGGCCACACTCGATTGCACGTGGCTTAGCGACCTTTGCAATGTTGTCCCAGCTCTGAGGCGGTGTTGCGCTGCAGGGTATCCGCGTGTGCGGAGGGTGCTCAGTGGCTTTGAAGAGCGGTGCAATTCAGCAAGCACCACCCACAGTGCTGCTGTCGCCAGCTTTTTCAGACAGCCAGACTAATGCACAGTTCTCACCATTAATAATCATCAAGTGTGGAACATAGCCAGGCGAATCAACTACAAAAGTGGGGCGGCAGCGAATCTGTAACGCCCGGCTGACAGGAAATTAATGGTGTTCTGAAGCTGTTGAATCAGCTCTAAAGCCTAAATGTTGCGTTTGAATAGTTCAAATTCTTCAGCCATTCTGGCTTAGTGCCTATTAGCTTATTATACCTAAGTAAAGTAATCTTGGCTTATTGCATCAGATTTTGTATTTCTGAAATTTCAAAATCTCTTTCACGCGCTAAATATTCAGCGCCACTTCTGCAACCCCTAAAACTGTGTGGATTTGGGCTCCTTATTGCCTCTTTTTCATGATACCGGGTGAGGTTTAACATATATTTGCTTCCGATGTAGCTAAAATTGGAATGTATTTGTACAAAATCTAGGGGACTAGCCGCCTGATGAATCCTCGGTGCCACTCCGTTCAGAAAAGGCTCCACAAACTCTAATGCCATAAGTGGCATCATTAAGCCATTTCGGCATTATTTGTACCCAACAAAATATCTGCAAGCTATTGATTCTATTCTTAAAAGAAACATTTCAATATGATATTTTGAGCACGGCTTGTACCTTAAATATCAAGAAATAAACTTACACCATCCCTGTTCGATTTGTCTTTAACTACCCAGATAAAATAGTGAGAAGCCCAGGTCGCGTTATTTACATATAAATATAAACTATAGTACAGCCATATATATATATATATATATATATATATATATATATATATATATATGATATAAAGTTAGCTCTGACATCTTTTATAACTCTGCAAACAATAAGTTTCGGAAAATAGATGGTTAGCGAAGGGTGTGTTTGACACCTCAGCCCCCTGGTGCGGTGGCCACTCTGGTGGGAAGGATACATCTGCCAGACGGGGAGCTGTCGGGACCGAAACGGACCGTCCTGCGGGTCGATGGCGCTCTTAAGGCGCGCTGATACAGCCGGACACAGGCACATTGTGATATCAACATTACCATTTTTTCCCAATTTAGGGATATAGTAGCTAAAAGCACAATATAGAAACGTCAGAGGGTTTTGCTATCTACATTACTTTTTGCTCTGTGCGTGGTTTCTAATTAAGAGCCTGGACACACTCCCAACTCTGCAGAATTTGCTGAAGTAATGAATAATTAACTCACGAATCCGGACGATAGACAAAGCATAGTGACTGCGCTCGTTAATTAGGCTTTTCCTTAACATCATCAATATCTTCTGGCAAAAGAAGTGCGGAAAGTGAATAGCATGCGATAGAAGCGGCCAAGGCCGTGATAAGAATTATAGGTGGATTCAAGATTGCCGCCGAGGGTGGGTGGGGGGGTAGTAGGACAGGGGGTATCATTTGGATCAGAGGGTCACTCTCTTGGGGGGTTCAACCTATCATGAGGCGTCACAACTCTTTACGGTGACACAGACACTCGGGGGGAAGGGAGAGTGACGTTTCAAATGTGCGCTGGGGACGTTTCAGGAGATGCCAGTAGTAGGTCTAGGACTTGAGTACAGGGAGGCTAAGGGGGCTCAAGTCTCACCCGCCACTACCTCGAACAGCCTCTGGCTATGTAGTTACTATAGGGACTCTGAAATTTCGGGAGGGGCTTAAGCCCCTAGCCCCCCCCCATTGCATCCGTCACTAGCGGACGCTGAGGGTATGTCAAGAAGCGCTGAAGCTTCATCGGGACGAGGGGATCTGTCTGGCTTTGCGCTCCAAATCCCCAGGGATAGGAATCCCTTTACACGTAAGCATGCATGGGTGCGAAGAAATTATTAATTCAGTATCCATTTTTTAATGTTCCGAGAAATTGCTTGCAAAAACAATTCAGTGGAATTGAGAACTCTCCTACTTATTCGTGTATAGTGTGTATTTTCGATTAAAAGTCTATGTTTAGTTTTGGAACAGGGAAATTTCTCCGTGCTGACTGAGCGGAACGAATCTCAGAGCTTGTGTTTGCTGTAGATGCTATATGTAAATGTCCCCTCTATTGTTAAAATTTCTGATCATTATATGTTTTTTTATAAATAGTATCAAAGTTGTTGCAAGCTCACTTTTTGGCAACAAGGTGTCACCAAAGTCCTCAAGGACCTTTCTCACAAACCCAAACCCCACCAACCCCGACCCCATCATCCCAACGAGCAATTCCCACAAAGAAGGGTTAATTGAGAAGCCAAACTTTAACGTCCCACAAAGTACAGGGACGGCCACCCCGCTCAGGTCATCCTCTCACCAGTCAGTTGCCAGCCGACCTACGTCGGGTAAATATTGAGCGCCGGAGGTCTCAGGAGAACCAGTCCAATCCTCCTTACATACACTACCACTACACTTTTCTGAGCAGCGGGCAGGAGCCCAACGCTCTACCGGCTGAGCTACGAGGGGTGGTAAATACGGCAAATGGCGGTTGTTTCAAAGGAGTATTATCACTGGCTAAAAAAACCGGGTCCGGTACAGCCTGATCTGATCAATCTATTTCGAATTAGGTCTTAGCTGACGTGCTGCTGTGAGTGGATTTCTGGTAGTCTGTAAGTGCATTCCGACACCAGTGGCATTCAGCCATACTCAGACACGCGACGAGGAACTCTGGTAGCGAGTAAAATGTCAGTTCAAAACAAGGTATCCGCTTGGCATATTCTTATCCATCCTGGCATGATTTCAGTTATTTGCTCATCCCGGACTCCAAATAATCCATAATCCATTTAACTAACTAATCCATATAAAAATTGATTAACCTGTTCTCACTTTCCCATATTTGGTCACGTATTCGTCGTCAACACTCGAGGTGAGAGTTTGATGGTCATCTGACAAGGGCGGCGGCAGTCCTCGGCGGCTGCCGGAGCCGGAGCTGTTCTATTACAGGCAGCGCGTCGGCTCCGGCTCCGACACGATATCGACGTAAACTCGATACCGTCGGATCCGTCAGCAACCCCGTTAGCCGGCGGAAACTGGCGCGGGCCAGCGCCGCTTTTTGTTCGGCTCGCCCAGCAGGGCTCGGTGGCAGCGGGCTCGCGCCGCTCGGAGCGCCGGGTGACGCGGTGGCAGGCGGCACTTAATTGGGTGCAGAGCGCAAGTTTCCCCGCAAACCTATCCGGCTGAGTCGGATTCGACCCTACACACCGCACTGGCTCATGTGGCAGCCCGACTGAATCCACCGACAGCTCCGGTCTGAGCCGCGCCGGCTCCTCAACAAAAAGGTGATGGTTCTGATATTTAGATGTCCGCCACAGCGGATCATTCAAGCAGTTCAAGCCATGCATTAAACGATTTTACGAAAACATTCTCAGAAAGCGAGCCAGGGGGCGGCAGGGACAGCCACCCCCCCCTGAGGGCCCGAAGGGCCCCTTGAGTACACAAGCCGCGCGAAGCGCGCTCCTGAACTATGCTCTGTGGCCAAATTTGGCATTTTATACCAGACAGGGCCCTCTTAAGCCTCTTCAGCACCCTATTCTGTAACAAGCAGGGCCCTTTTTACCCATCAGGGCCCTTTTCGGGGCGCCGCCCCCCCTTGAGCGAAAGCCTGGCTACGCCCCTGAAGCGAGCAGTGCTCTTTTAAAAGCCGCGAAATATCCTTATGGTATTACGGAAACGGTCTTGGCCTAACAACTTCAGTACGGCTTCTACTGCGTGCATAAAGCATGGCGCAAAACAGCGGTTATGTGATCGCTGATCAGTCCATCAATGTGACGAGTCAATGATCGTTGTCAAGTTGTAGTGGAGGACACCATTAGAAAGTGCTTGGTTCGAAAGGTACAATTTTACCGAGCGTTGGGTTACTTCACTTTTTTCTAAACCCATTTGGTCCACATTGCACCACCTTTCTGCACCAAAGGTGCAGAGGAAGTGTTTTCAGGAAGGAAGTGCTCGCCTGTTAACTCCTCTTCGGGGAATGGTTCCGAGAATGGTCCCGAAGCCTGCCGCAAGTATTGGTAAACTGTCTCTTTAGTCATTCATCTGGGATATTTGATCACTTTAAAGTAACATTGGAATTTTAAAGTGTGACCGCAGAGTCGTCTTGAGAGTTAGAATACCCAGGATAAGCAGTGTTCACTCCGATGCCCTGTTTTATACTTGTTATCGGTTTATCAATTTGTATCGGTTGTCTAATCTGACACCCAAAACCAATTTTTGACAGTTTTAGCACCTTCGTTTTTAATGTATTATGTTTGTTTCAGACATTTGCGTATGGAGTAATGGAGCCATGGAACCACTGACCTTAGTCTTAAGAGCACTTTTACTTAAAATAATTATAAGATAGATGAATAAGCTCCGTAGTGCAATTCGGTGATCCCAAAAACTCTTCTGCTGCGCTTTATCGCCCTAAATACACCATGCTTATGTGAAGAAGTGAAAAGTTTAATTCTTAAAAGGAATTCGCTTATGGTACATTACTTCGATAACTGCTAGGGAGAATATTTGTATTCGCTATTTCTGTTCCTTTACGTAGAATGAAGCAACATCACCAACTACAAATAACATAATCACGCGGAAACTTTTCTCCAAATCTCTTGTGCTAAGACTGATGTTTTATCAACTTCATCGTTCGGTCAGAAGTGATCAGCAATACTCCGACATCGCTAATCCGATGGGTTAAGTACATATCAATTTTCAGAACGGACGACAACGACAGGGAGCGAGCCGAGCACGTTATTTATACTAATTTATGTGTACAGATATCCAAAACACCAAGCTTAAGCTGCCGCCGGAGCAGGCCGTCCTGCAAACACAGAGTTGAACCGAAAAAAGTTAGCAAAGCTATCTATCTTAAAGAGTTTACTGACCTATTTACTGCCCGTTTCCTTCCATACTTTGCTCACATCGATTGTGATGTTCCAAAGCGACGACCTTGCTGAACATAAGCTTACTGAGTTCACGGCGTAGGAAGATTTAAGCGTAGTGAAATGTCAGTGCAAAGCTTTTGAAGATAGCTCCTTTTCAACAAAGTCCATTTACTCTGTGTTGTGAAAGCTTGTAGGTAGGCACTGCTAAAAGTTTTCTCAGTCTCACGTCGATGCCAGGTGCTGGTGAATGTTCCGAACATTGTCGGACAAGTAGGTAATCCGCTTTTGTATAGTTTATGTATATTTCCGACTGTTAAAAGTGGTTTAGCACGCGCACTGAATGGGCCATGAGAGCCCCCCTACCAATTTTTTTAGAAGGACAAAGAATCACTTGTAGCTGAGAAACGCTACTCGGCCACATTTGATAAAATTCAACGGCACGTCAATTGGTAAAAAGGAAAATTGGTCAAAATATTTCTTTATTCATTTATGGGCTTTCAATGTCAGACCTGCATTTTGAGATCGCCACAATCGCGTCATAGCACCAATTCGCCTGCATTGGAGACCGAGTAGTGAGGTCATAACGCCATATAAACGAGATGATATGTAAAGGTCACCTCACGTGAAGTTCAAGGTCCAAGGCCACTGGCCAAGGTCATGCTAGAATTTTCAATTACATTGATCTTAGTGCTTGCAGTCAAATGACTTTACCCAGTATGACCTATATTATGCTATAGCGTCATAGTTCAGGTAACTCGATGTAAATTCAATTCAACTCAAAGGTCAAGTTCAAATGTCATATTTCAAGGTCTACCATAATTTACTGCTACAATACTAGTTTGCTGCCACAGTATTAGTTTAGTGTACGTTGTAGGGAATATACAATATTGTGACGTCATAGACCAATGACCTTGGATAACTCTGAGCACAACATTTCAGAAGAAATTATTTGAGACATTCCCTCATTGGCCTTGGTCTGCTTTTAGTACATACATTTCCAACTTTTCTCCGCATAATTGCGGTATTTTTCAAAAGGTCCCCAAAAGGTCAGTGGGAGTTAACCCCGTTAGTTTAGGGGTCACTATAGCCACCCCCCTCCCTCTGATGGTTTGTCTCATGCTGTGGCTAAGCTTAAACACAGAGCATTTTCGTGTTTCCTACTTTTCTTAATACTTCGTTCAAGAGTTTTTCAAGACGCCAGTCGGATTTCGGTTGTATTTTTGGAGCTTTCGAACGTCATAGGAGTATCTCCGTCAACGAATTTTTGCTCAGCCAGCGCATAAGTCAACACTACACAATTTTGAAAAACATCGGATCACACTCGTGCTAAAAATTCAAATTCTATTTGTTATTTTTAATAACCAAGAATAATATATATATAATTTCAACTATTTAATCAAGTGAGCTAATAGTCACAAAGGCAAATAATTTTAATGCAGAACACACACGGGAAGGGCATACGTATACAAAAGCCTAGATCATCGTACACCTACGTCAACGACGGACAAGTAAGGTGCTGCCGAACGACGTAAAAACTTATTAGAATAAGTGCCACACCAATGCTATTTCACGACGTGTAATTCTAATAGTTTGGTGTGAGGTGTACTTGACAAAATTGTCACTTTGAAATACTTTTTAGCTAATTATTTTTATTTTTATAATTATTTTTTAAGAAGGGCGTAGTACCTGGTAGATTTCTGGCATGGGAATGCCTGAGTTTGTATTGAGTAGTAGATCTTGTTGCCTTTTTGCGATAAGCCGAGGACAATATGATACATTTCCGTACCAACGCTTTGACGTGTAATGCATCTATTCCTGCGCATAACGTAACGTTTCTTTTCTGCCAAGGTGCACAGCAATGGGTAAATAACAAGCATGCCATAGAATGCTACCAATATCATGATGGTGAGCAGTAAGCTTCTCCGCAAATTTACCTAACAATTAGCTAAATATAGAATTATTCATGATATGATCATTCCAAGAAATTTCTACAATGAAAAGGCAAATTAAATTCCAGCATGTAAAATGACCTGACCAAAAGCAGGTGGGGATCACTGTCTGACCTAAGTAGGTAGTCACAATGCACCTCAATTGAGTCAAATGGCAATGCGAACAGAATAACATTGGAATGAAAGTTCTACAATTGTTCCCTGTGAGGCTATTGGCGAGAGTCTGAAACATTCTGAAGTAGTCCCAGATGACTTCTCAAATGTCACAGGTTGAAACTTTCAACTTGATGCTGGACAGTGGCCCAATGCATCACAATTTTGCGGGAAATCTTTCTAAGGCGTATATGCATAACTAAGTCATTGTTCTGCGATCCCTATCTTTCCCACGCATTTCCAGTGAATCGGTCGCGTTCCCGTATCAGACTTCAGATCATGAATTTAAACCGTAACCACAATGACGGTGCAAAAAATCCTGGCCTTTTGTATTGGCCGTGTATATTGTAAGTGTTAAGACCCTGTTGGCCCTATTATGTGATGTGAATCTCAGATGAATAGCTTAAACATCCTCTCACTACTACCACTTGGAATATTTTTGGAGTTCAGCTCACTTGAACTAGCCTGGTCCCCTGACCTGAGATGACTCAGACCTGATTTTTTTTAATGTTTCCAAGCATAATGCTATGGTGTACTAAGCACGGCGACTTTCCATCCGGCTGGTTTCTGCCTGCCTCGGAAAGAAAGCCCGCGGAGTATTGAAACATTACCCTGCCAGACTGGGATGAGGGTTAATATTTCATGCCGGGGACCGTCACAGGAATCTCCCTGCCGTGACGAGTCACGCCCTGTGTTGTGATAATGCACAGCAAACTTCACATACTGCACACTGAACGCTCTAGCATCGAATTCATACAGCTATACAGCCCGCAGCAGTGGCTGTCCCAGTCCATCTTGAAACGCTCCACCTGCCAGCGCTGTAACTGAGCCACACTGCAGGAGACGCGGCCGGCTCTGTCGCGGAGATCACTCCCCCGAGGCTGTCGGACAGGCGTCGACTGCTGGTCCTCCGACCATACGGACACCTCGCGCAAGCCTCTCCTCTCGGTAACGACAATTGGATTGTCAATTTCGTCTCGTGCCTTGGTCTTTAATTTCGCTTTCGAGGCAGCGAGGAAGAGGAGTTTCGGGTGGCTAGTGCTTGAGTGCTGCTGTTGTTTCGAATCCGCTGTATCAGACCGAAGAGATGGAAATCTGCGGATTAACGTGGTAGAGAAACTGAGTTTGAAGGTTTATGTTCAAGTGCTGATTTATTGATGCCTTCATGGGCGGTTGATAAGAGAGAGCCGATTTGTGTTTTCTGTTCTTTCCATTTGTTTTCTTCCAGAACGTGTGCAGACCAGGGGAACGGGTTTCTCACTTCATCACTTACCAAAACCACTTCAAGCCAAGTATCTAATCAGAGACCAATTACCTACGCGGTATCCATCGCGTGCGTACCAAATGACACCCAGCTCCTCCAAGCCTGTTTTGTCATCATGAATCGACTGAGCAGCATACATCTCCACTCAGAGATGGAGATGGAGATGGAGATGTATATTGAGGTCTCCATAAGATATGGCTTTTCAGCCCTCAATTACAAGGACACAGCACACATAGGGAGCACACACTTCGTAAACCACACAATACTTTACAGAACATGACCGTTGTAGATAACAATTTTAAAAGAAATGCGCTAGTTCATTTTAGCCTATCCTCTTTCCCAAATGCCCACCATACATATACTTAGCTCTCTCTCATCCCACTGTTCCATGCTTCTACCCCTCTGAAGCGAGAACTATGCTTGGCTTGCTCCGTTCGCACCCTTGGGAGTTCTAGCATATCACGGTCAGTTCCGCGTGTGCTCCGGCTAGAGATTTCGGAGCGACGCGAAACTGACCGTGACAGTGCACTTCCAGAGTCGTTGGAGAGCAGTCTACTAATAACTTTTATGTCCCGTTTCTTTAGCAAATCGGGAAACGTCGGCCAGCCCAAGGATTGAAGGGCTGGGGTCACGTGCTCACGCCTGCTCAGTCCCTTTACGATGCATGCACCAAAATTTAAAACTTTCTGGACGCGATGTTTTTGAGTGGCATTGCATCCTCCCCACACAGTCAAACAATACTGTATATGTGGGAACACAAGGGCCTGAACAAGAAGTTTTCTGGTCTCTGGTGGGATTTTGCGGCTTAAGCGATATAATCCAATGAGGATGCCGTAACAGCGACGAGTTACTTGCGATACTTGTTTTTCCCAGGTCAGGGCTGAGTCGACGTAGACACCGAGGATCTTAGCATATGGTGTGGGTTTGATGAGGGTGTTACCGAACTGAATAGTGAGGTTCGGGTCACACCTATTCCGGCTCGACTTTACAACGAGAAGCTCAGTTTTGCTGGGGTTTACTTTGAGCCGATTCTGAGTAAACCAGTCGTGGGCTAGTCTAAGCGTACTTTCCACACGCAGTTTTAAGTGGCAGATGTTTGCCACAGTGTCTGAGTCTAGGAACTGTGCATCATCCGCGTACATGATGAGCTTGCCCGAAGACAAGTGAGATGCCAGGTCATTTGTGAAAATCAAAAACAACTTTGGTCCCAGGAGTGAGCCTTGGACCACGCCGTGCGTCACTGGTAGTGACCCAGTTCTGCCTCCCTGGATCTTTTGAGTCCTATTTGGTAGCCAGTCCTTGAACCAGTGTTTGTCTATGCCATACCACCCTAGCTTCTGGAGTAGGCGCGAGTGTTCCACGCTGTCAAACGCGCGCGATGTGTCAGCTGTTAAGAGGGTAGTGACGTGTCCTTGATCCATGCTGTCGGAGATGAAATTAACCGTTTCTAGCATTGCTGTTTCAGTTGAATGTCCCGATCTGAAACCGTGCTGGTTATCGCACAGTATGTGGTTTTTCTCGAGATAGGACGATAGTTGGAGACATACTACCTTCTCGCACAGTCTGCTAACCACACTAAGGATAGAAATTGGCCGGAAGTTGCCAGGATCACTGCGGTCGCCTTTTTTGTAGAGTGGGATCACTGAGGCCTCCTTCCACTGTGGAGGTACCTCGCCAGTACGCAGTGAACAGTTGATGACGTTTTGAAGATGTGGACCAACAACTGCGAAAGTTGATCTTAGCATCTGGATCGTAATGCCATCATTCCCACACGCACGTGAGATTCCCATGCGTTTCAGTGCATTCCATAATTCGGGAAGGGTGACAGGTTGCACTCGGAAGGCGTCAGAGCAAACTCTTGGAGGTCTTGGTCTTAGCTTCACCCCTTGAGGCACAGCGGAAAGCGCTGCTGCGACATCCGCGCCAGCTTCGACAAAATGATGGTTTAGTTTGTCTGCCCAATCACGGTCACTGAGATGGAGTGGCTCGGTCTTTGGTTCAGGTTTCTTAGATGCCAGGAAGTATTTTCTTACGTCGGTCCATGTTTTTGAGGAGTCACTTCGGATAGAGTTGGCGAAATACTCAGAAAATGTGTGATGCAAGAAATCAAGATGCCCTCTCATCTACGAAGTGCTTATGATAACCCCAATAGTAGTGATAATAACAATAGTAATGATTTTGACAATATAATTAAAACGCACAAGAACGGAGAGCAAGTCCCTCCTTAAAGGGAATGTGGCACCTTCATAACGTGATTTTAAATGAGATAGCCAAGTTGTAAAGCAAGTCTGAAAACCCGGTACTCGATATAATTTGTCTTGGACCTCGAGATTTCCGTAGAAAAAGCTAAAACCTACCTGCAATGTACCCCTCATGTACCCTTAGCAGCAGGACACAGTTGTTGGTGTGACGACATATGCTGAGGTCACGACAAGCACCAGCTAATCGAATCCTTTAAAGCGTTTCGGGTATGGTAGTGGTTGCCAGATCATGACATCATCCACAGGCAGATATTTATTTATTTTCCTAGAGCAGCTTTTTTAAAAATCAAAATATTGAGCTTATTGCACATTTTTCAGAGAAATCATGAGTGGTCTCATTATTTTCGGCTAAAAGTACGCCTAATTACACTAAATTCCAGGATTCGACCAAGGTGCTGCATTCCCTTTAAGCTGTTTACCTGCAGTAAAAGAGAGCGGCGCGCAGCCACGGAATACTTGATATGTCTATCGATTAGTCCCTTTCACAACTCGGACTTAAATTTCAGGCTTCGCTCTTTTCAGGTATCGTCAACGGTCAAGTTCAAGTGAACTATGCTAAATAAATTAGTTGGTCAGCAGTTAAAGTGAACTTAATTTACTGCTCTGCGACACGCGTTTTATAATGTCGATAAGTGCAACAGCTATCGATGGGATTTATTGCATTCCTGAACTGAGTTCCGGCAATAGCCCAGACTCTTTCATCGGAAATGCATTGATAAATTGGCTTCAAGGGAATGTAGCACCTTGGTGGAATCCTGGAATTTTGTGTAATTAGGGAGGCTTTTAGCCGAAAATCATGGAAGCGTCCATGATTTCTCCGAAAAAATCTACAATAGGCTCAATATTTTGATTTTAAAATGCTCATCTAGGGAAAGAAATAAATATCTGCCTGTGGATGATGTCATGATCTAGCAACCACTACCATATTCAACACGCTTCAAGGGCTTCGATTGGCTTAAACTCACCATCACGTCAGCATATGTCGTCACACCAACAGCAGTGGCGGATCTAGCCGGTGGGTTTGGGGGCAAACCAAAGTCAAAAGTCGAAAAGCAAAAAAAAAGTCATGCCGCAAAAGCTGCGTTACAATATCCCTTGCCGGTAGAATTTTGGGTATTTGAGGCGAAAAGAAAAAAAAGCGTCACGGGAAGAAAGATATGGGCTCGGGATACTTTTTCCAGTCGAAGGCCCATTATTTACACTGAACTTAACTGGTTCTGTTTTGAAGTCGAGATTTGAAGCACCAAAATCTTGCTTATAAACTAAAAAGGAGTCGGGGAAAAAGGAGGTCGATCACTTTGCGGGGGCAAAAACATAGTTTTGCCCCGAGCTTTTCCGTTTGGGGGGGGTGGAAAATGCCTTCCCCCTTGGATCCACCACTGACCAACAGCCATGACAACTGTGGCCTGCTGCCAGTGACGGATCCAAGGGGGCCAGGCCCGGGCCCCCTTAGCTCCGAAGCGCCCCAGTAAAGCTCAGCTCATATCGGGCGCCGAAGGCGCCCGATATGAGCGGCGCGCCTGTACCCATTTCGTGCGCCAAGGTGGTAGATACCACTTATTCCACTTGAATGAACACATACTCCTTAAAACCATGGCAAAGCGCCCCTGCCCAAACACTAGACGCCTTTACTGGTCTTTTGCACCCCAGTAAAATGTTGAAGATGAAATTTAGAAAGATAACAAAAGCGCCCCGGCAAAGAAAAGGCGCCGCTAGATAGCAAGATTGCGCCATGGGGAACTAATGCACCCCTGAGTAGCCTAGGCGCCCCCTGGATGAAGCGCCCTACGGATACCATATGCGCCCTTGGCTAGGAAAGGCGCCCCTGGGCAGCAAAGGCAAATCTTGGTAACATAGGTGAACTGGACAGCATAAGCGCCCCTTAGATAGAAATAGGCGCTTTAGGAAAGTAAAATGCTCACCTTGGGTAGAAAAAGGCGCCCTTTGATAGCCTAGGCGCCCACTGGAAAAAGCGCCCTACGGATGCCATTTGTCATATGCACCCTTGGATAGCAAAGGCGCCCCTGGACAGCAAAGGCGCCCCTGGGTAGCAAAGGCGCCCCTAGGAAGGCACCCCTTCGATAGAAAAGCCGCCTTTGTATAGCCTAGGCGCCCCCTGGATGAAGCGCCCTACGGATATCATATGCGCCCTTGGCTAGGAAAGGCGCCCCTGGGCTGCAAAGGCAAATCTTGGTAACATAGGTGCCCAGGACAGCATAAGCGCCCCTTAGATAGAAAAAGGCGCTTTAGAAAATACAATGCTCACCTTGGGTAGAAAAAGGCGCCCTTTGATAGCCTAGGCGCCCACTGGAAAAAGCGCCCTATGGATTTCATATGCACTCTTGGATAGCAAAGGCGCCCCTGGACAGCAAAGACAACCCTAAGTGCTGTGGACAGCAAAGGCGCCCCTGGGTAGCAAAGGCGCCCCTAGGAAGGCACCCCTTCGATAGAAAAACCGCCTTTAGATAGCCTAGGCGCCCCCTGGATGAAGCGCCCTACGGATACTATATGCGCCCTTGGCTAGGAAAGGCGCCCCTGGGTAGAAAAAGCAAATATTGGTAACATAGGTGCCCTGGACAGCATAAGCGCCCCTTAGATAGAAATAGACGCTTTAGGAAAATAAAACGCTCACCTTGGGTAGAAAAAGGCGCCCTTTGATAGCCTAGGCGCCTACTGGAAAAGCGCCCTACGGATGCCATATGCACCCTTGTATAGCAAAGGCGCCCCTGGATAGCAAAGAAAACCCTAGATAACACAAGTGCTGTGGACAGCAAAGGCACCCCTGGGTAGCAAAGGCGCCCCTAGGAAGGCACCCCTTCGATAGAAAATCCGCCTTTGGATAGCCTAGGCGCCCACTGGATGAAGCGCCCTACGGATATAATATGCGCCCTTGGCTAGGAAAGGCGCCCCTGGGCAGTAAAGGCAAATCTTGGTAACATAGGTGCCCTGGGCAGCATAAGCGCCCCTTAGATAGAAATAGGCGCTTTAGGAAAATAAAATGCTCACCTTGGGTAGAAAAGGCGCCCTTTTATAGCCTAGGCGCCCACTGGAAAAAGCGCCTACGGATGTCATATGCACCCTTGGATAGCAAAGGCGCCCCTGGACAGCAAATACAACCCTGGATAACACAAGTGCCGTGGACAGCAAAGGCGCCCCTGGGTAGCAAAGGCGCCCCTAGGAAGGCACCCCTTCGATAGAAAAGCCGCCTTTGGATAGCCTAGACGCCCCCTGGATAAACTAGGAGCCCGAGAAGGAAAACGAGCGCCCCACTGGGAAGTACAGGCGCCCTCTGTATAACATAGATGTCCCTTATCCACCTTCAGCTGCCCTGCATTGGAGCAGCGCCCCCCCAAGACCAAAGGCGCCCCTGGACAAAAAGACGCCTCCTGGTATCAAAGGCGCTCCTAGATAACATATGCGCCCTTTAGATAGGAATAGGCGCTCCAGGAAAGCAAAATGCACCCCTTGGTTAAGAAAGGTGCCCTTGGACAGCAAAGGCGACCCTGGACAGCAAAGGAAAATCTGGGAAACATAGGTGCCCTGGACAGAATAGGAGCCCCTTAGATAGAAATAGGCACTTCAGGAAAATAAATGCAACCCTTGGATAGAAAAAGTGCCCTTTGATAGTCCAGGCGCCCACTGGATAAAGCGCCGATGGATATCATATGCACTTTTAGATAGCAAAAGCGCCACTGGACAACAAAGACAACCCTGGATAACATAAGAGCTTTGGACAGCAAAGGCGCCCCTGGATAGCAAAGGCGCCCCTAGGAAGGCACCCCTTCGAAAGCAAAGGCGCCTTTGGATAGCCTATGCGCTCCCTAGATAAACTAGGTGCCTGAGAAGGAAAATGAGCGCCCCATTGGAAAGTACAGGCTCCCCCCTGTATAACATAGATGTCCCTTATCCATCTTCAGCTACCCTGGATTTGAGCAGCGCCCCTCAAGAGCAAAGGCGCCGCTGGACAAAAAGGCGTCTCCGTATATCAAGGGCACTCCTAGATAATATATGCACTCCTTACATAGAAATAGGCACTTCAGGGAAGCGAAAGGCGGCCTTTGGTTAGGACGGCGCCCTTGGACAGCCTAGGCGCCCTCTGCATAAAGCGCCCTACAGATATCATAGGCGCCCTTGGATAGCTAAGGCGCCCCTGGACAGCAAAGTTAACCCTTCTTGAAATAGATGATCTGGACAGCATAGGCGGCCATGGATAAACTAGGCGCCTGAGAAAGAAAACAAGCGCCTCACTTGAGAGTACAGGCGCCCCCAGGATATCATAGGTGTCCCTCTCCATCTTCAGCTGCCCTTCTGTCTATGGTTTGGCACACCTGTCCGACAGTTGCGCGCTCTGTTATAGGGCTCGAGCGCTCAATTTATGCATGAACTGCCTTTATTAACCACATTTCATTAACCCATAACTGAAGGCTTAGTGCTCCATCGCTGCAACCGGGTGCCTTTTTCAGTATGTGCGCCCCGTTTCCGAGAACGCTGCCCTCACCAACCAGCAGTCCTCCCCGCTCAGCAGATGAGCGCCTCTTTCTGATAACTAGGCACTTTATTTCAGTGTTCGAGCGCCTTATTTCAGAATTTTTATTCTCCATCTATTTTGGGCTCCTCCTGGATTGCAGAGGCGCCCCCTCAAGTGCAAAGGCGCACCTGGATAGAAAAGTGCGCCCCATGTTTGCAAAGGCACTCCAAGATAGCATATGTTCCCCTTTGATGGAAATAGGCACTTCAGGAAAGTAAAATTCTCCCTTTGGGTAGCAAAGGTGCCCCTTAACAGCGAAGGCAGCCCTAGATAGCAAAGGTTCTCTGGACAGCATAGGTGCCCTTGGATAAACTGGTGCCCGGAAGAGAAAAATAGCGCCTCACCGGAGACAAAAAGCACCCCAGGATAACGTAGGGGCATGTATTTCAATCATGTCTGTGATTGAAAAATACACCTAAACAGCATATGCGCCCCTGGATAGAAACACACCCCTGGGCAGTAACGGCGCCCCTGGAAAGCAATAGTGCGCCCCTGTAGAGAAAAAACCGCCTCCTGAATAATCTAGGCACCGCCCCCGAAATATCAGATGCCCGTGGATAGAACAGACTGCCTTGAATAAAACAGCGGCCCTGGATAGTAAAGGCGACATTTGATAGCATAAGCGTTCCTTAGCAACAATATGGGCGCTACATGAGCTCAAGGTTCACGTGCACCTAAGCCCAATAATAGAGCAATCAATCGATGCCGAAGCACTCCTTAAAGCAGGGGCGCCAAATTTCCTAAGAAGTAAAGGCGCCTCTGGGTAGCAAAGGCGACCCTCGACAGTGGTGTAGGTATTCCTGAATAACAGCAGCGTACCTTGATAAGAATAGCCCCAAGATGGCACAGGTACCCTGTTGATAGGAAAAGCGCTCCTGAATATCAGAGGCACCCTCTGAATGAGGTGCCCATGGAGAGCATAAGGGCGCCCTATGCATAGCAAAGTGCCGCCCCCTGGATAGCCTAAGCGCCCCTTGCATAGGGTAGGCGCCACTGGGTAGTATAGGTTACCTTGAATAAAAATACGCCCCTCAATACCAAGGTGAACCTGGATAAGAAAAAGCTCCCCTTGGGCACTGGGTATCAAAGGCACCCCCGGAACAGCAAAGATGCCCCTGGATAGCTAGGTTGCGTCCATTGGGGAGCGAAGGCGCCCCTGGGTGGCACAGGTGCCTCATCGAAGCAAAGGCCCCCCAGAGAGCATAGGTGTCCCTGATGAGCACAGGTACTCCTGGACAGCCCCTAAATGACGTTGCATAATGTTACGATTCCTATTATGACGTATGCTATTATATCAAAGTAAAGGTTATTCAGTGTTTAGATCAAGGTTACAGGTCAATTTTAAAGGTCACTGGCCTTGATGATCAAGAGCTTGATCAAAAGTCATTGGTAAGCTTGGTCACAGCGCTAGTTATAGCGTAAATTAGGCATAATATGTTGGGTTGTGCCGTAATAGGTCAATGACCTTGAAGGACCTTGACCCCAAAAAATTGCAGACATTGTTTAGAGCCTTCCCTTTTGGCCTCAGCCCTGTTCTAGAGTATTCGCTCCCCGTTCCGGCCCGTGGGGGGGGTGCTTGAACACCCCCTCGAGGTCTCCCAGTGGCACGAATAAACGTCGGCGCGAAGCGACACAGTACTTGTCACACCTTATCATTGATCAATTCCGCAACTTTCCCTCAAAATTTAAGGTTGCGTCATCTCAGGTCAGGTCACCAGTGCAGGTCAAGTGACCTCACCCCAAAAAATGTTTAAGTTGGCGTAAGTAAGAAAAGGGTGAATCTATCGAATTCAAACTTGTACCATATAATGGGCCCAAAAAGTACTAATACATTTATTGCGGGATTTTTCCCATCGATGACCTAGGGACAGGTACGAATCATGACCTCTCCATTCAAAATGCATGGGGTAAAACGGAAATTTGCCGAAAAATTGCTCTATGTCTGCAGACGCCGCTTGGAATACCTTCAGATTCCCCAAATCATGGTATCCTAGGCCTCTTTATCGGTTCATGTTGCAAGTTTAGACATGTTACCTCTGAGAGTTCATCTGGGGCTTCCTAAGCAGGTTTTAAGACTTGGGTCAATTGCTTTGCAGGAAATATTGATAAAACCCGTATTTTGATACAATTTTTTATTGTTATTGTGAGTTGATTGATATGCATACTGACTATGCTAGGCTAGATGGTGGCCTTGATCTAACCTTAGGTCAGGTAGTTTTTATGTTTTAACCTATTGTAGTCATATTATACATTATTTGATGATTCGCCGTAACGAGAGGAAGCGAATTGTGCCTAAAATTATTCTAGCTCAACTCTGGCAGACGCTAGAGTATAGAGACTGAGACATGTTGTAAACTTTGTCTCGGGGAGGGACCCCAGCGCTGATCGCGGGAAAAATCCCCAATGGCCCCCAGGGGCCCTCAGGGAGTCAGGAAATCTGGCGTGGGTGGAATCCGGTAGGAGGGATTTTGGGTCTCCAGAATCAGCTGAGGGGCCCGTGCCAGTTAAGGGGGCCCCAGATAAGGGCCCCCGACGAGCCCATTTGACCTCAGCGCCAACACAGGATTCTCAAGACCAGCGTGGGGTGCCTACCTATTTAAACGGTTTCTAAATAAGCTCAGGGACCCAAAACTAACCCAGGGGTCCAATTTTCAACTCATGGGGCCCAGACACTCTGAGGGGAACCTGCAGAAGCTCAGAAGGCCCATAAAACTAATAGGGCCAGACTAGCTGGGTGCCTCGACGAACTAGTGCCCAGATACGCACAACGGGCCCCAAACAAGCTGAAGGGATCTATATCAGTTAAACGAAAACAATACCAACCCAGGGGACCCTGACCAGCTTAAGGGACACTTATCCAGCTTGGGGCTCAGGCTCAGAGCTCCAGCTTTTAGCTCAGAGGGCCCAGGACCGGTTGAGGGGGCCCTATATCAATAAAAGGGCCCCAAAAAGCTTAATAGGCTTCAGCGGCGACATATAGGTTTCAAGTTCAGTGTGAGAGTCTGGTTAACTAAAGCGGTCCCAGATCAGCTGAGGGGACTCGATATAAACTCATCGAAGTCACCGAAAACTCAGGGGCCCAGGCCCGCAGAGGTTCTGCGGCCTATGAGGCTCAGGTTAGCGTCAATCGGGTATTTCAGTATTGAGCCGTTAGCCAGGACAACTGTGATAAGTGGAGGTGGTGGATACGACACCTCAGTTTTTACCATGACCGAATATAACTAAATTATTTGCTCATCGCGCTCCAGTTAGTGTCAGTGGGTGCTTACAGCATTTTCTACCACGGTACCAGTCCTTAGCTGGCCCGAAATATGCTTGATGGTAAACGTGAACATGTCCTCACTAAGAGGAAGCTTTCATGAAAATAAGCATTTACAAATCCTTTTTAAACGCGTTCTTCATTGACACTGGCCGCCTTTTTGGTGGTAAATTGGCCAGTGGCGGATCCAAGGGGGGGGAGGGATTAAAAAGGCATTCCCCAAACGAAAAAGCTCGGGGCAAATCTGCGTTTTCGCCCCCAAAGCGATCAACCTCCTTTTTCCCCTACTCCTTCTTAGTTTATAAGCAAGATTTTGGTGTTCCAACTCTCAACTTCAAACAGAACATAAGTTGATAAGATGTTCCCTGACCTGTCCCCTCGAATCCGGAAATGTAAAAAACACTGAAGATTATATATTCGGGCACAGCCCTTCATCAGAATCATGGAGTAAATATAAATAATTCTCAGTTATAGTATAGCCAGACCTCCATAGTATAGCAAGGCATAGTATAGCCAGCCTTGGATAGGAAGAAGTATCTCGAGCCCATACTTTTCACCCCGTGAAGTTTTTTTTGGCTTTTTGCCTCAAATACCCAAAATTCTACGGGCAAGTGATATTGGTAGCGCAGCTTTTTACTGCGTGACGTTTTTTTTTTTTTGCTTTTCGACTTTAGTTTGCCCCTCCTAAACCGACCGGTTAGATCCGCCACTGAAATTGGCGCCCCTCAGGTTCGGCGCCCCCCAGGTTCGGCGCCCTCCGAGCCTGGGCCCCCCCCTTAACGAAATCCTAGATCCGTCACTGCCTGCTGCTAAGGGTACATGAGGGGTACATTTCAGGTAGGTTCTAGCTTTTTTATATGGAAATCTCGAGTTCCAAGACAAATGATTATCGAGAACCGGGTTTTCCGACTTGCTTTACAACTTGGCTATCTCAGTTAAAATCACGTTATGAAGGTGCCACATTCCCTTTAAGCTCAGTAAGCTCGCAATGTAATAGATTAGAACTGTCTAATTCAGTAAAAAGCTTTTATTTTGGTGTCATTGTGTTTGCATTGCGACTGTGATTCGAATCGTTCATTATAACCCATTCTGACCTAGAACTGACGTTAAGTGACGCCAGTCTACGGATTGGGCACGGCAGGGTCAGATCATAAATCATCGTATTAACCTAACCGAGAGGATTCCAATGCGTATTACATATTTGCTATGGTCCTGCTCCGTTTGTCACCATTGACAAAAGCTTCAGCATCTAGTGTATCCCCGCATTATTTGACCTGCAGTGCCCCCAAAAAGGACCTGACCGTAAAGTTGTTATGTCATTTTCGTTAAATATCAAGGCAGGCAATCTAACGCAGTTTTCCGTGTTTCGCTTTTTTAACGTGGTTTTGCCTTCTTCGAGAGGGGAATGTGTACTTGCATCCTTACTAGTGAAGGCGGTATTGATCCCGTACCTGCGTGCGTTAAGAAAGAGAGGCTCTGCATAGGTTTATGGGCAGGTAATATCATATATTTAATCCGTTACCCGATCAGCATTAAGTTTTTCACGAGTATTACTAGAATATCCTAATGTGCTATTCCTTATATCGTACCCGTAGCTGAAATGCCGCAATACCAAACCTTCCTAAAATAGCGTACCGTAATTCCGTAGCACGTGCGGCGAAATACAAATCCATTGCATCCAAAAAATTATTAACTTCTGCGCCAGAGTCCTGACCGGGAAGAGAAAATACGATCACACATCAAGAGAGGTCACGGGACTGCGCCTGCCTAACCCTTCCCACCTATACGCGCCTTCCATCAGCTGAGTTTATTACATAGAATGCTGCGTGTGAGCAACCCATCTGTCCTGAGCAACATGCTCCAGCGTGCGGAGCCTATGTATGTACGTGGGTCAAGGCAGGTCGGAAACTTGCGGACATCGCGTGCTAGAAGAAACGCAGGAAAGCGTTGGCTTTTCCGTTCTGCTGTGTCGCGTTATAACGTCCTGCGACCGATTTTAGGGACAGCGTCAGCCTCACTAGTTTTAAACACTGTTTGCGTGACATTTCGGGCCTGTAGAGGTGTGATTTATGTTGTGTGCTTTAGAGTGTGTCAGGTATTATTTTACGTGAGTCTGTCAGTTTTAGGTGAATTATTAAAGGGAATGTGGCACCTTGGTCGAATCCAGGAATTTCGAGTAATAAGGGGTATTTTTTGCCGAAAATCATGAAAACGTGCCTGATTTCTCTGAAAAATGTACAATGAGCTCAATATTTTGATTTCTAAAATGCTCCTCTAGGAAGAAAAATCAACCTCTGCCTGTGGATGACGTCATGATCTGGCAACCACTACCATATTCAATAGGCTTCAAGGGCTTCAATTGGCTGATTACTCACCGTGACGTCAACGCTGTCGTCACACTAACAGCTGGCAACTGTGGCCAACTGGCTGGGGTACATTTCGGGTACATTTCAGGTAGGGTTTTAGCTTTTCTCCATGGAAATTTTGAGTTTCAAGACAAATGATGTATCGAGTACTGGATTTTCCAACATGCTTCACAACTTGGCTATCTCAATTAAGATCACATTATACAGGTGCCACATTCCCTTTGATGCGTGGGTCCTTTTACTCGACCTTTTGAGGCACTTTTACCCTTCTTATCACCTTTTGTACCCACTTGACGAGCGAATATGAAAAGCCTCGCTTCGCTTCGATTGAGGATATTCTGGAATACATGCCTCCATCTCAATCACTAGTATATTTTCATTAAGACGTCTGGGGCCAATTGACCCACTTCAGCGTTAGGGGAGAGATGGCTTCCTGGATTCGTCAGATGCCTCGGGGCAAGTGTGACGAGCAGTCGCGACTGGAGGCATTCCATTTAGTCAACCCGTTCTGATCCATGGGCTGATTTAGTCTAACCGGGTCCAAATGAAACGGCAAGGCGCAAAGTTTTACGATCACCTCGGAAACTTTGAAACAGTCATGAAAAGAGACTATTTCCTGATCACCACGCTCTTTATTGGATCGTTCACGGGAACGCGCCTTCGTCATTAGCCAAATTGGTATTGACAAAATGAACCAATAAATCGCGCCTCAGTACGTGTAAAATCTGGGCGAATCCTGGGGGCACACATCGAAATATCTACTGCCTCTAGTTTGAACCTCCAGCATGAATTGTCATCCAGTCACAAAATTTTGTTCATATAATTGTACTTATTGCAATTTTGGAATACAATATCTACATGCATGTGCATTGTGCAGTGAAATAACCACGGCTGTGGATGGGTGTTCAGATTGCCATGCAATTTTAAAGGTCACCAGGAAAAATGTCGAATGCATAACTTGCTAGTGCTCTTAAGCCCAGCCTAGGATGATACTACTGGAAGGATTGGTCAAAACCCACCAATCTGTGATGCCACCATTCGAGCGGTTGTTCAGAACCCACCAGTCTGTGATGCTACCATTCGAGCGATTGGTCAAAACCCGCCAGTCTGTGATGTTACCATTCGAGCGATTGGTCAGAACCCACCAGTCTGTGATACCACCATTTGAGCGGTTGGTCAAAACCCGCCAGTCTGTGATGCTACCACTGGAATGATTGGTCAACACCCACGCCATTCCACACGCCGGCCCTGGATTTTTTAACTGAATAGCCCTGTGGGTGTCCGATTTCCCAGCGCCGCTACACGGGTTCAACACCTATCGCACGCATCGCGTCCTAACTGGACTGGCATCCCAATTAATGGCTCATTTGAGGGTTTGAGGATAATGATAGTTTTTGGGTCTAACGATGCACCAACTGCTTAGGTCACGTGGCGCCGGAGAGGGCGGGGAAGGGGAGTGTGCTGGGCTTGAGCCAGGACAAGGCGCTAGATCCTCCCTCTGGTGGCGCTCGAACCCGCGACACTGCATGTACAGAATGCCTCGGGCCCAGCCGAGCGGGCGTGCTACCTGACTGCGCCTCCCAGGCCCCCTTACCCCATGATATCAAACAAAGGGTGCTGCAGTGGGCAGCAAAGAGCGCTGTAAGGCTTTCGAAAGCCTCTAAATGTAACACCAAATTATTTAACGAGCGTAGAAACGCGAGTCTCTTTCTAGAATAAACATTAAAAGTAAGAGCTGGTTGCAGAATGCGTGAGTCAGTGGTATGGCGACTGCCTCCAGAGCCACAGGTCCGGGTTCGAGACCCGCCGGGCTCTAGGCACAAGTATAACCTGATCCCCAAAAGTCCCCTAACGATGTGTAGTTGGCGACGCTGTATAGCCTTGGCTGTTGTGCGTCTTAAAACCCCAACAAATATAGCTGATGAGCGTTGGCGGGAGAGGGAAGAAGTATATAGGTGTGTCAGTGATATAAAAATGACTGCAGGAGGCCTCAGGAGCAGCTCCCATATAGTCCCGATTTGGTTTTCTTTCGTTAGATTTTAAGTTAAGGAAGAATATAGGAGATAATTAAGCCAATTTGTGCGTCGACGCTCCTCAGGTCTTTGTTTTTCAGTCTCCAGCGTATCTTGCTGGGCAGGGATGAAACTGTGACAAAGAATGAAAGGACCAAGTTTTGATGCGGTCAGGGGGTGTGTTCAGCGGTGAACACTGAAAAATTTGATAGACGTGAAGTTTTCCTCAATGCCCAAGAGGACCTCAGCATTTAGTGCGTGGTAAAGCCCCAGGTATGGCCAGTGACGTTCAGACCCAGTTGCGTGGAGCTGCTTGCCAGAAAGGACGTTTCAGAAGTGAGGTATTAATCCTCGCCCCCACCGGGGGCCATCGATGGCCCCCTAAGGTTTTTTTCCGGGATAGCAAAAAAACGAAGAGCCGCAGCACCGCGGTTGAGAGCTCTACCTCTCACTGCATCATTTTCCCACCATCCCTGAAATTTTTTACCCCGGGTCACCCAAGGTCAGGTCACCAGAGGAGGTCAACCAAGGCCACCTCACTTCAACTTTAGAGCTCTGTAAGAGCTACATTTCGAAGTCGATCGATTTGAAACTTCCTACACTTTATGACCCTTCCAGGGTCTACAACGTGTATATCCGGGATTTTTCGATTTCGTGCCCTGTGGTCAGGTCACGAGGTGACCTCTCCCATTGAAAAAGCATGGGGAAAAGCTGTCTTATGATCTAAAAGTCACAAAAGCGATTGAAAATGTTCAGCTTGATCAGAAAAGCGTTCTTGGACACCCTTTCACGGATTCCAGGGCCATATTTGCCCTTTGACCTCTCCAAGGTCATCCAAGGTCACCAGGGGTCAAAAACAGTATTTTGACAATAACTTTTGACCTAATTAAGCTAGAGCGCTGAAACAAACACCATCGTGTTTGTCTTGTCACTGGCTTTCATTTGATATACGGCAAGGTCACTTTCTGACCTTTCGTGACCTCAGGTCATCTTAGGTCATGAGGTGACCTCTGGAGGTCAAACCACTGGCGGGAGGTCTTAACGTTTCACATAGCGGAAAAAAGACTGAACTTTACCAGATCTCAATAGCTCTAATGGCATAAGAGTTATGCCCAGTTTTCTTAAGCATTGCATATTTGAGTGAAAATAGCCGATCTTGACCTAATTTGACCTCTGGAGGTCAAACCATTGACCTGAGCACTAAAACATGCAAAGTAATTTCTTACTGAATTCACGCGAGCTTTCTATTGCATTTTGCAGATTTGCGCTAACGCCCATATTTTCGGAGTTAGAGGGGGGCCATCGATGCCCCCGTGGGGCGAAGGTGGCGCTGGACCCCAGGTGGGGCGCGGGTTAAAACAGCAAATGTGGAATTCTGAATAAACTCCGAAGAAAGCAAGGTTACATTGTGTTATTTCAAAGGAAATAACACAATTTTAACCTGGAATGGTTTTAGGAATAGCTTTATTGAAGATAATAAATTTAATCCCATATCTGCAGAAAAAATGGCTAATAAGGCCAATATTAAGTCTTATTTAATTTTCCTCAGCAGGAGGTAGAAAAACCTCCACATCGGCGTGACGTCATGATGTAGTAGCTTATCATGCTGCCATATAAAACCTACTTTGCTGCCTGGCAGCGCCATCATTGAATTCGAATACAAATAGTGAGTTTAGCTAAACCAGGCTATCATTGGACCCAAAGTAATTATTTTAAATATTTTTATTTTTCTTAATATATCAGAACTGATCTTACATTTCAACTAGCTATTGAAGCAAGTTTATACATTTATAATCACAAATACCAACGTCACCTTAAGCATGTAGGTTTGAAAGGGGTCCAAACTAGCAAAATGCGTGCGCGTAGCATGTGCAATTGGGCCATAACACGCGCGCACCCAGGATATTCGTTTCGGAGGGGGAATTGGCTGACGATAGAAGGCGGAAGACTGACGAGGGAAGGTGGTAGGCTGGTGGAAGGGCAATGGGGCTGGAGAGGGCCCTTATCACGCGAAAATCCAATATTTTCTTAGGGTGTGAAAGACATGGGAAGGGATGCAACCAGTAGCGTCGCCAGACAATTTGTTCTGGGATTATGGGCCCCGGACTGGTGATGACTGAGTATGGGGGTGCGAGGCTAATTTTTAGAATATTAGCTGCCCAAAATGCTACCACGATGCACTTCACCGGCACATTTAGGCAGGTCCACGCTGCTTAAGGTGGGAAAATTAATGAAATTTCAGTTGAGTAACATAATTTTGGGAGAGAACTTCACCCAGATTCGCCAGTAGTGAGGACGCATTCCCCATCATTCTTCTTGCTCCACGCCCGTAGGTGCAGCTATTTTAAATCAAACATTTGCGTTGGTGGAGAAAGTTTTTCCCGTAAGAATACTTTAAGTAAGAAAATCAGCCTACATAGCATCCATCTCACCTGAAAGCTAGTTTCCCATGTATTAAAAATTCAATCCCACTCTGAGTAGGCTGATGGTGCCACATTCCCAATTTTCAGTTGAATTTAATATTCGACATATTGGGAGTTGTTGCCCGTTTTTATCTTTGCGCACCATTGCTCCAACTTTGCATGTGCCTGTATTTGTTGATGTTCAAAGAAGGCATGCACACATGAAAAAAGCATGTTAAATTTAACGTAATGCAGACGCTGAGAGTTAGCAAGATAAAAGTGAAATATGTCTTGGAAAGCAGCCTCACACGTTAAAAGAGACAAGAATGGAATTATCCGTGTCTTAAAAGCCAATTATCCGTGCAAAGCCAATTACCCGGGACTTAAAAGCCAATCACTTTCTTTTCTTTGTCGTCTACATCTTCATCCACCTCGCCGTTCATCAGAAAATTGTTCAGACAACAGCGCTGCATAGATTCCGGGAAATGACGCGTTCAAGGAAAGCAAATAGAGAGCGGAGTTCCGCACCAGTCTGCTCGATTTCGAGACCAACCGACACCGCCAAGACGCGCCCCAAGACGCGCCACGACTTCGGAGCCAACCGACACTGCCAAGAGCCACGACTCCGGGACCAAACGACACTGCCAGGAGCCACGACTCCGGGACCAACCGACACCGCCAAGAGCCACGACTCCGGGACCAACCGACACCGCCAAGAGCCACGACTCCGAGACTAACCGACACCGCCAAGTTCCTACCTCATGATATTTTTAGGTTAGAAATCTGACCGTTTTTTGGCCTCTGTCAACACCCTGCTTTTGGGAGCAGCACGGCTTTCTTTTTATACTTTATTCGCGAAATTATTTATGAATATTCTTATTTTTTAGATTTTACGACCAATAACGTAAACGAGAATATAGAGGCGTCAAAACATGTTTTGTAATACGTGAGTATATAATGAAATAGGGTCTGTACTCCAAATTGGTTTTGATATTTTTCCATTGCGATATTCCTAACTCACCTTTAACTTTTGCTTTAGGTTTCAAAGTGCAAAACTTTTTCTTGGAATCCAGTGCCTTTCAAACGACCTTGGATTTTACTTCCTGCTAGTTCTGCTTCCAGTAGCTTGACAACACTAGTGTATTGGGATATTGTTTGCTTTTGTTGTTGATACTAAACGACATTAAGCGCTGGTGATCTGGTACTTTTTCGTGGTGAAGGTTTCTGACCAGCCAGCCTCAGCAAGATGCTGACCTTGGGTAAGTTATTGTTGAAAGTTTCTTTTCAATTACCAAGGGGGTAAAGCATTGGCGGATCCAGGAGCAGCTTTTGGAGGGGCCAAACCAACGTATGGGGGAGGGGCTAAATTGAGAGTAAATCGCGAAAACATGGCATTTTTAAAGCAAACGGCTAGAATTGGTTCCTTTTGGGGGTTAAAAGATACTAGTTTAGGCTTTGGAGGGGAACAGGGCTTTGGGCCACCAATGGATCCGCCAGTGGAGCAAAGCCTTACAGTTTTTTTTTCAATTCTGGTGCTCATGTTTAAAGAAAAGGTTTTCTCTCAAAATGACCCATAGGCCAAAAAAGGCTGAATAATCCCACAGGCGTAGGAACAGGGGACGCAGCCGCCTCTCGTCCTACTGTAACAATATTCCCGTCGCTGAAGTTTCGGCCTTTTCTGAAGTTTCGGTCTGTTTCAGCACTCTGAATCCACTGAAAAACGTGATTTTGCCCTCAAAACATTAAGCTACATAGACGGATCAAGGGAAAGGGCGCATTTGTCCCCGATCGACCCTCGGCGCCTCCTGAAATAGTCACGGCATCCCGTTCCCCTCTGTGGCCTCTATGGAAAATTTGATGGCACCCCCTGAAATGTCGCTTCTCGCCCCCTCCCCAAAATGCGAATATTGGCGTCCCTGCGATGGGATTTGACGCTTACCTGATATATTTTTCCTCCCAAAAGTGGCGACCCCTTGGTCAGACTGGCGCCGCTCGACCATGTGCCTGCCGATCAGAAATCCTGCGTCTGCCTGTGGCTCCTAAGCTTATTTAAAACATATTGCTAATCTGGGGATTTCTCGCGAAATCAATGGTTTACAGACCCTGCGGGTAGAAAAAGTCAGTCAATCCTCCGGTTTTCACAAATATATTTAAAACACAATTTCTAAGCACATTTAGGCCCGTTGATCGACCAATCATCGTCTGAGGCCTGGTATTGGCGGGTTTACCTCTCGAACAGGATGTGATAATTACCTCTTAATGCCCAAC
This sequence comes from Lepas anatifera, assembly GCA_034440635.1. Taxonomy (NCBI): domain Eukaryota; kingdom Metazoa; phylum Arthropoda; class Thecostraca; family Lepadidae; genus Lepas; species Lepas anatifera. Next base: position 32,133 of record JAOTON010002114.1, on the reverse strand, counting down.
GCTGGGGCGATTTTCGGACACTGGAGCATATTGGTCCCCCACACGCTTTATCGATTTACTCTTGTTTATTACCAAATCTCTCCATTATAATCAGGCAAAGTCATGGCACAAAAATATGTACGAATGCGTTCAGTGTGCGTCAGATAGTGAATATGATTTTCTCTGTAACACTAGTGCACAAGAAGTCGACAACACGGGCCTCCGCCCAAACTTCAAATCCGATCACATCTGAGCTAAACATTCGGCATCAACTATAAATAATGTACAGCAAAATGAATATGAAGCCAAACAGAAACATACTATAATACCTGCCCAGACTGGCTACAAAACAGTACCCTACATGAAACCAAGGGAAAAAACACAGAAACGAAAGCAAACCGAACGCAAGAATAATACTGCCATACAGTAAAGGCGTTGCGGAGCAGTTAAACAAGTGTAAGACATTCAACCTTTAGTTTGTCTTCTACACTAACTTACTCTCAGCCCCATGCCTACACAGGTAAAATCACAGACTGAAAAATTCCATAGAGATCTACTATAACTAGAGAGGACATCCTGTACAAAACGGCAATACCCGGACGACAAAATTGAAAGTTTTGTTAGTACAAATATTGGCCAGGTTAATTGGAGAATCAGGTGATAATGTCAACAAGAGCTTCTTGAATTAGCTCACGACTAAATACTTTTTGCAGAAAAAGTCATTATTCATTGCGAGGATTCGCGGCACATTAGATCGTTGTCATGACAACCAATTGTTGAATTGTGTGAATTAAATTAAATTGAACACCATTAGCAGAGGGGTATTTCAGTAAACAGTCACGAGCTTCCCCGCAGTGGTTCAGATTTGTACTAACGAAACGTTCAATTTTGGAATCCACACACAGTTGTGTCATCCCTAGTTATAGTAGATCTCTATGGAAAAATCAGCCAAAAAACACGTGTGTATAAAGCACCATGCTCCGCCGGTAAATATTGACAAGACGAGGCGATGTCTTGAAACGAGCACCACTGGACAACAGAAATGGGAGAAAAGGACCGGTCTGAAATAGCGAGCCATGTAGAACAAAAAGGCGACCGACGACCCGAATGTGACACCACAAACATAGCCGGGCAGGAAGACAGCAATACAAAAAAAACTAACGGAAACTACCTAAATGATGGTCAGACCACAAAGCTTTGGAGCAAAAATCGTTGAAATTAAGTTGTGGTGACTTCTGATAGAACGATGTCTGCACTGAAAGGGGATGTAACTTAGAACGATGAAAACTAGAACCATTTTGTAACAATTTGCACCGTTCAACATGTGCATAGAACGCAGAGAGAGAGCCTTTAAACTGCGCCGCGCGTGTGTGTTTACCGGTCGTAGCAAGCGTGACCGCGTCAGCGACGCAGTACATAACCTAGGATGGTTGCCTACACGTGAGCTTGAAACACACCTCTTCCTGTGTCTAATGCACCCCCCCTCATGTCTAATCACACGAGTGACTAAACAGGAGAGGCGGCTGGCTCGATGCGCCATTGGATGGCGATGCGAGACTTCAGAGAAGGCACAGCTGGCCAGGACGGAAACGTATGCCTTCATCACATAGCATCTGAGTCTGGGAGCAGATACGGAGAGGCAGCAGCGCTCAGCGGGCAGTCACCGCGGTTCGGGACGGCTCTCTCTTCAGCCCCAAACTAAATCTCCGGAGGCATCTACTCAGTGGAGGAGAGAGGAGCCTTCAATAGGCGCGAGATATAACACGCGCAGTGGAGGGGGATCCTAACGCGCCCCCACCTATTTTTCCGAGGTGGCCGGGGAACCGTTCGCCACCGGAAAACACTACTTAAGTCAGACCTATATTTTGAGACCGTCGCAATTGCGCGGTCGCGTCAGTTCACCTGCACTGTGGACCGAGTGGTGACGTGATAACGGCATATAATCGAGTTATGTGTCAAGGTCACCCCACATAAAGATCAATGTCAAGGGTCGCATGTCAAGGCCATCGATCCCAGTGCTCCGAAAGAGGGAATTATTCAGTATTACGTATGCTATGCAATGACAATAGTAAAGGCTACTCAGTACCAACGTCAAGGTCGCAAGTCAAGGGCAAATATGTTTTAAAGGGAATGTGGCACCTCGGTCGAATCCTGGAATTTAGTGTAATTAGGCGTAATTTTAGCCAAAAACAATGAAACCACTCATGATTTCTCTGAAAAATGTACAATAAGCTCAATATTTTGATTTCTAAAATACTCCTCTAGGAAAAGAAATTAACATCTGCCTGTGGATGGTGTCATGATCTGGCAACCACTACCATACTCGAAACACTTCAAGGGCTTCGATTGGCTGATGCTCATCGTGACGTTAGCATATGTCGGCACACCAGCAGCTTACAACAGTTGCCGCCTGGCGAGAGGTACTACATGGAGGTACATTTCGGGTAGGTTTCAGCTTTTTTCTACGGGAATATTGAGTTCGAAGGCAAATGATATATAGAGTACCGGGTTTTCCGACTTGCTTTACAACTTGGCTATCCCAGTTAAAATCACGTTATAAAGGTCCCACATTCCCTTAAAAGGTCAAGCCCTCATTTCCCGCCCATAGGCTGCTATGGTACCAATTATGCTATACATTTTTTAGAATATTTCATATTGTTACGACATAGGTCAGTGACCTTGAATGACCTTGACCTCAAACTTTCAGGAAACATTATGTGGGACCTCCTGTAGATGACCTTAGTCCGCTTTTGGTGTATTCCTGACTTTTTTCCGCATGATCGTGGTATTTCCTAATAGGTCTCCAGCACGGCTCAGATTTGACTTTAACAGCCTCGTTTGGTATTGAAGATATTGACTTAGGTCAATGAAAATTGGCTATAATATAGATCACTATTACCCCAACATACCCCAATGGGTGTTTTCTAACCCTTTTGGTTTTAGAGATCTCGGGGGCACTTTAGGACGCCCTCCACTGCACGTTGACGCCAGACCCCTCTCCACTGCGCGTGCTATCTTGGAATGTGTTCGCCTGTGAGTGAATGTGCATGAGTGCAGCTGTGTGCTGCACCTTAGTCCACCAGGTCCTTGACCTGGGCCCGCTGTCCATTGTAATAGATGAGTCCCGTGACGTTGAAATATGTGAGAACAAAATAAAATGAAATTGTGTTTGATCTACCATGCTTGTGTGAGTGCTTTTGTCTTGCATTATTTGATATCTATCCAGCCTTTCTTTTGTGTTTTTTCATTACATTTAAGCCCCAGTGCCTATATATATATATATATATATATATATATATATATATATAAGTTAATTAAGTATTTCAAACCTTTGACTTGCTTACATTGGAAACATATTTTGAGGGAAGGATTATTTACCGCTATGAAACGAAATCAGAACTGGACCTGAAAGTTACACTTCAAATGCTAGAAATAAACCTATATATATATATATATATATATATATATATATATATATATATATATATATATATATATATATATATTTCCAATATTGTTAAATTCGTGGGGTTTTGAAGCTCCGAAGCGTACCAGCCGCTTGGCTTTGTTTTGTTAATTTTATTGAGTCAAGTAGCAGTATATTGTGGTTGATGTACTGCAGCCTCCAGTCTTGCACCAGCCGTGCAGTTGCCATAGCCAGCTCGTAGTCGTACCGTACCGACAGTCACCTACAACACACCTCCAGCACATTCAACCTGGATCCGGTACTTACTCTTCCAACGGCGTAAATATTATGTCCTATACTCGGCCCTTCTGTTCGGGTTCTGAGCTGGTCATCGCTCAGCTGGGGTGTCGGACACGGTCCACCCCCCGACAGCTGCCGCCGCGTGCCACCACTCACTCCCCACCGAGTGTCCTCAGCGGCAGCTCCAGACTCGTCGGCATCGACACAGGCGGCGGCGGCGCGCGGCTACCCCGTCGGCTCCGACGCTGAGACTGATGACGGCCGGCGCTGCGCCGCGGCGGGCGTCCGTCCGCGCGGGGGCGGTCGCGCCGTCCGCGCCACGCGCAACTACCCACCACCACACGGTCGCTTCCAATGCATTCCGCCCAAATAGGACTTTGGATCGGGCACAAATGCAGGCTCGCACGCCTTTCGTCCTGCGTTTAGTTTCCGCCACAATCGACAGGGTCAACGTATGGGCAAGGTGGTCCGAGATGTCTGGAGGCGTTCTGCATTCACGACCATTAGCTAAACATTGAATACTTTGGATGTAGCACAGACGAAGAGATTAAAAACATCACTGCTGTCACCAGAAAATCCTTTAGTTTGAGCTTAAATAGCAATCTATCACACCATTTTTTTAACGTTTTTCAGAAGCCCAGATTGTTGGGTGCCCAAAAACTGGACGCAGCTCTGCTGATGATCACGTGATTTACTTCCTTCTGAACGAGTGTACCATCTATCTAAACCCAGCAGCAGGCGAAAACATCCGCGGCGGCTTCCAACCTGAGCTGGGAGGCAGAGCCGTTCACCGCCGGCGCAACTGTGGGCAGATACAGGGCGCCAGGGACCAGGCTCCCCCTAGAACGACACCGATCCCCCTGCAACTTTGATCTTACCCCCCCTCCTACCCCGTAGGATTCAAGCATTGGCACCCCCGTGGTGCAATGTGGCGCCACTCTGGTAGGTCGCACCTTACGAATTGGAGCCCCTGGCCCAAATGACGCCCCCTGGCCAGAGTTCCTCCTCCCAGTGGAGCCCCTGATCCAAATGGCGCCCCCTGGCCAGAGCTCCTCCTCTCAGGAATTGGAGCCCCTGCCCCAAATGACGCCCTCTGGCCAGAGTTCCTCCTCCCGGGAATTGGAGCCCCTGACCAAAATGACACCCCCTGGCCAGAGTTCCTCCTCCCATCGTATATCCTGCATCTGCCTCTGGGTACGGCCTCAGAATATATACCATTTTCAAGAGGTTTGGAGTGAATGGAGTTCCAACCACTGACGTCGTTATAAAAATTACCCACCTTCTGATCCTGGTTGTATATTTTTAGCACTAAGCTACCCCCAGCCCTGACGTCAGGTAAAAACGGTCGGGTGCATTATTAGCGTTGGCCCTTTTTGACAGGCAGTTTCAGTCAGTCCAAATCAATTTGAAAATTTGCGTTTGTATTTATCTAATTCACTGCCCACGGGATGACCCCAATGAACGGCAGAGTAGAGGAGATAAAACAATGGTACATCGGTATGGGGGGCAAAGGACATTATATACACATGATAAGAGAACAAACACTGTACAACCGGAGTAAAATACCCAAAAGGGCACACGCGTATACAATGCTAAAATGATGAATATGAAGAATAAAAAATTAATGCGACAAACCTCTAAAATTCATAAAACACAGTCCCGTAAAACACAGTCCCATACCATGGCTACAAAGCGGCGACGTAGGCCCTGACTTCTGCACCAAATGTTCCGTAATTATTCTGATAATGTAATTATTCCGTAATTATTCTAAAATAATGATACCAACTTCAAACCTGGTATTTACAGGCTCTTTCCCCAAATCTCAGCCCACGTTTTCGAACGATGCCTATTGCCTATAAAGTATTAGTTTGCGAATAAGCTGCCAGAAGTAGAAAATTGTTGAGCATTTGGAGCTGCCCTATATACAAGTTCTCCGAGACATGATTCCGTATGTTAAAAAGACCCCATGTTCTTTGTTTAGAAAGTTCTATCAGCCTTCAAGCGGCAACAAAACTTTTGCTCTAAACATATGCACATGCAATTTAGAGAATCATGGATATTAGGATTAAAAAGGGATATAAAAACTCGAAGCAAAAGTGGGATAAGTTCCATCATTAGTAAAGTGAAAACCGACTTTCGATGAGACAACAAAAGCACCAACTGAAGATTAATAGGTAATCTTATTTTCAGCCGAGAAATAATTTTATAAATCAGCCTGCTCACCTACTGTTAGTAGAGTTTCAAAGTAAAAAAGTAAACTAACTATAAACCGGTATGCTCAAATAACTGAAGACTGCAGGAAAAATGATGCAAAGGGTGAGAATCTAGTTTAAAGCGTAATTATTTTAGAATGTCTTTTAAAACATTTCAGTAAACGTGTTTGTAAAAAAATATATTATATTAAAATATTTCGCTCTTCGTAACATTTTGGTCACACGTGCGTAATTATCAAGATACGTTTGTTTGATTAATGCATAGTTATGGGCTGGTATAATTGAAATCGAACCTGCAAAAAATGCGTCTCGAAAAACGCACCTATACTAGTTTGAGGATGAGATCACCTTATGATGTAAGCTCACCATATCGGCGGCTGATCGACATATAAAGCGAAGGAGCAGCGCGAGGAATATTAGAACAGTATAGCTCATGAAAAATAGCGCAAGCATTCAGAAGTACAAATGATTCATCGTTATTACCATACCGCCTACTTGTTGCACCATTTATCATGTAATCGTGTGTAAATATGGGTATTGTATGAAAAGCGTCTCTTCGATGCAGTACGCAACAATATGCATCCAGGCAAGCTCTGAGTGCAATTGAAGGTGTCATTATATTTGGACGAGCATTCTGGCTTTAAAAGCGTAATTTTATTCTGTAGAAAGTGGTCATCAGAATAAAACTGCGAAATCGCCTTTTCAGGAATCTCTATTTACCTAAGAGCGCAATGTGGTCGGGTAGGCACAAAAGTAGCAACTGCTGCTTGCATTAACGTTTTACTTTTTAATTTAGACCTTTAATTTTGTGATCAAGTCTATAAGCAAACAATTGCAGTTATAACAAATGCGATAGAAAATTATTATCTTTTAGGAACGTGCACGAGCTAAAAACGGCGAGTGATTTCTTTGGTGGAATTAATTTTTGGTGCAAGGATTATATTCCACAGACGGGATCAAGCCAATGGCGAGGTGTCGGAAGTCAGTGGCGAAAGTCCGAGAATAATAATAGGATTGGAGAGAATGCTGACCATTCTTTGGGCGCTCGTACCACCAACACCACCCGAACTAGGGGCCCCTATCTCGGACGGCAAAACTTATCAGGTGGGTGCCGAATCTTATAGTGGGAGCGCCAAAACATCGTGGGGGGGATGAAGCGATATTTCTGGGGCACCATGACCATTTTAGGGGAAGCTGAGGGTCGATTTTGGGATGGGTAGTGCCCTTACTCCCCCTGGATCTGCCTATGGCATGGCTGTTCCTTTCCTCATTACACTTTCACTTAACATCACCGCAATTAGTTGTTTACAGCTGTTCTGAATGACCTTGCAAGAATCCTTCGTTGGGTAAAACACGTTTTTTTTCGAAGCCGGATGTAGTGCTAAGAGGTTGGATTTGTTTCTGTTATTGGCCCCAAATGCCCACAATTTTTCCCAGAGGCGGATCCAGCCTGCTCGGACATGTCCGCCCCTAAGTTATCACATGTGTGACAGCCACTTTTGCCCAATGCCACCTTTGCCCACTTTGCCCCCTTTTGCCCAATGTTGCCATGTTTTCCCCAAAATACTCTCTTCCTAGCCCCCTCTCCAGACGTCAGGTTTTTGCCTGCTGTCGCTTCAACCTCTCACCCACGCCCCCTCTCCAGACGTCAGGTTTTTTGCCTGCTATCGCTTCAACCTCTCATCCAGGCCCCCTCTCCAGACGCATGGTTTTTTGCCTGCTATCGCCTCTGCATGTTTCGCACAGGCAGCCTCCAAAACGATAGTATGCATGTATGCAATGATAGTATGATCCTTCGCTGTCAAACAGAGACAAACTTTTTGTGCACTATATATTTTCATCGAAACCGTTTACTTTTTCACACCATATCGTTGGAATAAGCATACACTTCACCACCTGCATGGTGCATTTTTTAAAAGGTCACTGAGTGTTTGGGCGGCGCCGGAGTTTGGTCAGATTTTCAGGCCGTCCTGATTTCTGGTCCGCCGGCGGCGTTTGCACAGATGAGAACCTCGGTGAGGGCTGGTGTCTGTGCCTCATCTCAAGGGTGTTTCTCCAGAGCAGAAGATTTAGAAGATGTCTTCAGGCCTGCTGGCGATTTAGAGGCAACCCCCACACCGAGGTGGGCAACTCCCGTAATGGCAGCACTGGCCGCAGGGGCTATCGGGAGCACGGTTAAGCAGAGCGGGATGCGTTCCAGCCTCGGCGGAACAGAGCAGCAAGGTGAGCAGCAAGGCCACCAGCAGAAGCAATAGTGTAGGCCGCCACATGTTGCAGCTGGTCAGCAGATGGCTGGTAGACAGGAACACGCCGCTGCAGTGGACCGGATGGTGTCGAGGGTGACAGCTCTCCCTGTCAGCAGACCCGACAGCTGACCTGACAGCTCCCCACAGCAGACCTCACAGCTCCCCACAGCAGACCTCACAGCTCCCCACAGAAAACCCTTACAGCTCCCCACAGCAGACCTGACACCTCTCTACAACAGACCTGACAGCTTTCTACAGCAGAATCCCAGGCGACGTCACTTAAACTGGACCAGTTTCGGCCGTGAGCGTCGCAGAAGCAGAGGCGGATATCTCGGGGAGGAAGACGCGGCGTCGCTGTCGCTCTGCCGCTGGGGGCACGCCGTGTCCTCCGTACAATTAGACAGAACATTCTGACGGCGCCGACCCAGCCGTGAGTTCGGAGTTGAACTTATCAGCACGCAGCACTGAGCGGGTGTATGTACATTCAGGGTGGGCCCACCTGGCTGCGCCTCTGTTTCTGCCGCTTCACTGGCTCTGACGACAGCCGGACGGAATTCCCGCATGCAGTCCAGCTTCAGCGCAACAAATTATCACTGGAGAAAATCCCTGGTTCCAGCTGGAATAATGATGTCATCTGGACTCCTCTCTGTCAACACAGCGGGGGCTTTCCATAGAATTATCGCGGGTAGGTTACACAAGAAGACAAATTAGCTCGAAGTGCTGCTTGAGACAGTCGGAGACTTTACGCCTATTTATGTTCATCCACACGACTGCCTCCACTGCTTGGCCTGAGCGTTCAGTGCGCCTTCTGACCTGTAACCCGCCTGCTGGTCGCCTCAGCGGCTGCTAGGAACAGTCCCCTGCCACTGAATCTGTAAACACTGAGACCGGACACTTTTGTTCTATTGCTAACGAACTGTTCCTCTTAAGTCGTGATTCAACATACAACTCGTGTGTTTTGTTGCCAGCTATCGATTGTTTGCTCACCAGTACTGGGCAGTCTCATGTTTTAGAAACTATGAGCAGAAAACCTAACTGGCACTGCAGATAAATCCAAAGCAGAACACAGGCCATCAGTTTAAGGTCAGCGATCTTAACCCTTCATCGCCTGGGGGTCCGATCGCGCCCCCTCCCTCCCTTACGGTTTTCGCGAGTCATCCTGAGCCGATTTACATGAGAGGCGCGTGCGTCACTTTGCACGCCTTTAGAGTGATCAATTTGACCACTTATTACCAACAATTGCCATCCAGTTCTGGTCAGGTCAACGAATTATGACGTCATTTCTAAACCCATGTAAGGCGATTATGGTCTTCTAAAATGAGGCTGACAAAAACGGGTTGTAACTCGGCTTTTAAAAGAGCTAGATGAATTTTCTAAACATCATTTGAACTATTGAAAGGACAAATATGCACACTGTCATCCATTTATACCGTTTTCGCGCGCCAGTTATGGCCCATTTTGAGGTCAGTTCATACCATACACGTATATTTGACAGTAAAAACATATTAGAAATAGGTATAGGGTTAACACGGATGACATAAAAATACCGTTTCAAGACTCCCGGCAGACTGACTTGAGAGGTGGAGGCAACGCGAGTTGGCAGTGTATAAGTTCCATGCGTCAAGAACTGCGGTGACGAATTTAGAGCAATACGTGGTAGACACTCGGAGAAAAAAAAGGTTCGGGTGAGAATAAAGAAAAAAAAAGGTAAAATAAATTCATGGGTTATGGTTCATCACAGAACTGGGGCCGCCTCATCCAAATCACGCACACAAGCTGAGGCGAGCCAATCGACGCAGTTCAATACCAAGATCTCCAGAGGACACCTGATGTCACTGTTTTCGAAATCGTTTGCGTCTGTAACTTCTTGAACGGGAGAAGATACAGTAATAGAGTTGGTATCAAAGTGACGGGCATTACCCAATGACTTAAATGATGTGCAAAATGACCCTAACAGATTATTATTTGACCTTTCAAGGTCATGTTAATTATCATTCGAGTCTTTTGGTCAAGAAGAACACAATGATGCGTTTGGCTTTGTTCTAAGTTCAAAGGGAATGTGGCACCTTGGGCAAATCCTGGAATTTAGTGTAATTAGGCGTACTTTTAGCCGAAAATAATGAAACCACTCATGATTTCTCTGAAAAATTTACAATGGGCTCAATATTGTGATTTTTAAAATACTCCTCTAGGAAAAGAAATAAATATCTGCCTGTGGATGATGTCATGATCTCGCAACCACTGCCATACTCGAAACGCTTCTAGGGCTTCGATTGGCTGATACTCAACGTAACGTCAGTCAGCATATGTCGTCACACCAGCAGCACACAACAATGGCCGCCTAGCGAGAGGTATATGAGAGGTACATTTCGGGTAGGTTTTAGCTTTTTTCTACGGAAATATCGAGTTCGAAGACAAATGACAAATAGAGTACCGGGTTTTCCGACTTGCTTGACAACTTGGCTATCTCAGTTAAAATCACGTTATAAAGGTGCCAAATTCCATTTAATGGTGCCCGGGGTATAAAGAAATTCCTAAATGCGTTACATTTTTACTCATTTTGTGCCTCTATGACGTCTCGGGTCAACGGGCATAGTTTAACTCGGTTTGAGAGTAGAATACCGTAAGGTGTTTCTGGCACAGTTTCAATTTTTCCGTACCACATCCGGTTCCTGAAATCGTGAGAAGGATCCGATCGAACCTCCAGGCGGTTTCGGGTTAAGCCAATGGCAAAATTCGTATGTTGTGTTACTCATCATGACCGAGGTCTAATGGTGATGACTGTTTTAGGTGCAATGGATCCCGCATGGGTGCTATATAGCCTGAGCTGTCGGTGCGCCCTAAAACTCCAAAGATGGTGATAATGGTTCCCGAGGTGTAATGGACTTCCTAAACAGCCTAAATGTTGCCCCTCTGTGACGCCCCGGGTAAACAAATATGGTTCAAGCTCGGCTTCAAAGCAGAAAGCGGTAAGGCGCTTCCAGTGCCGTTTCATTTTTTCGAATTACTGGCGGTCCCTGGGATTGTAGGGGGTCAGATCGGACACCCAGCCCCGGCACAGGTGGTGGTGGGTACGAAAAAAGCCCAGGTGGTACCGGGTTAGTGTGCTCAATTTTACACTCAGGATTCCAGTAGACCGACTAAATAGTGTCGCATTAAAAACTGGTAGCTTACTCTCTCATTGTGCCAAAGTTTGTTTGCATATGTCAAGGGAAATGACCTTAGGCCTTAGATGATAGAATTGTAAAGTAAACAGCGTCTGGTGGGAGAAAAACCTCAAAACTCCAGAAAAAAAACTTAAAAAATAAAAAACCAAGGACGATTCTTCAAAGAAAAAGAAAAACACCACACCTAGATAAAAATATAAGACTTTCGAAGGATAGTTGGTCAAAGAAACTAAACAATATGGTTTAAAGCCTACAACAGATCCTTGCAGAAATACCGCTGAAGTAAAATGAGCAAAAAACCCGAAAGGGCCTAAAATGGATGTAAAAGCACGGATGATAGGTGGCCAAGTAAAAATGAACTAAAATGTTTCTCAAAAGCACCAAACTCGATGTATAAACCAAAATTCTGTGCAAAAACTAAAATTGTGTATACGAACTAAAGCTCCAAAGAAGGACACAAAAAGGCGAAGAACAGCGCGAATAAGAATACAAAAGAGCTAAAAGACTCAGGGGAAGGTAAAATACGACGTTTCGGTCCTGGACCATCTTCAGGTGTAAGACCTTACACCTGAACGTAATATGCAATCCTGTCCCTCTATTTTACTCTTCTGCCTTAAACATTTCATGTCGGATATCACGCAGTAGTTTGATTTAGCTTGTAACAGATCGGGCAATGGGTAATATTGCTTACTAGAACCCTATCGGTCCCTACTTGGTCTGCCGGCGGCTGGGCTGGCTTTGCCCAACCAAAGGGTGAACTTCCGCGCCAGTCTATGGTGTCTCCTTTTGCATTACACATTTTATACCTTACAAACTGTTTGCTTTACCTAATTTTCCCATTACTTACATTTTACTTTATATACTTCATATCGCACGAACTTTATCCCTAAGTACTTTTTCCATAACGAATATTTTACCTTACGTACTTTATACCGTGCGAACTACATCTTCGATAATTTTTCCTTTACGAAAATGTTGCCTTATGTTCTTGATATCGTGTTAACTTTTTCCGCACATATATTTTCCATTTGAACATTCTAGTCTACTTGCAAGGCAGGATAACTCTTCTCGACCCAAGGGTATCCTGGATGGATTCACGCTGGCACGACAATACAAGCCCTATACAAAGCTATTGGGAGACCCAAAATCTAAGGTGTCCTAAACCTCCCAAGCCCCCTCCCCCCGGATCTCCACCCTGCCTGGTACTTTTTCGTTACGTGCATATGTCAGCAACCCACGGAGAGCAGCACTCTCGTTGCTCTGGTGTAGAGGGCAGCACCATCGCTGTGCTTTGTCATAGAGGACAGTATCTGCCGGGCATCCACTGGAGAATCTTGATACAGATTCTGCGCTATATACAGATTAATGATTACAGTCAATCGTTGCTTGATTTTTGAAAGGTTTTGAGGGAGCGTTACGAAGCATAGGGTGATCCAGACTTACCAATTGGGGCGGGGGGGCACTAACACAGGGGCGCCAACCGGACCAGGGGCACCACCTTTGGCCTGAAAAAAACTATCATGTGGGCCTCAGATCCTATCAGTGGGCGTTGATGTTCGCATCCTTAAGGGGGAGTGGGAAGCGACATTTCAGGGGGTGTCATCGACCTTTCAGGGAAACCCCGTGCCCATTGTAGGGGGCACCGAGGGTCGATAGGGGCATCTGCCTCCCTTTGCCCCCTGCATCCGTCTATGTTACAAAGCATGTCATGGGAGACGGGGAGTAAAAATCATCAGAATAATCGCTTTACAATTTATGGACGACTATTTATCTGCGTAAACCTGCCCAGATAGATTTTCCAAATTGTATTGCTTATGAACCCACTGGCGGATTTAGGGGAGGTGGCATTTCCTCTCACAGCCCCCGATTCTTCGGGATTTTCCTCAAATTTTCTTAGAAAACCATGTTTTTCATGACCTTGGATCCCGTTGCCCCACCCCCTTAAACCATTGGCCTGCATCCGGCAAAGTGGGGAAACGTATCGGCAGCATTTTCAAAGATAGCCAATATGATGCAACTCGGCGTCCCGTCCCCTCCCCCGCCCCATTGGATCCGTCTCTTACAATAAAAATCCTGTGGTGACGCCATAGGCGGATCTAGGGGCAAAGGGGGGCGAATGCCACCCCGATGGACCATCAGCGCCCCCTGAAATGGTAACAGCGCCCCCTCAAACACTGGCGGACTCAAGGGCGCCATTGGGGAGGGGGCAACTCGGGGATAATCGTAAAGACGTAGTGTTTTCGAGCCCTAAATTTCTCCATTTTGGGTGGGCCATGGCCCCTTGCCCCCCTCCCCCTCTTGATCCTCTAGTGCCCTGAAAGGTCGGTGGCACTCCCTGAAATGTCGCTCCCCCCAGGATGCAAAAATCGGCGCCCACGGATGGGATTTTGTGCCCACCTGATAGGTTTTACCGGCCAAAAAATGGCGCCTCCTAGTATAGATGGCGCCCCCCTGGAAGGTGCCCTCCCCCATTGGCAATCCCGGATTTGCCTTTGAGCGACGCTCTAGGCGCCCGACATAAAAGTCAAGGTAATAGAGTACGTGAATGCATAAAAGTGAGAGGAGTTTCATGGCCGTTCAATCTTCACTATTCAATGTTGACAACAAATTTTTACCTAGAGCACCAAAAGTGCATCGAATTTGGGTTGATTGCTGCCTTTCACACTAGCTGATAATTTTTTTCCGTTTTCTTCCAAAACGACCGAGAGATCAGGAAATTGATCGATGAAAAGTGGGAGCCTGACCTGACCCCCACCCCTATTCCGACATGCATGATGCCGATTATCCGTATTGATATGCTGCCTACTAGCGCTGTTCCAAATTTAGGAATGCACGATCATGGGCGGTCCAGGATTTTCAATCAGGAGGGGGTACATGGTTGTGGGGCGCAATGCGAAACAAGGGGCGCCACTTTTGGGCGCCAAATTCTATCGTGGGAGCGAAGATACCTGCATCCTGATGGGGGGATACCGCTATAGGGAGAAGCGAACTTTCATCAAGAGGTGGCATTGATCTTTCAGGAAGCATCGTGACAATTTCAGGGGGCACTGAGGGTCCATCGGGGGAGCATAGACACATCCAGGATTGCTGGTCGGGGGATACCTTCCCGGGGAGCCATCCGGACCAGGGGGCAATAAGCGCACCCAAGGGGGGGCAGAGGGCCCGGCCCCTAAACGCTTTGACTCCAAAGTGCCGCCCCCCGCCCATGTCGGGCGCCTTCGGTGCCCGAAATGCGTTTTAGTGAAAATTGACAGCCGCAGGCGGCCATCGACGGCAGAAATGAGCCTTGATCTGGCTTTTAGTACCAGTGTTACTCTCACCTTGCCACCCCTACCCATAGCGTGCCGCCCATGCGTTGAAACATTCGCCCAATATGTGATTCAAGGCACCTCTGTTCCGAACATAGGCGGATCCAGGATTGCCGATCGGGGGGCACCTTCCCGGGGGCGCCATCCGGACCAGGGGGCGCCACTTATGACCGGCAAAAGCTATCAGGTGGGCGCCAAATCCTATCGGTGGGCGCCGACTTTCGCATCCTGGGGGGGGTGGGAAGCGACATTTCAGGGGGCGCCATCGACCTTTCAGGGGGCGCCGAGGGTCGATCGGAGGTGGGGGCACGTGCCCCCCTTGCCCCCCTGGATCCGCCTATGGTTCCGAAACTGCCGCCCTCTCGCCAGGGAAAGAAATCATGCGCGTGACTTGCGCCTCATGCCGTTAAATTTTGTTTTTCCCCAATTTGACTATCAGCCCAGTTCCTTGCATGTCGCCCCTCACTTATAGAACTGGCCACTTCTTTGCTATACAAGGCTCGATCTCTGTCCCTGATGGGCCGCGCCCTCTCAAAATAAATCCTTTGCACGAACTGCCGCCTCAGGGTCCAGGAGCGTAGCCAAGGGGGGGCGGCGGCAGGGACAGCCGCCCCCTCGAGCGAAATCCTGGCTACGCCCCTGTCAGGGTCTAAATAACAGTAGCCCAAGGTCGCCTTTTGCATAATATTTTTTAAGTGATAAGTAACCTCCCCGACCAATTTTCCCCTCCAGAAACCTGTCGCCCCCTGTCAAGTATGCCGCCCCCATCAGCCTGCCATCCCCCTTCGTCAGCCGGTCCCCCAGCAAACGAAAATCCTGCACAGAAAAAAATTATTACAAGGCACATGCTTAAAACAAGGTTTTTACGACGTGTACTATAATACTACGCTAGTAGCGCCTTAGTTAAACATAGCGTAGGGAACTACCCTTGCTACGTCACTTATATGAAACAATACCCTCACAAGATATCGACAACCTTGCCTGGTGCGGCAATTGTAAGCACCCTGTTCGCATATCGTTATTTGATCGTGTCCACACCAGGCTTCTGCAAGGCGGTTGCAGTGCGTTGTTGTACGCTTGTAGAGACCTTGTACGTTAAACTATGGGGTCATTGAAACATTGTTGGACTTCTGTCATTTGGCAATGGTATCTATCGCTCCATCTTTTTGCTCCCGCCATCTTTCTTTCCATTTCTTCGACGACTCCTGGCCTCAAGCTTGCAAGGTATTGGAACAGGTTTTACATATATTTAGCTCGTTTGAAATCGCCCAAAACTACTTTTTCTCTTATTGGCCAATGGACAACTCATCTGGGGATAGTTGAGTTCTGCAAGTGAGGTATATTCAAAGATGGGTATACTTAGCTTTCCTCGCTGTTCAAGTCTAAATTCCTCCATGATGTTAAGGTCCATGTTATTGTAGTTTTGGTCGATGCTTATGGCCAGTGCCATGCCATTTTTGGCGGGCATGTGCCTGAAATTTGAAGTTAAATAGCATGAGACACTAAACAGCCAAAATTGGCATGCTGGCGGGCTTAAGTAGGTAATTGTAAATATGTATATCCTGATATTATTATATCTTCAACATCTGTGCTTAGATAAGTATTGGGAAGGATATATGTATCTTACCCTTTATTATGCATATTTCAACTACTTAGTATGTGAGCTTGTCCCAGTATGATCAATATATGCCTCATCTCAGGCCTAAGGGTTTCCCAAACAAAAAGGCAAATGTAAGTTTATGTACACAGTCAGTTCATCTCAGGCTTTTATACATTAAAACCAGTGCTAAGAGACATTTAATGAAGCATGTTGCAGTACCTCAGAAAATATGGTAGCTTTTTTATATCAGGATGCTCATAGGCGTAGGAATGCCCAGAATATTGTGGGGGCCAGCGGGCATTTTGAAGTCATTTATTTGCAGTCAACGCCATAGGTTTAATGGTTAAGAATCATGAATATTGGGAGGCCATGGCCCCCTGGCCCACCCTGGTTCCTACTCCTATGAGGATGCAACTTCAATATGGTTTTTGTTCAGCTTCTAACATGCACCAGTCTGCGAAGTATGGCAGCAGACCAGACAAGTCGCACCAGCCACCTAGAATTCTCACACCAATTCGCGCCACCAGTCACCAAAAATTCGCCCCCAAAACACAATATACTGTATAATGGAGCAACTTTGGTCTGCCACCAAAAAATGTTAAATTGTTTTATGGAAATGTTTTGATGGGGTGCTCTGCCAAAATTTATGGTGGGAGAGATGGTCCACTATGTGCACTGCATACTGATAAGGACAGCCATAGTTTTAGGGACTACAGGAAGTAGCAGGCGCTTTATAGATAAATAGTTTAATTTTATGACAAAATCTAAACTTGCTAGGATAATGTATGGGGCATTTCAGGTAAGAGGTATAACCAAATGAACCATGTGTGCATGGAGGACACAAATTGAAGTAAAACATATCAAAAATTAATCCTGTTCCATGCACAACATTTTGTTGCAGTGGGGGTGGTCAATGTTGCAACCATATTCATACTAAAAAATTACAACTTTGGTCCACTCAACTAACAAACAAAAATTATGGAAGAAATGGCATACACATATCCTGGCTGGCTCTATAACATTTTACAGCCTTCTTGAATCGCTTCTATGTCATTAGTTTATCATTTAATAATACAGCGGTGCCTAGTTCAATGATAACAATGATGTTTCCTTATCCAGACCCATGACTCCTATTCTATGGACTCCCATGTTCTACTTTCATGCCGAGATGGCAGGGTTCTGGCTAGCTCTCCAAACTTTTTATAAACTTTTTGTGTGGCTTCAAATTCATTATTTCATCATCTAATAAAACACAGATGCCTGGTCCAGTCCTAACAATGTTGTTTCCTTTTTTATATCCATAACTCCTATCCCTCAGACTCCAAGGTTTTGATTTAATGCTGCACTTTTCCAAAACTGATTTGCACTAGGCTGTTGAGTATAAAATACATATTGGGAATTAAAGTCGGTGAGTGGATAGTTGATAAGTTTGATGAAGTGAAAGTTTATCAAAACCCTTATTTGACGTTTAGGAAGAACTTTTTCATCAAAATTCCCATACAACCTTGTGTATTTTGGTGAGTTCATATACACCAGAATCATTTAATTGAACTTGAAAAAGATCTACCGAAAAAGCGAGCAGAAAATTGATTAAAATAACAAAAGCCAGTAGAACATTCAGCTTGCACCGGTGTCGCTATCCATCCAGCACACTGGGATTTGCAACACTGTCATACTGAGGTAGCAGGAGGCTCAAAGTCCAGACATAAAGTGGTGGGGGGGGGAGGCGGCAATGCCAGGGCAAAGGCTGGAGGTTGAGATGAAAAGGTTTGGCGATGACAAAGAAGTGGAAGTGGCATAGTAGATCAGTGATGAAAAGTTGTGTGAGAATTAATATTCCCGAGTTGATACCTTGGAAGGGACATTTTTGTTTTTCAATTCCTGGAAAGGGAAATTTAGTCAAATACATGCTCTAAAATACTGAAACATTTTTAAAACACTTTCTGTGAACTGAAGATGTTTCTATCAGTATCAAGTTTTGTCTGTAGAATGAATAAATCAGAATCCAAGGGGGTGGCACAAAGTTGAAAAACATTGGTACAACTTTGACCACTTCTTTCACAAAAAAACGAAAATTGCCGCTGAGGCCAACATTTCTAAATTCTCGTGGAAGTGATAACAGAAGGACTAAACTTCTTGCCTGCAAAGATCCGAGGTCATCCATTTGTAAACACCAAAGAAAATTACCTTCAAATTATCGTTCCGTCTCACTCACCTCGCTGTTTGGCAAACTTCTCGAACGGTGCGTATGTGACGTACTTCTTTCTCACGTGCAGCCAGTCCTGACTCCAAAACAACATGGTTTTGTCCCACGCCGATCATGTGACTCAAATTTAGCTTGCCTTTTAAAAACGGCGTGGGAGTCTATATCATTAGGCCATCAAACTGACGTTATCTATACGGACTATTCAGCGGCGTTCCAGAGCGTCAATCACAAACTTCTTATTCACAAATTGAAAAACTCTTACCAAATCTCAGGTGCGGCCCTGGAATGGCTTACATCATATTTAGGAAATCGTAAGCAACGCGTTATTGTGAACGGAAAATGTTCTGATTGGGTCCATGTACGCTCTGGAACTCCGGAAGGTGGAATTATCTCGCCTCTCCTCTTCGCCCTGTACATAAACGATCTTCCAGACAAAATTAAGACTAATTGTCTCTTATTTGCCGACGATGTAAAATTATACAACAAAATTACTTCGCAACACGACATTGAGCTCCTTCAGGACGATCTAACATCTTTAGCTGCATGGTCTGCACTTTGGAAGCTTCAACTCAATCCAGCCAAATGTAAATCGTTCACTGTGTCATTGAAACGAAAGCCTATTCCAACCACATACAAAATCCAAAACTCTACTCTAGAGAAAGTCTGTGCAATCCGGGACCTTGGAGTGTGGTTGGATTCTAAATTGACGTTTGTAGAACACCTGAATCACATTGTTAGTAAGGCGAACAGGGCGCTAGGTCTGATGATTCGGTCTCTTCAGGTTGGCCTTTCAGAGGGGAGAGCGAGACGGAAGTTGAAACCCGAACCAATCATGGCGGCTTATTTTGGCAACATTCGATCTATTATGGAGTTTGGCTGCGTAATTTGGGGTGGGGCTGCCAAGACTCATCTTGATAGACTGGACAAAATTCAGCATAAATTCTTGATTTGGCTCGCGTCAAGCTCAACGAAAAGCTCACCATCATTTGTGTACCATGATCTTTTGGCTACGTTCAAAATAAACACTCTGGCTAATCGACGACTACAATATGATATCCTTTTCGCACACAAAATTATCTCCGGAAAAATAGACTCCGCCTTTCTGCTCGGTAATTTCCCTTTTCATGTCCCAGGAAGGAACACAAGGGCAATGTTCGGTAGTATGCTGCATGTTCCATTTGGAAGGGTAGAAACTGTGAGGCGTGGATTGTTTTGTCGCTCGACCACTAATTTTAACTCGTATCTGACGGCATGCCCACTTTCCGACCCTTTTAGATTTTCATTTGGTCAGTTTAGAGCACAGGTTCGTTTATATATCAAGTCGTTGCCTGCGAGTTGAACAAAGTGAACTTTTTTAACTGTTTGATATTCTTATGTTTACTGTTTTAAGTGCATATTTTAGTCAGCTCGCAATGTGATCGTTGTTTGTAGTTTGTTGGCTCCTCATTTTTACCTGTAGTTGTATGTGACCTGTTTACCGTGACCATGTTTTATGATTCCTGACTTGAGCTCTTATTGGGGTATGACCCTGTTGCTCATATAGCACTAATAAATAAATAAAGTTATTAATGGAAAACTGCAAAAGTGGTACAAAGTTGCTCGGTTTTATGGTACCAGGGAGAAAAACACCCATGGTTGTTGAAGTCAGTTTTTCCCTTCTCCCGCTTGATTGTTGATTTTCAGTTTCACCTTCCCCACACCAGACGCGCAAATTCACACCAGGGTGGTAAAATTCGCACCACTCGCTCCTATCTCGAAGAGCACTCACACTGACGAGATCTCGTAGACAGTGCCATACTTTGCACACTGGAACATGCATACCTAGTCCGACAATATGCCCTTTTCCCCCAATAGTTTTCCTTCACCATAGTGATGTCATGGTCCATATACAAGGTTAACTGTCCTAACGCCAAAAGTTAATATTGCTAATTTTATGAGTGATACACTGTTTGCCTTCAGTTTTTTGTGTTCTATGTGGGGTCAATGTTTCAGACTAGTACAGATAAACAGATTTCAGGAAACATTTAATGAAATATATTGCATTAGGAACTAGCTTTTGTCTCGCTGACAACCTCTTTAACATTGTTTCAAGCCATCATATTTATTCACAAGCACACAATTTTCATAGTCAGATACAACATATGCAAAGTTATAAGAAAATCAAACGGGGGCACGGTAGTGGAGTGGTCAGCGTAGCTGGCTTCCACGCAGCCGACCCGAGTTCAAGGCCCGGCGGCTTTCCTGAACAAGGAGCAAGCTGGCTCCCGAGAAACCCTTCCAACAGGGAAAGAGTTGGCGACGCCATATGACCCTGGCAGTTGGTGCGTCGATAAGCCCCAAAAATTATTATTATTATAAGAAAATCAAACAAGAATAAGGAGGACAGACACTTCACAATAACTTTTATTGGTATTTATTTGAGTTAAGCATAGTCGTTTTTAATGCTGGCAAAGTACACGTAAAGTATGTGATGTCACACACAACACCCCAGAGGATAATGGTGCAGACAATGACACTCAAAAACCTGTGCTCAATTTCTTAACATACCAAGGTTTTCCTTTCCACATTTTCACTTGAAATATTAGAAAATGCAAATTTGATTTCCCTGCTGCACATTGTTGCTTGAATATTAATATTATTCACTACAAGGATGTCATCAGGCATATTTTTTTGGTTTTGAGGTGCATTGATGGCTAGGTTCACATGTTTTTTATAGGTATGGATAGGTACATAGAAAAGGAAATTGATCTAAGGTTAAAATTTGTTATTACTCATTTTCATGAGTCACACACTGACTCATGTGAGTCTGAGTTACAAACACTGAACCTGCTGAAAATTGTAGAAAATGCATGATATTAGAAATAGGTATTAAGATTTGCAGCTTTTAAGATGCATCCTTTAACCTCTGCACATGCTTTACTTCACACTTTGGAAGCAATATTCTATCCACTTTTTCGTTGTTTCACTTAACTTTGCTGTTTTGGTTTACCTTGCAGGAATGTACTAGGCTAGCATAATATCTAACATATTCCAAGTGTATTACACTAAAACTGGCACTAGGTCATAGTTCTAATGTTTTTTGGTACCTTTTGTGAATTACCCGCTTTTCAGTAAATTTTTTTGACGGTCGCACCACTCCTCGTTCCATTTATTCTTTGCTTTACAAATGATAACAAAAGTTGTTTACTGAGTATTTCCCCAAGTCTCTCCCAAAAAGAATAGTAGAACTAGTAACATTCGAGAGAAACTTGGGGACTCTAAAGTTAGTAACCCTGCTTCATAGTATAAATTCTTTAAATTCCCTTAAGCCTAAGCTTGGGTGCCCTGAGACCAGCCTTGGGGGCCCCTTAGACCAAGCTTGGGGGTCCTTGAGACGAAGCTGGGGGGGGCGAGGAACAGCTCGGGGGCCCTGAAACAGAGTGGGGGCCCTGATACCAGGCTCGGGGGTCCTTTAGGACCAAGTTCTGGGTCCGCTGAGACCAGGCTCGGGGGCCCGTTTAGGCTAAGCTTGGGGGCCCCTAAAGGCCAATCTAGAGGGTCCCCGAGCCCAAGCTAGAGGGGCCCCCAAGCCCGAGCTCAGGGCCCCTGAGATAAAGCTCGGACACTCTCCAAACCGAGCAACTGTTGAGGGCTCAGTCAGGTCGTTCATAAACTTTCAGAAAAGAACCAAGCTAAAATTGCGCATTTTTTCAGGGGCCCTCTCTGATAATTTTGGGGGGCAACTGCCCCCTTGCCCCCCTTTATCTGCCACCATTGCATAGGCTTACAACAGAGCAGTGTATGTTTCTCTCTCGGATCTGTACTCTGGGGGGCTAGAGTAGATATGTATGCATCATTGGATTCTTATCATCGCGGCGAGTCGAGTAACTAGGTCAAATAATGAAAATGACCTGACCTCGAGCTAGGTCAGGGTCACAGAGTGACCTGGTGTGGTCATCTTGCATATCAATCGACTCCCCGCGACAATGTAGGCACAATGCAAGCAAAATGGGAGCTTGATCTCAATTCAGTGAGAAGTTGTTGGCAAAACAATCACTCTATGCTCCTGTGACCTGACATGAACTTTGAGAGGT
The DNA here is from genome assembly GCA_034440635.1 of Lepas anatifera. NCBI lineage: Eukaryota > Metazoa > Arthropoda > Thecostraca > Lepadidae > Lepas > Lepas anatifera. The sequence goes on along the minus strand of JAOTON010002114.1, from coordinate 9,635 downwards.
CAGATGCTCAAAAACTCAACTTTATGGTCAAGATCGTGGTAAGAATAGACGTTTAGAGGATTGTCAGCTTTATCTAGCCTGCACTTACTGAAAACGAGCCCATTCTATTTTTCACCATGGACTTATAATGGGGTGACCAAAAATTGACACCACCTTAGGTCAACAATACAGAAATTCCGAGATAGCATATTTGTAGGCCCTTATGATCTCATCCTATTGTGAAAGTTTCAAAGTAGCCCCAGATGACCTCTCAGAGGTCAGAGATAAAAAATTCAACATGGCCCTGGAAAGGGGCCCAGTTTGTAGCCATGACATGTTTTTTTTTTGCGCGCACACACACACATAAGTATGGTTAAAATGCACGACAGAAGATTAAAACATCAGCGTTTAAGTCCAGCGGCAGGCGCCGCACGAAACTCCTTAGATCAAACATGAGCACAGGCCGAGTAAAGTCACAAAGGGAAAGTGACGGGAAGAAGGTAAAGGAAGTGGTTACTATGATTTGAAGAATATGAAGATATTCTCCGCTGTGTCTACCCAAATACAGCCCAGTTTCTGTTTTTCCCATGTATTTCCAATGTAGAGGTCATCTATATGAAAAAATCCCGGAATATATTTTGTAGCACTCGGTGGGCCCATTATGCGGTATAAGTTTCAGGCCGATAGATTTCCCCATTTCTTACTTATGCCACCTTAAAGGGAATGTGGCACCTTCACAACGTGATTTTAACTGAGATAGCCAAGTTGTAAAGCTGGTCGGAAAACCCGGTACTCCATATTTCATTTGTCTTGGAACTCGATATTTCCATAGAAAAAGCTAAAACCTACGTGACACCAGTCCCCCTCAGCCCCCGTCGCCGGCGGCCATTGTTGTGAGCTACTGGTGTGACGACATATGCTGACGTCACGATGAGCATCAGCCAATCGAAGCCCTTGAAGCGTTTCAAGTATGGTAGTGGTTGCCAGATCGTGACATCATCCTTAGGCTAATATTTATTTCTTTTTCTAGAGGAGTATTTTTAAAAACCAAATGTTGAGCTTATTGTACATTTTTCAGAGAAATTGTGAGTGGTTTCATTATTTTTTACTAAAAGTTCGCCTAATAACACTAAATTCCAGGATTCGACCAAGGTGCCACATTCCCTTTAAACATTTTTGGAGGTGAGGTCACGACCTGCACTAGTGACCTGGCCTGAGAAACTTAACCCTAAAATTTGGGGAAAGTGGCGGAATTGATCAAGGATAAGGTGAGCCAAGTACGGCAGCGCTTCACGCCTCTTTTTCTTTGTGCCGCCGGAAAACCCTAATGAGTCGGTGTTCAAACCAGACCCCCCCCACCGCGCGAGGGTTAAGGTCAACAGTCTCCAGGTGCCTACACAGTTGAAGGCAAAGCATACAAAGCTCAAGAGAATGCCTAGCTTGAGTTCCTGACTTCAGTTGTTGTCCCAAAATATGGTTTTCTCCCACAGGCTGGCGTCTCATCGTGACTTGGTATGCAACTGCTGCTTCCTTCGTTTTGACAACGTCAAACGTCTGGGAAGGCATTTTTATATTTCCCACGAAGGAAGAGGCCCGCATTACTTGCGTGAAAGCAGACTTTGTGTTGTCTCAACATGTTAGTAGATTTAAAGGGAATGTGGCACCTTTATGACGTGATTTCAACTGAGATAGCCAAGTTGTAAACAGGCCGGAAAACCTAGTACTCAATGTACCATTTGTCTTGAACCTCAAAATTTTCGTAGAAAAAATATCTACCTGAACTGTACAGCCGGCTCCACACTGATTGGTAAGTATTAGTGTCAGTTGTTAAAAGAAATATATAAAAATCGATTACACTTCTCATACAAGGCTGTGTCTCTAGTAATGCATTTTGACGAACTCTTTGGAGGGAATGTGGCACCTTTACAACGTGATTTTTTAGATATTTAATTTGTATGTCGTGCTGGAAAACCCGATATTCTATGTATTATTTGTCTTGAAACTCAAAATTTCCGTAGAGAAAAGCTAAAAACTACCTGAAATGTACGCTACATGTATCCTTAGCAGCAGGCCACATTTGTCATGGCTGTTGGTGTGACGACATATGCTGACGTCACGGTGAGTATCAGCCAATTGAAGCCCTTGAAGCGTATTGAATATGTTAGTGGTTGCCAGATCAATGCATCATCCATAGGCAGCTTTTTCCTGCGAGGTGCATTTTAAAAATAAAAATATATGGACGCTTCCACGATTTTCTGCTAGACGTACCCCTAATTACACTGAATTCCAGGATTCGACTAAGGTCCTAAATGTGGGCCCCTGCGAACTGGCTGAGACGTCAATTTGGAAAATTATGGACGAAGAACTGTTTTCGCTGATCCTGATGATTTGCTGTGTCTTTTCGCAAATACTATCGGATTTTGGACCCGATGAAGTATTTTGCACGTCAGCTCATGCATCCAGTCAAAAGGCAGCAGCTGAGGCAACAATGGCGTCGGCAGGAAACATCACTTGAGAAATATTTCGCAAAAAAGACCGCGGCCTAATACCTACCAATCAGTATGGAACCGGCTGTACCTAATATGTACCTAAGGATGCCGGCACAGTAAAGTTGTCAGTTGTTAGCATGGCGACATGGCTGACGTCATGGTGAGTAGTCAGCCAATTGAAGCCCTTGAGCCTATTGAATAAGGTAGTAGTTTCCAGATCATGATGTCATTTACAGGCGGAGGTTTATTTTTTACCTTATAGGAGCAGTTTGAAAGTAAAAATATTGAGCTTGTACATTTTTTCAGATATATCATGGACGTCTTCATGATTTCCGGCTAAAATATCCCTTAATGATACTAAATTCCGTGAATCGACCAAGTTGCCACATTCCCTTTAAATGGATTTTGGTCCCTTCGTAACTGATTTTAAACTGATACGGACCTGTGGTCAAGCATGTCGATACGCTACTTCATCGATATCTTATTTGTCCCAGAACTTTCCGTTCGCGCAGAAAAGGGAGGACTAACCCCTTTCCACGCTGTCCTCGGGTGGTCACGTGCGGGAAATGTCGGGAAAGTGACATGATGCTCAAGCCCTGCTGCGCGAACAAAAGTTCCTTACTTGGTTGTTTTTAAGGCTTCATGCTAAACGCGTCTTTGATGTGGGCGACTACGAATGCTTGTACATTCTTTTCACTGAAAAGTTTGGTTGTTTCAAGTGAGATTAATGATTTTTGTAGGAAGAAATATAACTGAATATTCGTTTACTTTGCAGCTTATTTCTCAGATGTTATAGATGTGCGTTTTCAAGTGTTTTCCTGACGTCGTTTGTCAAAAGCACAGCCTTTAGGATTAAAGCGAAAATGTGCCACGAGTACCCACACGGATAGTCACAAGCATTGTTCTTATTGTGTTCATTTCAGTGGAGTGCTGAGCCCCTGTTCATCGCACCAGAGTATGGAGACAGCGGACGCAGCTGGCCCGAAACCAACAGAGGGGTGGTATGTGCGAAAGACTGAAGTGTTGGACCACATATTTTTGTCTAGCAGTTCAGTAGTCGCCCTTTTTCGGATGCCTAAGTATTGAACACGTCTGTGGTTTGAGCTGAAGGTAGGCACAGGTCTTTTGAGAGGGTACAAGTTAGATGTAGGGTCGTTTGATTTTTTTCAAACGAGTAGTTTTGGACATTTCTAATTCGTGTTCCAGTTTTTATTGTGTGTTGGATCGTGCTTGCTTCTTCATACTGTCCATGTAGAGTGGTAGGGCAGTATTAATTTTGACCACCGATCCAGGGATCACCTTTCCGGTATTGCTGCATCGGATAAAGATGTTGTTCTGCTCGCCGAAGGGTAAGTTAATTCCTCGGGATCTCGCTCTCTCGCTCCCTCGCTCCCTCGCTCTCTCGCTCTCTCGCTCTCTCTCTCTCGCTCTCTCGCTCTCTCTCTCGCTCTCTCGCTCCCTCTCCCTCTCGCTCCCTCTCTCTCGCTCCCTCTCCCTCTCGCTCCCTCTCGCTCCCTCTCGCTCCCCCTCTCTCTCTCTCTCTCTCTCTCTCTCTCTCCCTCTCTCTCTCTCCCTCTCTCTCTCGCTCCCTCGCTCTCTCGCTCTCTCTCTCTTCGCTCTCTCTCGCTCCTCCTCTCGCTCGCTCTCTCTCGCTCTCTCTCGCTCTCTCTCGCTCTCTCTCGCTCTCTCTCTCTCTCTCTCTCTCTCTCTCTCTCTCTCTCTCTCTCTCTCTCTCTCTCTCTCTCTCTCTCTCTCTCTCTCTCTCTCTCTCTCTCTCTCTCTCTCTCTCTCTCTCTCTCTCTCTCTCTCTCTCTCTCTCTCTCTCTCTCTCTCTCTCTCTCTCTCTCTCTCTCTCTCTCTCTCTCTCTCTCTCTCTCTCTCTCTCTCTCTCTCTCTCTCTCTCTCTCTCTCTCTCTCTCTCTCTCTCTCTCTCTCTCTCTCTCTCTCTCTCTCTCTCTCTCTCTCTCTCTCTCTCTCTCTCTCTCTCTCTCGCTCTCTCGCTCTCCCGCTCTCTCGCTCTCTCGCTCTCTCGCTCTCTCGCTCGCTCTCGCTCTCTCGCTCTCTCGCTCTCTCGCTCTCTCTCTCCTCTCTCGCTCTCTCGCTCTCTCGCTCTCTCGCTCTCTCTCTCTCGCTCCCTCTCGCTCCCTCTCGCTCCCTCTCGCTCCCTCTCCCTCTCTCTCTTTCCCTCTCTCTCTTTCCTCTCTCTCTCTCCCCTCTCTCTCTCTCTGCCTCTCTCTCTCTCCCTCTCTCTCTCTCCCTCTCTCTCTCCCTCTCTCTCTCTCTCTCTCTCTCTCTCTCTCTCTCTCTCTCTCTCTCTCTCTCTCTCTCTCTTTCTCTCTCCCTCGCTCCCTCGCTCCCTCGCTCTCTCTCTCTCTCTCTCTCGCTCTCGCTCTCGCTCTCGCTCTCTCTCGCTCTAGCAGCCTTTTCCTCAAACAAGTGTGTTGTATTTACATGGTCTAGCTGCAAAAAATGCACATAGTGACATTTTGGTTCCGTCAGTGGGTTTTCATTACGAAAAAGAAGGAAGGCAGAAATCTGTACCAACTCAGCGTTCTGTGTAAAAGGGAAGAAATCTAAAGATTGTTGGCAACTCGGCGGCCTGTGTGAGACCTAATATTATGTCTGGGAAACTATTCTAATTGTGTTTCTATTTCTTCAGGAGATCTGATGGTGATGACGTGGTAATCGACGTTCGCCCAACGCCTGAGCTTCCCGCAAATCGCAGGCGGCGACCAGCGCCAGGAACTCCCCGTTGCAATGTCACTGGGGATTTTCCTCCTAGGATTCAAGCAGCCCTCCACTTCCAGCGTGATATCTCGGAAGGCATGTGGTCCCAGATCACGGAAGCAGTCTTCTCAAAGTTCCAGGACCAGGATATATTGTAAGCATAACAAAGAATAGTACATGTAGACATTTATTTTAGGGATTGAAGCTGTTTGGATCATTAAAATATTTCTTATTATTCCTTAATTTGACTAAAGACATGGTGACTCTTTCGCTTTAGGTAGATGAGAAGCTATTGGATATTTTATTTTCTAAGACTTTTGACAGGCTTTACTCCTGGAATCCTGGCCTTGGCACTTGCTTGTCAATCACGGTATGTCAACAAAATTCGTGTCAATATCGTGCGAAAACCGATGCGCTTTTAGCATCCGGGACCAAATTTCACAGAAGTTGTAAAAAGCGGGTACCATGGGAAATTGCTGCACCGTTTTAATTCTTCTGAACATTGTACATTTCCCTGTCATCTGGAACCGTTACCACACCTGTGTTATTTAAGGAATAAGACGGCCTACTATGAATCCTTAGATGTGAACTGTAACTAAACGGAGAGACAGGACACCGAGATGATTTTTTTCATTTAATTCAAGGCTATCAGACTATGTGAGTTTTGATTCTTCACCTATCGTTCAGCGCAGGTTGTAAGAGAAACTGGCGTTGGTCCGTTGTTGATTGCGATGTTTTACGCTCTCATTTATGTTTTGCAGCAGAGGAGTGCTGATTATTTTATTGAAGACCCATATTTATTCAATTTCTGCCAACGAGTCTGGTTGCAAATTTTGGGAATGGTCTTCTCCTTTTCCCCACATCGCCTATTTACAGTATATAGTTTAAACATCTGTCCGTGTCTAGAAACCCCACGAAAACCATGACCCAGTAGTCAGCTACAAACGTTATGCCCATCGAAATTGTACCAATCAAATAGCACTGCTTTTCCGGTAGGTTTCCGGGCCGCTACAACGACGTAGCAGCGGACATAGTTGCCTCAGTTCCAGAGCTGAGACAGGGAGGAGACTTCGCCACTGCTGTGGTAGGTTTCTAGTATCTTGTCCCTGTCAACATAGTTTGATTAACGTAGCATGATTTGTTGTCCTTTTTCCGATTGATTTCGTTCGAAATATTTATACGGTGGGGAATGTGCTGGTCATAGGTGTATGTACTGTACTGGAAGTTCCATGTTTTACATTGCGATGTTCTGGTGATGTCACTGTTAATTAGCAGCTAAAATGTTTGCGATATAGGAGCATATGGCAATGATTGTTTCGTTATCGGCCAAGCGTATGGCACTAATTTGACGTATGAAGTCTGTTTTTCACGACCAGGCTATCAGAGCCGCATGACGAAATCCATGGAGCGAAGTGGATTGACATTTCTCAAAAGGCTCTATTCTGGCCGCTGGGCGGTTCTGACAGTTGATGCCAGGGCTTTGCAATTGTGTAGGGTGATAGCCCTTTTAACTTGACGGCATATATGTATTATGTTTCCGAGATTAAAATCTATAGATTAACACGCGCACTGACGGGGGTCTGGGCCACCTTCGCATTGACGGGGGCGGGGTACCCGCCCTCCCCCAAGATCTCGAGAACCGCGGTAGGTAGCGAAAAACGGTAAACGGCGTTGGCTTGCCCATCCACTTTTCCATCAAAAACTTCAAACAAAAACAAAACTTTCAAACAAAAAAAATTTCAGTTCTGGAGAGAGATGACCCTTATGGGCATGGACCCGTCTCAAGAGGAGGCCGAGCAACGGTTGAACAACATCCTCAACCTGGTCGTCGATACTGTTGGATGCGATGAAGGTAAAAATGCATCGAAAGCTGGGATACTAAAGTAATTATTACGGGGGCTGATTACTGTTGCTTTACCTGATTTCATGTACGCTAACTGGCCTCTCGTACTATTTGTATGATAAAACGATGTATGCACTATGTGAAAGGCGAGAGAGAGAGAGAGAGAGAGAGAGAGAGAGAGAGAGAGAGAGAGAGAGAGAGAGAGAGAGAGAGAGGAGAGAGAGAGAGAGAGAGGAGAGAGAGAGAGAGAGAGAGAGAGAGAGGAAGAGAGAGAGAGAGAGAGAGAGAGAGAGAGAGAGAGAGAGGAAGAGAGAGAGAGAGAGAGAGAGAGAGGAAGAGAGAGAGAGAGAGAGAGAGAGAGAGAGGAGAGAGAGGAGGAGAGAGAGAGAGAGAGAGAGAGAGAGAGAGGAGAGAGAGAGGAAGAGAGAGAGAGAGAGAGAGAGAGAGAGAGAGAGAGAGAGAGAGAGAGAGAGAGAGAGAGAGAGAGAGAGAGAGAGAGAGAGAGAGAGGAAGAGGAAGAGGAGAGAGAGAGAGAGAGAGAGAGAGAGAGAGAGAGAGAGAGAGAGAGAGAGAGAGAGAGAGAGAGAGAGAGAGAGAGAGAGAGAGAGAGAGAGAGAGAGAGAGAGAGAGAGAGAGAGAGAGAGAGAGAGAGAGAGAGAGAGAGAGAGAGAGAGAGAGAGAGAGAGAGAGAGAGAGAGAGAGAGAGAGAGAGAGAGAGAGAGAGAGAGAGAGAGAAGAGAGAGAGCTCTTAAGATATTCCGCCTCGATTTTCGCAGAAATCATTATAGTTCACGTTTACTTGGAATTGTCTGTAGCTTCTGATATGCTCGAGATTCAGGTGAGTCATTCACGAAAAAGAGGTGGAGAAATACCGTTTGCAATTTTTTTCTGTCTGTGACTACACTGTTGCAATAATATATGGGTATCCGTATGTAGGTGCGTGTGTGTTTCTATGCATGTATGCATTTTTCAAACTCTACTTTGTGCCATATCATCTTATCACATGATTTGAATAAACTGGCGAAGGGATGCCTGACGGCTAGTCCGAGGCGCTGACTGCATCCCTTGAACACTCAGCCATTCGGCTCCAAAACGTTCCCACGATCGTGCATTGAGTGTGCTTAGTGATGTATTTCACTCATTTTCTTTCGGAACATCAATAATATTACCTTTTCCCCTTTCACTCACATGCGCACACCCTAACTCCGGAGCTCACTCAATCGTTCCACACATATAAAAGTTAACTCACTCTACCCACCGGCTTACTTTCAAAAGTATGAAATCATGCGTGTGTACATGAACACTCAGCCTGGGTTGGAAACAGATCGTACAAATGCGTAAGTGTAGGGGGAATAACCTTACAATTGTTAAATTGCCATTTCATCATTCATTTGCCCAGCATTTTGCTTCTTTTAAAGCTTAATAGTGAACATCTCATAGAGTTTGGCTGTCTGGGCAGCCCCGCTGTTGCTGGCTAATGCACAAATAGTGGAACGAATTGTCTTCGCGTCCAGTAGTTGGGGAAAGTAATATCATCTTTTATTTCCAGAGAAGGCCCCGAGGTGTCTCACATGGCTCCTGGACAATGGACCCGACATCTTCACCGCGGAACAGCCCGACCATCTCCACGTGAGCCCTGACTTGCATGTGGTGTTGGAGGGCGTGAATGTGGTTAAGGCATCGACGCCAGCAGAAGCGCTGCTCCTCTGGGCGTGTGCTCACTACGTGCTGTCCCTGAAGTACCGAGCGGGAAAGCACACCGCCCTGCTGATCGGGATGAAAGTTTTGCAAGTGGAGTACGACATGAGCAGCAAAGGGCGTAGGGGTGTGTCGCGACAGCTTGGACTGCTGTGATGGTGTGTTGATCAGTGAAGCTACTTAAGCAAGGGCAACGCCTTCGCTTAATGTCAGGGCAGGCGACGAACTTTGTTCGCAATTCAAGCCATGAAAGTGTTCCATTTGTTGTGGTAATTCATGACGGGACTGACCACAACTATGTGCCGTGTGCCATATGTGCACTGCACAGCTGTGATCATTCTTAGCTGTCAAATACTGCTGGTAGAAATAGGCTGAGTTCCATTTGTTCTAGTAGTTCCTCATGGAACTGACCGCTAAGATGTGCCGTGTGCCATAGCTGCAATGTACATGTGATGGTTCCTAACAGGCAGAATACTGTTGGTAAAAATGGTCAAAGAGCTTCATCTGCGTTCCATTTCTTGTATTAGTTCCTGACGGAACTGACCGCAAAGATGTGCCGTGTGCCATCGCTGCACTGTACATGTGATGGTTCCTAACGAAGGTCCAGATACTGTTGGTAGAAATGGTCAGAGTTCAAGCGTTCCATTTGTTGTATTAGTTCCTCACGCAACTGACCGCAAAAGATGTGCCGTGTGCCATAGCTGCACTGTACATGTGATGGTTCCTAACAGGCAGATACTGTTGGTAGAAATGGTCAGAGTTCAAGCGTTCCATTTTTATTAGTTCCTGACGGAACTGACCGCAAAGATGTGCCGTGTGCCATAGCTGCACTGTACATGTGATGGTTCCTAACAGGCAGATACTGTTGGTATGTTTGGTCAAAGAGTTCAAGCGTTCCA
>JAOTON010002113.1:0-114113 GCA_034440635.1 Lepas anatifera | reverse complement strand
GTGAAAGTGCAACAAAATTGTGTTTGGAAGTCTAAAGTTAAGGTCCCTTAACCCTATTTCCGGCAGGGGGGCTAATATTGCCCCCCTTCAGGTTTTTCGAGAATATCTCCGGAAACGGCTTGCGATAGAACTTTGAAACTTCCTGACTTTTCCTAAAACTAGTACAGGCAGGTTTTCTGAAATTTTCAAGATTATATATTTACCAGGGGGCGGAGCTATGGCTGGGGTTTTTTGGGAGGTTCTATCCACAAACCAAGTATTATCGTATGCGATGGGTTTTTGTAAAAGGAAGCCGTCTCTGCTGATCCTGATACCAGTTATATGGTTTTATTATATCATTTTTTATGTGAGATGATAGTGCATTCACAATTGTCACTATTTGTATTCATCAGGGGCGGTTACAGCAGTTCAAAATGGGGGGAATGTTATCAAGAAGGACTAAACGTTAGTAAGTGAGAAGACTGCTTATAGCCGTGTCAGGGCGAATACAATTGGGTATATGAAAATTCAAAATAGTTATAACCCAATTCTAGATTACCAGAGGCGTGTCCAGTCACTACACATTTTCAAAATGTATATTCCCAGCCAGTATCACCGCCGCGACTCAATATCGTTGTATATTGAAAATGTGTTTCCAATCACCCCCACCCCCCACGACGAGTCCTTGATCCGCCTATGTCACCCCCTTTCCCAGAGCTGCCATGGGAGGGGTAAAAATTATCAGAAATTAAATTTCAACTAGTCGAGGGACTAATATACTCATGCATACCATTCGCATATTGTTGGTATGTATTTTACCCCACTGTTTTACCTTACTGCATCCGCCCCTGATGAGTTTTTCACTTTTTTCTCATTTATTTATGTGTCAAAGATGCCAAGCAGTATATGACGGCTTCTAATCCGCGTAACAAAAACTTTTTTAGGTTGTATATATTTCCCCTCATAGTCCTGGTCCTGGAACTGCCATTGAATTTCGAATTTTTGCGTAACTCGAGTATATGAAAATTTTGGGTCAATTATTTGTAAATCTGAACTAGTTTTGTGAAAATCGTACAACAGAGACAAGGGTTATGGAAAATCTAAAAAAATACACCAAAATTGTATATTTTGCACGACCTTCTCCTAAAAAATAAAAATTTTGAAATTTTCTTTTTTCAAAATAAAGTTTAGCAGCAGAGGAATCTATGGCACTTTGAATTTTCAAAATCGGCCGGTTAGATTACGAGATCTTAGGGGGGGCCGATATTGCCCCCCCTGCCGGAAATAGGGGTGGCCGGGAGCCTGACGGAAATAGGGTTAAGTGGGTGCAAATATGGTGCGATATATCAAGTGTCAGCCACGAGTGTGGCTCTAACTCTTTTGGGCATGTCCGAACACCGCCAATGAAACGGCGAGGTAGTGTTAAGATATCCAGTAAATTTTCGTATTTTCATTTAGCGACTTGAGCGTGGCTTAATCCAGTTTGACAGGCCTGTGGAGAAGGCCTGTCTTAGTTTATTCTATACTGTCCTTATCATATCATTATGTTTATTGGTAACTCTAACAACACTAAGGTGGCAGGTGTGTGGATATCTCTGTCTTTGACGGTGCCCTGAGACCCCCCATGATATGTTAGGCACCCCTGATGATGATTTGGGTACCCCCAACTAAAAGGTGAAGCAAGGTCCTGATGAAGTGCGTAAAGAAGAGGAAATAACAAAAAAATTAAGCGTTCCGCAGTGTTGTCGTGGCATTCCTATTTAACCTACAACTTAATATTTCAGCAAGCAAGGGAAACCCTTAAACATAATTGAAGGAATTGACATTATCTGGTGGTATTTCTGCAGCAGTGTCTATTTGTCCGTTCTCTCTGTAAGTTGACCAACGGTTGAGGTTTAGTTTTATGTATGCCTCTGGCCTCCTTCCCTCGGTTACCTTCGAGCCCGGCCGCACTCCTCTCCACTCAGCAGGAACCCATCTCGCAACTCTCCTGACTTCAGCGAACTCGGCTACCGGCTAGCCTGTGCCGACTCTGCCGCCATCTTGCCTGTACATACCTACCAAAGAATAGCCTGGGACGGTGGACTAAATAATCAAGCCAGTAGATAGCAGAGTATGGCTAGGAATGTTTGAAAAAGGTAATGCTGATACATATCCTGGTTCATGGCTTAAAGTTCCATCATTTCCATGTATAAATTTTCGCTGAATTTTTCACAATACAAGTGAACGCGCCTCTACCAATCAGAGGCCGCCATCCACTGGCTGCCGATTGCCCGCGGGCTCAGAGGTTAAAGAGGTCACGCCGGGCGCTGCTGAGGCCGCGTTCAAGCCTCGGTGGGGAGGGGTCGCGAGGCGGCTTCTAAAACCTGCATGCGTTGTGTTGAGAATGGTGGTGGTTGTGTCTGCTGTTAGATTGAGGGAGAGGGATAGGTGTAGGAGACATTCTGTACACGTGGGTGGATAAGGTTACGTGTTTATGCAGTGTGCGTGTTTACAGCTCTGGGGGAGCGTGAGTTTGGTTCGAGAATATGTCCGGGAGGCACCGATTTCAAGTCCTTAGTATTTTTTTTGGCATCAGGGTACAAAACGCAGTTTTCAAGGCTTTTCAACTGACACACTTATTGGTAATACAACACACACGGTATACGTGACACACGCCTACCTGAAATGATGAGCGTATGCAACCCTGGAAGAATAAAGTTCAGAAATAATAATCAATGATAATAATGATTATGCTTAATAATTGGTTTGTATGCTACGATGTTCCGCTATTTATCTCCTAGGTGAAGTACGCGTTCTAGTTATTGTTTATTATTATAATCAGTTATCAACAGTCGTGTACCGTTATTTGATCAGTATCAGATCAAGACGTTCAACAACAAACTTTCAAATTATTACAAATTTAGTGCATGTGAGGCAGTGAGTGACGTCCAAGTCGTTTCAAGCATTGACAATGGTGGATCCTAGAAAAATACTTTTACGTTGACTTTCAGGTCAAAATGTTCTAACTGAACAAGCTTTGGTGCGAGGATGTGAGAGTACACCAACGGAACATAAAACAACATTAAATGTATTATTTTGAACGGTTGGAGTTTCTTGGGCGGCTATATAATTTCAGCATGTTCAAAATGATTAAAAATTAACTGCACGGCAGATGTCAGAGAAAACGCTAGCTGGACGGTCTCGAATAGTGATGGATTGCTTCTCGGGCCTTAACCCTCGCCCCAGTAACTGGGGTTGTTTGAAGTCCTACCCCTCGGTTTTTTCCGGCGGGACTAGAAAACGTCGGGGCCAAGCGCTACTGTATGTACATACCTGGCACATCCTACCCTCAATTGTTTCCGTAACCGTTTGAAAATATTAAATTGGGGTCTTCTCATGTCAGTTCACCAGGCTAGGCTAAGTTACCTCAACTCAAAAAATGCTTAATTGGCGCCTGTGGAAGCAGATTTAACACGCGCATTGACGGGGATCTGAGCCACCTTCGCATTGACGGGGAGCGGGTACCCGCCCCCCTAAGATCTCAAGAACCACGGTATGTAGCGAAAAACGGTAAACGGTGTTGGGTTGCCCATCCACTTCTCCATCGAAAACATTCGAACCATTTTTTTTCCAGGCCACATTTATGGTCACGAGAGGTCAAAACATGCCGTCATAGGGATTACATGTAAATTCAGTTTTTCGGCCATTTCATCTGAACAAGTAAAGACAGAGCAAAACGACTTGAACTGTATGAATCCTCTCAGCAAGCCGAATCGAATGATATATAATTTGACCTTGCTAGGTCAAATCAAGGATTTGACCTGACCTGAGGTCAGGTCAGGGTCAAATTATATAAAATGCATATCATTAGAACCGCAAAGCCCAGGCGAGTCTAATGCAGCCAAAATAAATGCTCTATCACCATCCGTTACTGAGGTATTCCGTAGAAAAGCATTTTTCCCATGTATTTCCGATGGAGAGGTCATGCCTCGTACCTGACCTTAGGTCATTGATATAAAAACTAACGGAACATATTTTAGAGAACTCTGTGGGGCCATTATGTGATATGAGTTTCAATCGGATAAGTTCACCCTGCTCCGACTTATGCTATCTTAAACTTTGAGTTCGGGTCACTTGACCTCTACTGGTGACCTGACCTTGAATGACCTAACCTTAAAATTTTCACAGAAGTTGTAAAAATGATGAGGGAAAAGGTATGCCAAGTACGGCGGCGCTACGCGCCGTCGTTTTTCTGCTATCCCCGAAAAACCCGAGGGGGGGCGGGTACCCGCCCCCCGTCAATGCGCGTGTTAACAAACCCATTGATCTGATAGTTCTATCACATAATGGGCCGACTGCATACCACAAGTTATGATAACGCGATTTGTTATATAGATGACCTAAAATCAAGTACGGATTATGACCTTTCCGTTGGAAATGTATGGGAATTGACCAAAATGGCTCAATTTCTGTACAAATGTCTTTCATATTCTCCGAATCGTAGTATGTGAAGTAACTTTCCTGGTTCGTGTAGCAAGTTTGGACTCGTGACCTCTGAGAGTTCATCTGGGAATACTTAAACAGATTTCAAGACTTTGGCCAATGTTTTCGCAGGAAATGATGATGGAGTCTTTATTTCGGTACCATTACGCTAAGAGCATCATTGTGAGTCAACTTATATGCATATTAGCGTACAGTTGATATAAAAACCGAACATATTTGAAAATCGGGCCATATGTGATATGAGTTCAATCGGATAAGTTACCCGCCCGACTTATGCACAAACTTGAGTCCGGGTTACTACCTGACTGGTGACCACCTGAAGACCAACCTTAAAATTTCACAAGTTAAAAATAAAAAGAGCCAAGAACGATATGCACCATGGTAAATCCAACGATTGCCTTGAACTGACCTTAGATCAGGTCATTTTTATATTTTGACTATTACAGTCATATAACACAACATTCGATTTGCTTTTGCAAATGAAATTTTCTGCCTTTCCTCTTTTTGCAGCCTTGGCGCCCCTCGCTTTTACGTGTATCCCCTTCATTCACTTCCGCGTGTCCTCTACTTTGTGGTTGGGTGCCCTTATTTCACGGTTGGCCGCCCTTTAGCCTTAGATTGCCCCCACTGCAACATGGATCGCCCTCAGCTTTCAGTGGTAAAAGTTGCCCCGCGTTCATTTTGTGTTTGCTTTGGATATCGATCAGGGTCGTATTTTGTTCAGTTACCACTCAGGGTAGCCCAGGGCGCACTCATGCCCGCCCGATGTATGGATGTGTGCCCGCCGGATTTGTGGTTGTGGTGTATGGTCTGTTGGAGGCAGACCATGCTGCAATGCAATATAGCGGGCTGGGGAAATGACGTTTCCTATGAAGTAGTGTTTGGGCACGTTGATAAATATCCTTTATATGTTTATTTGTTAAATCCGAATCTACTAATAACTCAGTGAGCTGTTTTAAGACTTTTATCATTTGACTGACAGGGACGAACTAGCCAGTGATGAACACATTAGAACAGTTCCAGAAATTCGGCGGCCACATTTCACCACTTCCCAGGAACATGCCATGAATGCTGTCGTCTGCCTCTGACATGTTTGGCTGCACTATCTGTCTGGGCCGTTTGTCACTCATCGCGACTCATTGAGGACAAGTGGTGCCCAGGGACAGGACACGTCACCACTCTATCTGTCAGTCTGCACTGAAATCTGCGGAATTACGCGACCGATTCACCAGGCCTCTGCAGAATGACACGTCAGCTGAGTTGTGTTGAGTTAGCAATGTCAGATATGCTATCAGCCTGGAGAATACTGCGTTAAGTACAAAGTTTCGAGATGCGTATAGTGTTCAGGAATACAGGTTATGATAGGGACTTAAATGTGAGGTAGTTATTTGCAAAAACTGGATGCCAAGGGTAACGTTTTATTTTTCAGTTAATTATTGAAATCCGGATGTAAAATTATGGTTTCGAGGTATTGTCTTCTTTGCTTATTATAAACAGACAACTACGCCTGGTATTAGCTGCATTTCATCGTTTAGTGAGTCATTTCAGGGCTTTTAGTTACTTACATATTAGAAAAAAAGGTCGAAGATTTGTAGACAAAAGTCAGTTTCGAAATAACGCAAATTAAATAAGTTCTTGGGACGAGGGCAGTCAGTTCATGTGCGCAATTCAGAAATGAGAAGCCATTCACCCAATGCCGAGAGAATATACTGAAAATTACCTAAATACATTGACCTCCAGATTTTGGGGTCTTCAGAAGTCCCTCCTCCCTCCTACTGCGCGAACTAGGAAACTGATTTTCTTGATCTCAAGTGCATGCGAAATCCGAGAAATCTCTATCCGATCTCCATTAGATTCGTTTCCATCCGAGAAAGATTTAAGGAATGACATTTCCATTATTGAAAATCACTTGTGACGTCTCGATGGCGTATCCCAAAAATACCCGAACTGATGGCGGATTCAATCAGACTGTCCAGAGAAGTCGAGTGTCCCCTGATCGAGATATGAATTTGCAGCTTTAGATTGGTTAATTTGGTCGTATTTTTACGGATGTGGATGGGACCCGGGTTGATAGTCGTGACTTTCAAACGGCTTAACCCTAATTTTTCCGGTAAACTTGGGAGTGGCCGGACTGAATCTGCATTTTCTTGACCTCGATACATCCTGGTGATGTTATCAGTTTACAGTTTGGTTCTCTTGAAGGGATAAACATGAACATTAAACATGGTTGAACACCGTTATTACGTATTGCGCCAGCGTCTCCTGTGCCTGCAGTTGCTCCTGCTGCCTGTTTGTTTGTCTTCTCGCGGATTTAGAGCTAGCAACCAGAACTGAGAGCAGCGGCCGTCATCATGTGCTTATGTCATCCGCTGGCTGGCATTTCTGGTTTATGTTACGGGAACTTGAAATGTTGCCGACAACAGCGGTGCGGCGACTTTCAGCTGACTCCGGTGTGTCAACAAGCTGCAGCTCTCCCAGATGGCAGCTGTCGTGCCGTATGCCACAGCGCGACAGCGGCATATCTCCACCAAACAACAGAAATGTCAGCATTATCCCTCATGCAGAAGTCGCCCGGACTTTTCCCCAAACGATACATGCACCCAGACGAGAGCGTGACAGTGGTGAAAACTAAGTAAGTTTATGGTGCATACATGTGCACCAACCTTGCACGCGCAATTCACGCATTGCCGTTTACCTCTCTCAGCACACAACAACGTACAAACGGCGAAAAGTGCTCCCTCGGAAGTCTGCTGCACAGCTTCACATGTCGGCAAGTTTTGGGTTGAGTACGACAAGTTTTTACATCTCTCTCTCTCTCTCTCTCTGATGAAACCCTTTGTGCGCACCGGACGAAGCCCGCGACCGGAACACGCGTGGGAACGCCGCGCCGGAAGGAGATGATGAGCCCTTTTGGCCGTCCGTTCCCCGGCGGCACGCCAACGTGTAACGGATGGCCCGGCGACCCACGGCGGCGGTAACGGTGGTGGCCGGCTCACGTGATGCACGGGGCACAAACACGGAGAGCTGTGGTGAGAGCTCAGCTTCACGCACCGCTTCTCGTTAACGGACAAGTAGCTGTTCTTCGATATTCGTGTCTGTTACTGGTGGATACGAGCCAGAGTCTGTATTATGAAGCACTATGGTGCATGTACGGATTCGCGTGACTTCTGCTTATGAACGCAGCGCAGAACAAGGCCCATCACTACTTAAAAGTGGTACTGACAAACTGCGCCTTCTTGTAATTCAGTTCTCAGAAAGGAGTGTGGCTCTGCGACAGTGTGGGGGAAAATGTTTGTTGCTTCCTTTGTGGCATCATTAGATTGCTACTGGTATTGTGGAGGATATGTTTTGCTGGCAATAAAAACATGTAATTTCATGTCTCCTCGTCAAGGAGCCTTTGCTTAAATAAAATCAACTTATCAATGATTAAGCTGGTCGTTTTTGACAGATTTTATGGGTCACAACGTTTTATTTTACGGGTTGTTCCGTTCTCCGAATGTTTTATCTGCTTCCAGAATGTGTGCAGTAATTCCAGACCATTCCACTATTCTAGAAGGGAACAGAGACCACCTTAACATCTGCAGCTGTGTCCGGTACCCGTAATCGAGAGCAGCCCACCAGTCCTCTCTTCTGTAGCAGACCCACCAGTTCTTCTTTCTGTAGCAGACCCACCAGTTCTTTCTTTAGTAGACCCACCAGTCCCTCTGTCTGTAGCAGAAACATCAGTTGTCCCCTCAGTAGCAGCCCATTCAGTCCTTTCTTCTGTAGCAGCCCCATGATTTGTCCTTTTTGTAGTAGACCCACCAGTCGCCCCTTCTGTATCAGCTACATCAGACCCCCCTTTTGTAGCAGCACCATAAGCTTTCTTCTCAGCTCTGTCAGTCGTCCCTTCTGTAGCAGCACCATCAGCTATCTTCCCATCTTCCTCCCTCCCTCTTCTTTCCCATCTTCCCATCCATTAGCGGACGCAGGGGGGGGCA
Organism: Lepas anatifera; assembly: GCA_034440635.1. Taxonomy (NCBI): domain Eukaryota; kingdom Metazoa; phylum Arthropoda; class Thecostraca; family Lepadidae; genus Lepas; species Lepas anatifera. The sequence goes on along the minus strand of JAOTON010002113.1, from coordinate 105,669 downwards.
TTCTGGCCATGCCCACCCCCAAAAGCACAGGAAGGGGGCCAAACTATATCTTGCCCCCAAAAAGCTGGATAAATTTTTGAAAAAGTGTTTACACTGGGTTTTTCGAGCAATGAAATCTTCGCTCCCACCTGCCCCAGGAGAACGATCATGTACTTGGAGAGGGTCTGTCGAGCATCCAAATTGCACGTCCCCCTTCCCTCAGGAGGAGAGGCAGACATGGGTTTGCTCCCCTCCCCCAAAAAAACCCGAGTCTTCGTCCGCCCCTGCTCCCATCAGTCGCCTCTTCTGTATCAGAACCACCAGTCGTCCATTCTGTAGCAGCCCCACCAGTCCTCCCTTCTGTAGCAGAACCATCAGTTGTGCCTTCTGTAGTAGGCTTTTCAGTCCTTCCTTCTGTAGCAGCCCCATGATTTGTCTTTTTTGTAGTCGATCCAACAGTCGCCCCTTCTGTATCAGCTACATCAGTCCTCCCTTTTGTAGCAGCACCATAAGCTATCTTCTCAGCTCTGTCAGTCGTCCCTTCTGTAGCAGCCCCACCAATCGTCCCTTCTGTAGCAGCACCATCAGCTATCTTCCCATCTTCCTCCCTCCCTCTTTACCATTTCCCATCCGTCGCCCCTTCTGTATCAGAATCACCAGTCGTCCCTCCTGTAGCAGCCCCATCAGCAATCTTCCCAGCTCCAGCAGCGGCCGCAGCCTCGGCGGCGGTGGGCCGGGGCCGGCTGTGGTGCGTCGCTCCGGCCCCGCTCAGCTGTTCTGCGGCGCCGCGCCGCTCGGCTGCCCTCCTCCGTCACGGACTGAGCCCAGAGGAATGCCACACGGCTGTCGGAGCCGGAGATGAAGCCGGCGGACGCCAGATGAGCGCTTTAAAGAGGAGGGAGAGTTTTAACGCCTCACTGGAGTGGGTGGGACTGGCCGAGACAGTAGTAATTAGTCATGCCTGAGACGCTCGGGAAGACATGCGCAAATAGTTTAGCCGCCAAGCACCCCTGCTGTACATGCGGGCCATCAAAATTGGGCCTTTTTCTCTTTCCTGCAACGTCAGCTCGTATCGTTCTTAGCTCAGTTTCCTGTTCATGCTCATCACAGCTCTAAAACACTGGCCGAAAACCTTGACTCTGCGTGTATGTACATGCCCTCCCAACCCGTGAAGCAGGCTGTAAGGCGCTGACACGCGCCTCCGTTTCAGATTCTTCCATGTCTTCACACATTCTGCGAGGACTGCTTGCGGAAGCACGTGCCGGCGGAGAGTCTGTCCGTGTCCTGCCCGAGCTGCAAACAGCAGTCGATTCTGCCGCCCGACGGCGTGAGTACTGCATCGCTACTGACGAGTCGTGACGCCTATCGTCCCGCCGCCGCCGGTGCCGTCAGTGTGGCTGCTGGACATGAGGATGCGACCTGAGCGAGGGAACCGTCTGACTGCAAGTCAGTTCGGCTTCCCGCTGCTGAACTCGTTAAATCACTTACGTCGGATCATTTGCTTATTTTAAAATAAAATGTCGCTGACGAGTCTATTACGGAACACTATCTGCGAAAGGAAACCTATTGTTCTCCTACCCATTGGTGGGTAGGCAGAAATACCCTTCCCTGTCATGTGTGCCAATCTGCATTTTACAGACAAAAGCGAGGTATTTACAGAGGATGAAAACTGTGGGTGACACCACTCTCAGCGATGTTATTATTATTTGTTTTAAATTTGGCATGCTCTTGCATGAAAAACGTCCTACCATATCTATAAAAAGAACTAACCGTGAATCTCCCTCGATACCAAAATAAACCAAATAGAGGCTCGGGGTGCTTGTGCGCCGTTCAAGGACAGTCAAAACCCCGGGGGGAATTGGTATCTGACACTTTGATGCAGAGCAAGAAAACATGTAGGTATACGTGGCTGATCTTAAACAGTGAGCCATTTGAGTGCACCTGCCAGGTATACCAAGACCAGTGGTAGATTTAGAACAACATTTCGGGGAGCTAGGGGTCCCAGCCTCCCCTGCAGTTACCTTGGAACAGCCTCCGGCTATGCATTAACTATAGACACTCTGACATTTGGGGGGAGGGGCTTGAGTCACCTAGCCCCCTTGTATCCACCACTGACCAAGATCACATGAAATAAACCCACATATAGACATGCAAAGGCATAGACTTTAACACTAAGACATTAAACGTATATACTGTAACACACACACACACACACACATATATATATATATATATATATATATATATATATATATATATATATATATATATATATATCCCTCGCCCCACCGGAGGGGCCATCGATGGCCCCCTAAGGTTTTCCGGGATAGCAGAAAAACGACGAGGCGCAGCACCGCGGTTGAGGGCTCTACCTCTCACTGCATCATTTTCCCATCATCCCTGAAATTTTTTACCCCGGGTCACCCAAGGTCAGGTCACCAGACGAGGTCAACCAAGGTCACCTCGCTTCACTTTAGAGCTCTGTAAGAGCTACATTTCAAAGTCGATCGATTTGAAACTTCCTACACTTCATGACCCTCCAGGGTCTACAAGGTGTATATCCGGGATTTTTCGATTTCGTGCCCTGAGGTCAGGTCACGAGGCGACCTCTCCCATTGGAAAAGCATGGGAAAAGCTATTTCATGATATAAAAGCCACAAAAATGATTGCAAATACTCAGACTGCTCAGAACAACGTTTTTGGACACCCTTTCACGGATCCCAGGGGTCATATTTGCCCTTTGACTTTTCCAAGGTCATCCAAAGGTCACCGGAGGTCAAAAACAGTATTTTGACAATAACTTTTGACCTAATTGAGCTAGAGCGATGAAACAAACACCATCGTGTTTGTCTTGTCACTGGCTTTCATTTGATATACGGCAAGGTCACTTTTTGACCTTTCGTGACCTCAGGTCATATTAGGTCACGAGGTGACCTCTGGCGGTCAAACCACTGGCGAGAGGTCTTTACGTTCCACATAGCGGAAAAAGTACAGGCAATTTGCTATCAAATGTACTTTACCAGGCCTCAATAGCTCTAATGACATAAGAGTTATGCCCAGTTTGCTTAATCATTGCATATTTGAGTGAAAATAGCCGATCTTGACCTAATTTGACCTCTGGAGGTCAAACCATTGACCTGAGCACTAAAACATGCGAAGTAATTTCTTACTGAATTCACGCGAGCTTTCTATTGCACTTTGCAGATTTGCGCTAACGCCCATATTTTCGGAGTTAGAGGGGGCCATCGATGGCCCCCGGTGGGGGCGAAGGTGGCGCCGGACCCCCGGTGGGGCGCGGGATATATATATATATACGTTTTGTTCCAACACTGTTTGAATGCAAGGAATGTTTTTGTTTGCAAAAGCTTGTTTATGGCCTCCTCATATAATAATACAATTACACAAGATAAAAACTTTATCGGCATCAGCTACACTGAAAAAGTACACCAGTAATTTGATTTTTTCTACGGTGCCAAAATCCACCCTTCTTTCCATGAATATCTTACATCCGATATTTTTGGATTGGGAAGCGTAAAATGTCATGAAACAGGATTAAAAAAACCCAACCCTGGGTTGTGAAAATATCAACTACGAAAAATACGTCATGTTTAGGATTATTTCTACGGTGCCAAAATCAACTCCTCTTTCCAGCATTATTCTACAACCCATTTTACACCGGTGTAATGCAAAAATGTATGTGTTTTGAGGGAATATTATTATAACACTGGAGTAAAACGATTGTCAGCTAAACTGGAACAGTGTAAACTGGAAGTGAGGGTGTAAAAATAGATTAAAATGTGAAATTCGTGGCGTAAAAAATCTTTGCAAGGTGCAAAATGAACCCGCGTCCAATATTACATTATTCCTGAAAAGAAACACCGATTAAAAGAACGACCCAGTTTATTCTCATAGAGCGTTTGAGGTCAGTTTACTCTGATCAGGCTGATTAATATACACTCTGTTAACCCTTGCCCCGGTGGCGGGTACGAGCCACTTTCACCCTGGTGGGGGCTTAAAAAACACCCCCCACGATCTCAAAAACTAAGAGAGCTAGAGAAAAGCGCAAAACGGCAATCGAAATCTTTTCAAAAATGATATCGAAAATATTTTGGTCATTTTTCTTGTCAGGTCAATATTAAGGTCACCAGAGGTCAAAATAGGTCAAAATCGCTAATATGAGGTGTACTAAGAAAATCTCATATATCTCAGAAACTATGATAGCTAGAAACATTTTTCTAACACCATTCGAAAGCTCTTGAGTTGTTCTTTCATTAAAGTGGCATTTATTTTCGTGTCAAGTCAGAGCCTAGGGAGCTACAGGTCACTGAATATTGGGCATATTCTTGAGAATAGCCACCCATGCATAAGGGCGTTTCCTTTTTCGCTAATAACTTCCAAACCAAACAAGATACAGCCATAGTTTATGCACCATTGCAATTCTTTCGTCAATACAAATCGAACGATATATAATATTGTTATGCCAGGTCAAATTTAAGAATTTGACCTGACCCAGGTCAACGGTCCGACCCAACTTGACCTGGTATAGTCATGATGTATATCATTTGACTTTCAGTGACTATACAAACACTTTGGTGACAAAATAACAGTTCTATCTAAGTTTATTATAAATTTATAGAGAAAAACACAAAAATGCTTATTTGACCTAAAGTGACCTTTTAAAGGTCACAAGTCAAAATTTTTGGCATAAACTTCAGAAATGGGCTAAGATCAAATCGTAACCGATGTTTGAAGTTTATTCCATCCATACTTACTGAGAAAAGCTCATTTCGTGATTTTCCCCATGTATTTACAATGGGGAGGTCATGCTCATGACCTTAGGTCACCAAAATAAGAAATCACGGAACAAATGTTATAGCTCCTGGTGGGCCCAATATGTGGTATAAGTTCGAACTTGATCGATTAACGCCTCTTTTAGTTATGCGGTCCTAAACATTTTTTGAGGTGAGGTCACTTCACCTGACCTGGTGACCTGACCTGATATGACCTTGGACTAAAATTTTCAGGAAAGATGTAAAAATGATGAAGGAACAGCTAGAGTAATTTTGGCGGCGCTGCGCGCCGCCGTTTTTTTATCGCTTCGGAAAAACCCGAGGGGGTCTAAAAGACCCCCCACCCGTGCGAAGGTTAAACATACACTGCAACGGAGAGTTTAAATCATTTGTTTTCATAATCACTTCTGATAATCCAAATACCTCTAATTTGCACTCCAATCTGGAAAAATATTTAAATCGACCCTCAATCACCACAATTACGTAGTTCCTCTTTGCACAAACATCACTAAGTTTATGGTTTGTGTCTAAGGATTCCTCGTTTTAAACTTCCCAAATTTTCCTCCTTCATATCCGCTACCACTGCATCATTACCATAACTCATCACCGCAGATCACCTCTTTGAGGCGTTACACAACTTTCTTAACACGCGCACTGGAGGGATCTCGGAGGCCTGCCCCACCTATTTTTCCGAGGTGGCCGGAGAACCGTTCATGGCCAAAAACGATAACTTTACCTAGGTGAAGGCCTCTGTGACATGTTACTAAATCTGATTTAAACAAACGTCACCCACCATTGGTTAGCTTATACCCTGAAGGGCACCCAGTGAAAAATCAGAATATGATTTGTTTAGATTTCAAATTTAAAGAGGAGGTCACAAGGTCACGAGGTCAAATCCTGAACTGAAGTCAAAGTTTTTATTTTTTATTATCTGAACCGTTGTATCTTCTATCCAGCGATATCCATACAATTTAATTTAGATCAATCACTTTTAAGATATAAAATTGTTTTTGATTCAATGTTTGTGTTAGCCTTAAAACTTTCATGACCTCTACCTGGTTACCTTTTTTACCTTTGAACCTGAAAATGGGCCCAAATTGTTCTTTTGTATAGAGGGCCTCGGGTAAAAGTTTGGTGGAAATCTGAGGAGTTGGTCATGTTGGACTTTTTCGTGCCTACCTGGACGATTTGTCCTGGAATGACCCATATATATCCCGAGAGTGGCTAACAAAAGCATCGTTACGGGGGTGGGGTTGAAATCCCTCTACTGTTCGGAAACGGGTACATTCGATATCTGTGCTGGAATACTATTTGATATGCTGAATTCAAGTGCAAATATAGGTTATCACTACCTCACCACTGTGGATCCGGGCCTCTTGTAGAAAATCCTTGACGACGCTGTGAATGCCGGACAAAGATAGGTATATAAACTATTCATATCAGGCCCCTTGAGAAAAATTCAACAGCTCTTTGCTATTTGTTGCACTTAGCTAGAATGATTTAGTTGTCGTTTCTTTTCCACGACTAGACTAACTCCACGCGTCATGATCAACACTCTGTGGAATGCAGAACTGCAATGCGGTGGTTCAAGTTCAGAACTGTAGCGAAAACAAAATGGTACGATTCCATCCACGTGTCAACTTTAGTAAAAAATGTCATCTTATATCATAGAAATGCACTCAAATGAAGATCAGAAGAATGAAAACATTCATTTAGCGTAGTTAAATAAGCAAATATATTGTTTTAATCTATTGGCAGAATTGTTTCACGACAGGAGAGTAGGAATATTCTCGAGGCAGTTTGCGAGTTCCATAGAAATACTCTGCAGAATACATGTACTGATAAATCTACCCCTTTGCATTTTCAGCACGAGTGGAACTGCCCTGTGCTAAAATAGCACAGAAAGTAAATTACCACACGCTTGTAATGTTGCACTTTTAATTCTGAAATTTAGCTAGTTGTCAGAATATATTTACTAAGAATTCTAGACAAATGCTTAAAAATGGGGTACTTTTAGGACTAGGCAGATTGAAATTCTACGCTCTACGTGTTGTTCTTTCAGTGTGTTCCGATTGTTTAAAACAACCTAAGTCCCCTTGAATTGTTTTCAAGTAAAGCCCAGTATGAATTATCCTGGTTTTGAGTATAAATCCGTTTTGTGTAAGGTACGACAGAGTGAAAATTGTCGTAAAGCATTGATAGCCCTCCGCCAGTGACCCACCGTACGCGATGTACACACATTCAGGCTGGTTTTACAGCGACTGGGACTTAATGACCCGGGCTGCAACGGGGAGTGGCGCAAGTACTTCATTGTACCCAGCTGATTTCAGATTCGACCCACTTTCCGCCCACTTTGGTAAGCTGTGTCGGCTCGTGAAAGCCGCCGTCCGTCCCATCCACCATCAGCGCAGCAAACGCGTCCCGCAAGCTCGTGGATGACAGGAATGAAGCGACAGATCACCTCGCCATCTCCTCTCCCTGCGGCGCCCTCTGCGTAGCCCGCTTTTCCCACTTGAGCGGATGCTCGGTATTCGTGAATGGGTCCTACAATTCATTACCAATTCTCGCTTACGATCGTGATCACGCCAATCAATCTCTTTATTGATAGGAATTCTGGGTCTACCCATATATTCAGGTAACCTACGTCAGCGGAAATTTGTAATCCAATGAGATTGATTTGTATTGAGTGGCAGAGCTTTGTAGAGTTCATTGAATTACCCCCATGCGATTAAGGTGACTGACATAAATGACAGTTTTCGCAAGTGTTTCGTTACATGTGGTTTCTATGACGATGATAATACGAACAGTTGTAAGGACGTTACGACCCATCAGCTGACAAGATTATTTGGCGCCGCCAACTGCACCTTGCTGGCACAGCTTTGGGAGATCAGGTTGTACTTATTCATTGAACCCGCTGGTTCTTGAACCCGGAACCTGTGGCCCAGGAACCTGTTGAAAAAAATCAATGAAAAAGCACGCCGCCAAAAATATTTCAAAATAATTGTGCATCGAGCATGTGTTTTTTATAAGATATCTAACAAAATCCCGCAAACAATGAACTCTCACACAATTTTACTATTTCCCATTCCCTATTCATTATTCAACACATTGCTTTCGTTCTCCTTCACCCTGCTTAGTTTGGCCCGCTCACCCATGCAGGGACGGCAGGCGGGGAGCGTGGCGGCGGGTCGCGCCATGAGGCGACCTTAAAGGACAGATGGCGTGGCGGGTACTTTCTCTCCGTCCCTGGAGTGCGGGCCATGTCGAATACGAGAGACGCTCCATAGATCAGCGCGGGTGACAGCGTCGACCGGCGCCGCACCGTGCGTGCTCGGCGGGAGACGACGCCGCCCAGCATCGGCGCACTCAGCACTCAGCACTCTCAGCGTCGCTCCGCGGCCTTCTCGCAGCGCGGCCAGCTGTGAACGGGGCGCACACTCGGTACAGCTGCACTGCTGCTAGTGCAGCTAACTTTGGCGAATTGATCAAATCATGGGTGAAGCTTTGTCTCGTGTACGGTAGCAGCTGCTTTACAAATGAAATCACAAAGGTTGGATTGGGGTCGAGGTTCAGCGCTGAAGGTACCGCCGGTGCCGACTGGTCGTAAGCTCGGGAAGTACAATACCGACGGCGTCCAGTGACCTGACAGGAGAAGCAGCGCGGAAGTGAAGCCGTCGCCGGCACGATAAAGATCAGGCGTCGCGTTAGCGCGTGCCGTGCATCACCGAGCACCCCCAGGCCCGAGACCCCACCACTCGGGGTGCTGGGGAGGTCAGACAGGTCATACTCCCGGGTTATCATGGCGCCGACACCCTTCAGAACAGGGTTGCCAGATTTCCGGAGAGGAAATGTGCCTGATGGATGAGGGTTTTGAGCCTCTTATGCCAAATCACCCTCAAGATATGCCAAAATATACTAAGTTTTTGAACCGGGGAAAAACATGTTTGATAATTAGATTTATTTGCATTACCGATATAATTCATTGTTTTCCACTGTGGTTTTTACGATCACCCTGTTCGTTTAAATTGTAATAATATGCACATATGTGGATCCAGAACTACCGCAAATTCACCGCCTCCAATCATGGCTGGAATATATTCTCGATCTAGGGGTTCCTGGGTGGGTTAACGCTGGCACGGCATACGAGCCCTATACAAAGCCAATGGGAGACCCAAAACCCAGGGGTCCTAAGTCCTCCCCCCCCCGGGATTTCCACCCATGCCTCCAATATCGATCGTTCACAACATGTTGTTTCAGGTATCAAAACGAATAGCATAGGTACATACCTCATTTAATTCATTATCAGATAGTACAGCTTTCGTCCCTAGGAATTGCAATAACAGCTACTCATTCGGGCTATTATAAAGCGTCTGAACAAAGGGCATAAGCACATGAGGTTAAGAGGAAAGCCGGGACCTGTCCTTACTTTTCCTCTGAATCATTTTGTTGTTGAAAATTTGAAACCATTTGAAAACAGAAAGAGAGCCATTTGTCTGGCAATTCCAGTTTTCTTCATGCATGTTCAATAAAGCGGTCATGGCCAGTACCTGTCACTAGATCATCAATATAAAATGATCTCGTTACCATGGCGTTTGGTACTTGGTCGGTACATTATCTGATATTTATATCAGATTAATAGGTTAAACCCGTTTTCACTGGTGCCACTTGAAACATTTTTGGAGGCAAGTTACTTGATCTGGCCTGGTGACTGGACTTTAGATGACCCAAGCTTAAAGTTCCAGAATTAATCAGGGATAATGTGTGCCAAGGTTTTCGATGGAAGACCGTACATACCGCAGCAAACCTCAACAGTGTGACAGACTTGAACTGTGCGACACACTTCGAATGTGCGACGAGTTAGACTGTGCGACACATCCGAGTCTGCCTCTTGACACACCCTGACTTTGCGGCACACCTTGAGTCGATACACGTGGTTTTACGACACGCGCCAACTGTGCAGCGCATCTCGGAGACTTCCGTGACTCGACTCGAGATCGAGAGCTGTAGCCTGAACCCTGCCCTATAATTGTGATAATGAATTTATGGCTTGAAATTGGATTTGAATCCTCCAATCTGTGTTTTTCGTAGCCAAGCCTTTCTCTTTGGTCGTCAGTGTAAACATTCCTCTCCACTCCTGATCCCAAAGCGGGCAGCTGCTAAGAACGAAAACCGTGCTCTCGATGCCAATTATGCCCTGACAGTTGGTGTCAGTTATACCCTACCGCAGTGAAGAAAACGCAAAAGCAACAGTCTCTTCCACTCTATTCGTTCGCTTTTCTGGTTGAAAAGATATATACTTTATGTGAAAAAACATTGCTATGCATTCCATTCAATAATTGTCTTTCTTGATTTGGGGATTTCGTCTCAATCCAGGAAGTGGATGGTCCTGGATGGGTTGATCTCTAATCCCCTGGAATTTCCATCCATGTTTCTCCGAGTAGCTCAAACAGTCAGCTGTTTGGTGGACTGAACGTATATCCACAAAAAATAACCACCAGCTTAACTGGATGTGTATTAAAGGTGCAATCGCGGAAGGGGGAGGGGGAGAGTGCATGCGGCAAGATGCTCCCAGGTACCAAAAGAAAAGGGCCTTAATTACTTCTTTTCGGGACCTTGTTTGCAAAGAAACGAGTTAAAATGGGGTTCCGAATTCCACTTGCCGACCGCTCTAGTGTCATGCGTTCGCCTAAGTATACGTCTACATACAGTTAAATTTGCCGATATTTTCAGTTAAATGGGGCGTTCTAATATGTTTCAAATATCCGAGAAAATAAGATCTCGAAGAACAGCTGATTGAGTATTTGGGTTTAGGGGCGCGCCAACCTGGGAGGTCATATATCGCCCAATCTTGAGGAACAGGCTCCATAAAAATGTCACTACGCAGGAAAAACAAAATATGTACCATGTTTCATAAATATGCCAAACGCGAAACTGGTATGTGAAGCACACCTAAGATATGCCAAACTTTTGGTTTTTATCGCAGATATGCCGAACTTGCAACCCTCCTTCAGAGGACCGTGTTTTTGACGCAAATGTAAAACCACCAATAACAGTGTTAAAGCCACCAAAGACAGAGTAAAAACCACCGATCACATTTGTACCCAGAATAGCAGATTAAAAACCACCAACAACAGAGTAAAGGCCTCCAATAAAATTGTGAAATCCACCAGTAACAGAGTTAAAATCACCAATAACTTTTTAAAGATTTTCTGTCAGAATGATATTTTTTACACTACTTGATGACATGAATTAACACGCGCATTGACGGGGGTCTGAGCCACCTTCGGGTTGACGAGGGGGCGGGTACCCGCCCCCCTAAGATCTCGAGAACCACGGTAGGTAGCAAAAAACAGCAAACGGCGTTGGGTAGCCCATCCGCTTCTCCATCGAAAATATTTGAACCATTTTTTGTCAGGTCACATTTAAGGTCACCAGAGGTCAAAAACATGCCGTCACATGCCGCAATAGGGATAACATGTAAATTAAGTTTTTCGGCCATTACATCCGAACAAGTAAAGATAGAGCAAAACGACTTGAACTTTATGAATCCTCGCAGCAAGCCGAATCGAATGATATATGATTGACCTTGCTATGTCAAATCAAAGATTTGACCTGACCTGAGGTCAGGTCAGGGTCAAATTATATTAAATGCATATCATTAGAACTGCAAAGCCAAGGCAAGTCTAATGAAGCTAAAATAAACGCTCTATCACCATCTGTTACTGAGTTATTCAGTAAAAACCATATGTCCCATGTATTACCATTGGAGAGGTTGCTTCGTACCTGACCTTAGGTCATCGATATCAAAAATACCGAAACATATTTTAGAGAACTCGGTGAGCCCATTATGTGATATAAGTTTCAATTGGATAAGTTTAACCTGCTCCGACTTATGCTATCTTCAACTTTTTTTGAGGTCGGGTCACTTGACCTGTACTGGTGACCTGACCTGAGATGACCTATCCTTAAAATTTTCACAGAAGTTGCAAAAATGATGAGGGAAAGGTACACCAAGTACGGCGGCGCTGCGCGCCGCCGTTTTTCTGCTGTCTCCGAAAAACCCGAGGGGATCGGGTACCCGCCCCCCGTCAATGCGCGTGTTAATGATAGCATTCTTTGTCAGGGACGAACAATGGGAACATTTAAAGTTCATTGTTGTCATTGTTTTTGTTTGGAATTGGGCCTTGGTAAAATTTGGATGAGAGTAAAAATATCACTACTGGGTCATTCCACCATAAATCGACCAAAAATTTCGTAAAATAAAACCCTTCTATTTTTGATTCTCTCTGAAATTGGTTTCAAGGGGGTTTCAAAGGTGTAGAATCTAACCATGGCGTCAAAAAAATTATTTCAAAATTTGGTCTGGCCGATATAGCCTCCGGCATTTTTCGGGGGTCACCATGTAGGCATTGTTTGGAAAGCCTATAGTTCTGCCATTTTGTTAATGATTGTGACAATATTTTACATTTTTGTTCATCATTCAACATATTTCAATTTGGCTATCTTCGATTTTTATATTTCTGAAAAATTGACGTCATGACCTCGTGACCTAGCTTTTGAACGGTGACCTTGACCCGCAGTACAGTGAAATTTATAAATTCGTGTAAAAGCATTTTTACCTTTGGAAATACTCTTCTAGGTAAAGTAATAAAAAATATGGCTTTCGCACTAAATATACTACTTTTTGCTTCCGAAACATGACACTAGGTGTCACTATGGAGCTGTACCATCGTAACTCGCGGTATGGTTAATGCCAGTGACGACGGAACGTCCGAATTTAAGAGGGGCGCCATGGAATTTTCACCAATTTCTTTCCCGTCAACGCCATAGAGGGTGTTAACCATTACACGTAGAGGGGGGGGGTGTTGCAACTCCCTCAGGTTTTTCAAGAATTGAAAACGAGCTTCTTAAGTTAGAGTCTTGAAATGTTGTATAGCCTCTGACGCATTCATTGCGGACATCTTGCAAATAATTTTTCCTACCCTTCAAGGTCACGGAGTTATGACCTCAAGAGTGGAGGCATGTTGGGGTCATTTGGGCGCTTGTACCCGTTTTTCCGTGAATGCTCCAGACTCTTATCGTTCTTTTGCATCATTTGCTCATGAACTGTTCCAGAATATTTTCTTCCAGCCTTCGAGGTTCATTTTTATCATGTTAGCCTAACCTTTTTCGACCTGTAACCTTTTTTATCTTGAAAGGGGGTAAGCAATGACAAATGAAGAAGCAAACTTACTTGGAGTCAATGATGCAGAATGGTTTATGAATAGTCAATTAAAATGATATGGACACTAAACTAGTTGGTTTGCATGTTAAATGGACTTGACCTTTTTCGAAATTTTACCTCATTTGACCTTGAAGGGGGTGTAAGCAGTAGCAAATGATGAAGCAGGCACTTGGCGTAACTGATGCAAAATGTCTTATGAATTGTCAATTTGCATGAAAATGACACTAAACAAGACGTTTTTCTTCCAAAACTGACTTAACCTTTTCAACCTTTGAACTAATTTGACCTTAAAGGGGGTGTAAGCAGTGACAGATGATTAGAAACTCACTAAATTGGCATAAATGATTCAGAATGGTTTGTGAATAGTCCATTTAAATGATTTGGACTCTGAACTAGTTACTTCCACTTCTAAGGAGTACTTTTGAGCTCTGAACCAGTCCCATGCAATGCAATGCACCACTAAAAATCACCAATGATTTGTTTTTAGTGCCTAAAAATTCTTCATTGTAAAAGAGCTAAAATAATGAGTATGCTGAGCAGAATTCACTACGAGATTACCATAGGTCAAGTTTAAACACGTTTGAAAATGCCACAAGGGATTACCAAACGCTATAAAAGCCGAACTGAGGCATAACATGTTTTAAATTCAAGCTACGTCCGGGGGAACGCGACACAAAGCATCAAAATCCAAAAAATATTCCTTAACCCTCGCCCCACCTAGAATAATGAAATCGATGGCCCCAAAGGTTTTTTGGGAACAACAGACAAACAACGAGGGGCAGCACCACGGTTGAGGGTTCTACCTCTTACCCCATTATTTTCCCATCACCCCTGAAATTTATTACCCCAGCTCACCCTAGGTCAGGGCACCAGGCGAGGTCAGCCAAGGTCACCTCACTTTAACTTTTGAGCTCTACCACAGCTACATTTCTAAGCCGATCGATTTAAACTTTCGACACTTCATGACCACTCCGGAGTCTACAAAATTTATCTTCGGGATTTTCCGATTTGGTGACCTGATGTCAAGTCACCAGGTAACCTCTTCCATAGAAAAAAGCATGGGAAAGCTGTCTTATGAGCTAAAAGTCACAAAATAATCGTAAATGCTCAATTTGCTCAGACAAGCGTTTTTGGACACCCTTTCATGGATCCCAGGGACGATATTGCCCTTTGACCTATCTGAGATCATCAGAGGTCACCAGAGGTCAAAAACAGCATTTTGACGATCACTTTTGACCTAGTTAAGCTACAACACTGAATCAAAGGTCATCATGTATGTCTCGTCACTAGTTTTAATTTGATATACAACACGGTCACTTTCTTACCTTTCGAGACCTCATGTCATATTAAGTCATAAGGTACCCTCTGGAGGTCAAACCACTGGCGGGAGGCCATTATGTTCCACATAGCGGAGAAAGTCCTGGTATTTTCCTATCAAATGATTTTTGCTAGATCTCAATAGCTCTAATGGCGTGAGAGCTATGCTCAGGTTTCTTAAGGATTGCATGTCTTACTGGAAATAGCCTATCGTGACATAACTTGACCTCTGGAGGTCAAAACATAGACCTGAGCGCTTAAACGTGTTAATAAAATCTTACTGAATTAACATGAGCTTTCTAATGCCTTTTGCAGCTTTGCGCTAACTTCCATAATTTCGGAGTTAGGGGGCATTGATGGCCCACCAGTGGGGCGAAGGTGGCGCCGGACCCCCGGTGGGGCGCGAATTAAATGCTTCTGGAAATGACATCACAGTTCGGTGATTCAATGTGACGGGAACACATTTATTTTCAAAAGATGTACAATGATCCAAACAACCATACATGAAATTTACAACAGCCAAGTTCATTCCCAAAGGAACAATAATGTGAATTCAAAATAGGGGAGGGTAACCCCTATTCCTGTGCTTGTGTTAAAATGCTTCAACTCTAGGTTGACTGCTTGATTTTGACTCTTCAAATGTTTTTCATTTTAAAGTTGCAAATTAATTAGAACATGAGTTACGATAGCATAGCTCCACAGTGACACCTAGCGTTATATATAGGAAGCTAAAAGTAGTATATGCATTTCGAAAGCCATTTTTTTCTTTATTTGATATAAAAGACTACTGCCATATGTCAAAACACTTTCAAAAGAATTTTTGAATCTCACTGTACTACGGGTCAAGGTCACCGTTATAAAACTAGGTCATGAGGTCATCAAACATTTTTTGTTTAAATTTCAAAATTGAAGATAGCCAAAATGTTTCCCGTAGAATTTACATCCTAAAACAATACAATTTTCAGAAATCACTTGAAAACTTTTGGAGCTATAGGCATTCTAATCAATGCCTGTATAATGACCTTCAGAAATTGCCGGAGGCCATTTCTCTCAAACCAATTTTTAAATATTTTTTTTGGGTACCATGGGTGGATTCTACGCTCTTGTGAGTCCCCATATACCAATTTTGGAGGAAATAAAAAATAGTAGGGTTTTATGCCTTGGTCGATTTATGGTGGAATGACCCTACTCTAAATTGCTCTTGCTCCCGCCAACAAGAGCATAGCCACCAAAAGAGTGAAGGCTCGGGAGGAGTGAATCTCATTCGTACCGAAGACAGGACACTTCCCGTTCTAAAAGGAAAAACACTTACAATTCATAGTATTATTCCTGTCCCTGCCTATGCTGCGGAAAAATATCCACATCCACCTGAATTTGGATACTGACATATTTTTTGGATGCAAAATAAAGCAGTTCTCAAGTTACTGCCGTTCGCGATTGTCAAAACCGAAGCTCTGGTGAAACTGGCTCTATCGTAATGCATACTTTTCCCGCCATTCCACTGTAATAGAAAAACAATGTTAAAGTCAGCACTCACATAACGTTCACTTTCAACCCATCTTGGTTTTGCATCCGGTGATCTTAACTCTTCTCCTGGCGATGGAGGAGCTCTCTGTAGACGATTGTAAAAGCAAACGCATCACGGAGCTTTGTGCTCCTGCTCTTGGCACTGCCAGGTGGAGCTATTGTTAGAATTGCTCAGGAACACAGATGTCGTCCTTGAGGAATCTGGACCGGAAATCTCGTCAACGAACGTGAACAGTTTGAACAATCCATAAACTTTACGTGGTCCATGCTCCTTGTCGACCTTTTAGTGCTCTGGAAAAATATACTGGTACACGAAGGGCTCAAACTGTTTTGCATGTTTTTATTCCTCCATCTAAAGGTGGGAGTCTGGGATCACGCAAGCTTTCCCATGTATTCCTTTTAATGAACCTGGTAGCTTCTAAAGCGTCTTGTGCATGTTTGTGTGTTAATACAGCCGCATCCGACAATTGTGCACGTTGCGTGCAGGCGTTCGTGCCCGCAAGCACGCATACAGCTATTGTAAGGCTCAATCACCATTACCTAACATTCCGCTAATAAAAAAAGCGAAACCACTGAACACCCAAGCGGTGAGCTGGTGCTGTCGGTCACAGCGGGAACGGGTGTTGGACTCGACAGTTTTCACTGAACAGAGACAGTCATCGTCAGGCATCAATCACACATCACCACTCTGGAGATTGTAGAAAAGTCGGTAACGTGGCGGCTTTCAAGCGACAGCAGAAGTAGCACCATCACGAGTGGCATGTGACATCTGGCTGGATGCGCAGTTGGTTTTCCCTGACATTTAAACTGCCCGCAGGCATGACCGAATCATGACGCAACGACCGCTGAAGCCGCGCCGCAAAACTGGCAGTGTCGTTCCATCACTGCTGCGCTTCCGAAAGGGCGAGCTGGCTGGTTTGACGAGTTGGCTGTTTGGGTTTATGAACAGTTCTGAGGCCAACGTTCATAAGAAATGAAAAGGCCGGACCGAGTGCGATATCCTCACCGGCTCAGGGAAAGGTTCCTGGGATGGGATTGTACCATGGTAATGTTTAAGGCAAGACCTTGTAGTGATCAGAAAAGTTCAGATATCCGTTTCAGAAACCGAATGGACTTTGGCACCTAAACCACAGAATGACGAAATGCCCACGGATAATGAGACTTTCCTATTATACCCATATGCTGAGGAGTGTAGTTAGAATTTCAATGAACGCTTTCAGTTTAAATTAGCTTGATTTAAGCAGTAGGGCGCAAGATACGTATGGCCAGGACGCGATCGGCAGGCAGTCCTGTTAGCGCAGAGCGGCGAACAGTTCCGTCAGAGCATAACAGCGGACAGTCCCGTCAGAGCAGAGCGGCGGCAGTCCCGTCAGCACAGAGCAGTGGACAGTCCCATCAGCGCAGAGTGGCGGGAAGTCCCGTCAGAGCAGAGCGGCGGCAGTCCCGTCAACGCAGAGCGGCATATAGTCCCGTCAGAGCAGAGCGGCGGCAGTCCCGTCAGCGCAGAGCAGCGGACAGTCTCGTTAAAGCAGAGCAGCGGACAGTCCCGTCAAAGCAGAGCAGCGGACAGTCCCGTCAAAGCAGAGCAGCGGACAGTCCCGTCAAAGCAGAGCAGCGGACAGTCCCGTCAAAGCAGAGCAGTGGACAGTCCCGTCAAAGCAGAGCAGCGGACAGTCCCGTCAAAGCAGAGTGGCGGGTAATCCTGTCAGTGCAGAGCGGCGAGTTGGGACGTTTGGCTGACAGTCACCACCGGAAGTGGGCAGCCATCAGAGCGGAAAGGCAGACAGGCCAGTGCCGCATCTCCCGCCGCCGCCGAGTGGAGCGCGCCATTGTATTCCTCCCAGCAGCTGTCTACAGCCCAGCCGCGCACATCGTTAGCGCGACGGAGTCTTTTGTTGGGACTTTTGCTCGGTGCGCGAATCCGGCGGTCGGGTGAGCACGCACGCCATCCGCCATTTTTCACGGACTGGAGCTGCCTTTCCATTCGTGTAAAAACCGCTCTCGGGATTCGTGTCGATACGGACAAAGGAAGCTTGCGAACTGACCTTGCTGAGGTTAGAAAATCTGTGTGAATAAAAATGCAATACAAATGACAGAGTAAACGTCATCTATGGTTTCCGCCCAAGAACGGGGTGGAATTTTTTCTCAACTCCTATTGCTCATGACCATCGGTGCAAGCTTATATTTACGCCTCGGCCCGTAGCTCAACAGGTTCCTGAAAGCAAAAACATTCATAAGCTTACTCATTCTACGGAGTTGCCGTTTTTGTTGTCAGACAGACTTCCTCAGTCATAATGGCAGGTTGTAGAAATCCTTTCCTGAGATTATTTACCATGGTGGAAGCAATTTGGAACGCACTAGTCATACTGACATAATGTAGGCTATGGATCAAATTTGTCCAGAATGCGGTGTTTGATGAAGTGAAATGAATCCTACCTAATTAGGAGAAGCGCACAAATATGCTGGTGATTTTGAACAGTCCTATCCGATGACACCCGTTGTATAGATTTCAAGGGGCATTTATAAAAATCAGACGCATCACTAGGGGAGAGAACGGCAACTGAAAACATCGCCTACCAAAACGCCACGAAAGCTGATCACATCAACAAATTAGTGAATCACGTAGTGTGTAACCTACTGGCATACTCGCCGGCTGTGTTGCGTCCGTTTCTACTACATCTCCATCGGTGAATAGGTACATCGGGCTCCGGCTGAGGCCGGGCGGCTTCATGATTGATGATCTGGTGTGTTCCGACGGGTCGCAAACCGTGGTGGTCTGGGTTACATCCGGAGCCATTGTAACTGAGCCACGACCCGCCCCACTCGGCAGCGCCCCCTGTTTTTGTCATCGTGTTCAGCCACTGTGTGTGACCTTCCGGTGACCCTTGTGCGTGATCTGCTAGCCTCCGCGACCCAGACTGTGATTAAGATCGGTACGTTCGCGAAACGTTCTCATGCTAAGGCGAAGTTGATTACAGGTTCCGCTTCTGTCGTACTCTATCCCGCAATTTTATTCACATTCCATCAATCACCTTGGTTCGTTGTATTTTTTTGTTCCAAAAAGAAACGGAAGTAGTAAGGAGCTATTATCGTAATGTACGGCGAAATCAGCTTAGTTAATATTTGCGACGCTGGCAAATTTATTAGATCCATTTAAAGCGCTGCAGCGCAATACTATACATATTAATGATCGAATGTACAACCCAGTCACACTCGGGGATTTAGAGGTATTGGTAGCTATTTTGAAATTAAAAACAAAATAAATTCGCTCAATTCCTACGCTGTAAAAGACACGGACAAGCTATCAAATCAAACATGAACAGTATTGCGCTGCAATTGTGCGTGAGCGCTGTTGACGTTGGCAGTGTTGCTACCGTTTCGGATCGAGCTCTTCACTTCACACCTGAAGCGATTGAGAAACGCTTCCGCTTTCCTTGGCACGCCTCTGCCCTGCTGCAGTAATTTATGATGTTGCGTTCCTCGCCTCCGCTCGATGTTGGCAACGGTTGTCGATCAATGACCGATTATTGGCAATAGTTGTTTGATTTATAGGAAGCGAGAGACACAGATAGTTAGAAAAAGGAGGAAGCATTGGAGAGAGAAAAGGGGAAGAGAAAGAGGGAAAAGGAGATGGAAGAAGAAAAATAATGGCTTACGCCACATAGTTGATGTGTGTGAGAGAGCTAGAGAGGCAGTATGAGAGAGAAAGAAAAAGAAGAGAGAGAGAGAGGGGGAGAGAGAGAACTGGGAGGAGAAAGGAGAAATAGAACTGTCCAGACGATTGTGCTCTTTGTTTTTAAGACAGGTAATGGGTAATGTGGGAAAAGTGTCCGTATGTTATTTGGGAACAGTGTCCGTATGTTATGTGGGAAAAGTTGTCCGTATGCTGTCCACAAAACACCGTAACGCCCACGCCGACACTTTGCCTGCCTATCGATGCCTAAGGTTTACTTAAGAGGAATCCCCTCGGCAGGTGCGAGGTCTGCAGAGGAACGTACTGCTTGCTGGAGAAGATGTCATCCACGCCGGAGACGGCGGTGGAGAGGAACGGAGGGAGAGCAGCACCACACCTGAGCTGAAGGGTGGCTCAACACGGGTTCGTTAAACCCGATTCAAGGAGTGCACCAATATGACACTTATTATGGACTTATCCCAGATCAGCAAAAAACTTGCAGGGAAAACGCAGATGCTTGTTAACAACTTCGCCACACTTGAAAGTGGTGCTGGAAAAATAACGTTTTTTACCAAGCTCGTGAGTGTTTGTTAGGAGGAGAGGGAAGTTCCATGAACGAACATTAAAAATGACCACATGCAGCCCCGGCTTCCCTGGCTTGACTTCGTGCAGTAGCCTGTACACGAGCTATGGCAAGGGGTCGCCAATATTTCATTTTCATGGGGACTGGACTCAGAGCTTCTTCCTAGCCGTCTCCTCGGGGGCCCTGCCAGGTTTTGGGGGCTGTGAAATATTTGGCTGAGTCGGACCAGATATTCAGATTTTGTCTTATATACAATCACAACCAATGTTTTTTGTGCAGTTTGGTTTCCTCCATTGTTTCCCCGGGGGCGTCTTATTTGTTTCAGCGGTCTTAACTATAAATAAAGTGCGCATCGAGAAAGTTGGGGGTCTCAGTTACAATTAGAGGGGCCTGCGCATGCCAAGTATTGCGTCAGACGGGCCTCCTGGAGCTGCTTATGCACTTAAGGGTTAAATATCAGAACCGTTGTCCCTTATTGCTTTCCTGGAAGCATGAACCTTCTTTATTAGCCAGGGAATCTCTCTGATATCCGGGGAAATTGAAAATAGATATGAAAGGCATTGATAACATGCCTGGCTGAACATTTTGGCCTCGGATTGCCTCTTACGTCTTCACACGGAGTGTTCCTGACCTGTGCTGAGGCCTGGTGGGGAACTTTGGACTAATTCATCTCCTGCAGCTGGCCTAAAAACATTCCCTTACCTCATGGGGCCTTATATATGGGTCAAGAACCACCCAATAGTACCAGAGGTCGGATATTAATATATTACGTATACATTATAATGGGCACACCTCTGCCGTTAGTGAGGCCTTTCGTACCACTTAATATCATCGGATGGGGCCTCCTTGATCTATTCAGGGACTTCTCTTACTAACCAGAGGTCTCCATATTGGACTGATGAGTTTTAAACGTCAAACATGTAGTCTTACGTACCTGTTCGTAACGTGTGTATGGTTCTCTACTTGTGGAGCTATCACAGGCTTTCAGCGTCAAAAGGGCCTCCTGAGTAGAGCGGAGGGCCTCTTACATGAGGTTCAGGCTCCAATGGTAGTGATGCCGCTGGTTTGAGTGTGCACGGGGCTCCCGAAATTATCAAATGCATTTACTATTTACTTATTAAAATCTAAAGTAAATTGAAAATATTTGATTGCGATTTTTTATAAAAGAGTTTGCACCATGGATACTAAAAATGTAAGTGCATATTTGAGGTTGATTGTTTTGTTTTCTGACTGCATTACATTATTGGTTTTCTTATCTTGGTTATGATGCGCTTTATGGTCTTGTTCGAAGCATTGGTTAGATATACTGATTTTGAATTAGTACAAGGTGATTTTGTGGTCAAATGCCATAAAATGGTGCAAGGGATTGTCTCAGAGTTCACGACTCCACCGTCTGAACGAGCAATGCCCGCAGTAACGGGTAAATTTGAAACCCAATGTCTCACGGCCACAAGGCTTAGGGACTGCCACCCCGTTCCGAGCGCCCTCTCTCGGGTAAGTTGCCAGCTGAACTATGTCAGGTAAATGATCGAGTGCCACGACGTTTCAGGTGAAATTATCTGAAAGATTATTAAGCATTTACGTAGAAACGTTTGGGATGCTCAACGCCCTAACAAATTTACTACCATGGTGGAACAGATTACAATTGTTTTCATGCAATGCATTTATTTAGTTTCAAACAAAAATCAGTGCTCACTTACTATTACCATCACCACCAACAAAAAGTGACGGACCAGGGAATCCTCATTCTTCTGCTGACAAGAAACTTTCTAGTCTAGAAACAAACAAAAAAGTCAAATTTGTGCTCCTCGTTACCTTGCCACGTGCTTAAATATAAACTTGCAATATTTTTCTGATCTGGCTGAAATAGGATTTTTTTGTGAAAAATGGGGGTCAGGATCCCCTGCCTCCCTCTCCCTCTTTTCCGACGCGTATCCCACTAACGACGGAATGTTACACGCATTAGCTGATCCCAGCGGCGTTACGAACTGTGGAGCAATGTAGTCACTCGGCTGAGCGATATGGTCTATTAGCTTCAGTTTTGCTGTGTTGTCACATGACCATGGTCATTATGCTAGTGTACCGCCATCTTAATATGCTCTCTCTCGCCCTTGACATCGTTTCAAATGCGACGGGGTCTTTGCTCCGGTGAATCATGGTGGCCACAGTGGCCCTCATTCTCTAAACAATGATCTACATTTGGACAGTCACAATTCCCCAACAACCCATCGGAAATGCCTGGTTTTCTTTTACAGCTATTGAACACGGGGTCAGGTGGGCTCGAATCCTGGTCCAGGTTTCCCGGCCGCATCGAGTGTTGCAATACTCGCGAATCGACATGATCTTAGCATTGTATTGTTAAACCTTGCAACTGTCCATCTCCAAATCATTTCTAGGTGGGCGTCACTTGGAGTATGTACCAATAGAACGCAAATCTTCATTGTAAGTGGGAGTGGCGAATATAAACTTGTGTTTGGGGAGGTGCTTGTATTGGTTATCGTTGTGGTAGCCTTGTTGCAATGTTTAAATCCATATGAAATGTTATTTGATAATTTTTATTAATGTAAGCATACTAGTGTTTGCAAACATGTTTTCAAGAACATTCATTAACCCGCGCCCCACCGGGGGTCCGGCGCCACCTTCGCCCCACCGGGGGGCCATCGATGGCCCCCCCTCTAACTCCGAAAATATGGGCGTTAGCGCAAATCTGCAAAGTGCAATAGAAAGCTCGCGTGAATTCAGTAAAAAATTACTTCGCATGTTTTAGTGCTCAGGTCAATGGTTTGACCTCCAGAGGTCAAATTAGGTCAAGATCGGCTATTTTCACTCAAATATGCAATGATTAAGCAAACTGGGCATAACTCTTATGTCATTAGAGCTATTGAGGCCTGGTAAAGTACATTTGATAGCAAATTGCCAGTACTTTTTCCGCTTTGTGGAACGTAAAGACCTCCCGCCAGTGGTTTGACCGCGAGAGGTCACCTCGTGACCTAATATGACCTGAGGTCACGAAAGGTCAAAAAGTGACCTTGCCGTATATCAAATGAAAGCCAGTGACAAGACAAACACGATAGTGTTTGTTTCACCGCTCTAGCTCAATTAGGTCAAAAGTTATTGTCAAAATACTGTTTTTGACCTCTGGTGACCTTGGATGACCTTGGAAAAGTCAAAGGGCAAATATGACCCCCTGGGATCCGTGAAAGGGTGTCCAAAAACGTTGTTATGAGCAGTCTGAGTATTTGCAATCATTTTTGTGGCTTTTATATCATGAAATAGCTTTTCCCCGTGCTTTTCCAATGGGAGAGGTCGCCTCGTGACCTGACCTCAGGGCACGAAATCGAAAAATCCCGGATATACACCTTGTAGACCCTGGAGGGGTCATGAAGTGTAGGAAGTTTCAAATCGATCGACTTTGAAATGTAGCTCTTACAGAGCTCTAAAGGTGAAGTGAGGTGACCTTGGTTGACCTCGTCTGGTGACCTGACCTTGGGTGACCCGGGGTAAAAAATTTCAGGGAAGATGGGAAAATGATGCAGTGAGAGGTAGAGCCCTCAACCGCGGTGCTGCGCCTCTTCGTTTTTCTGCTATCCCGGAAAAACCTTAGGGGGGCCATCGATGGCCCCCGGTGGGGCGAGGGTTAAAGGGGCAAACAAATTAACCATTTTTGCCCAGCCTTAATGAAGAAAAAACACACTCGGATTTGATACTGCGGATTCCGCAAGTGGGTACATTACGGCACAATCGGTACGAGTCCACTACGGTATGAGTAGTTGGCAGATATCAAAGGAAGATGAGATAAGAATGTGCTGTGAGCAACAAAAAGGTGCGCTGAAGTGTGTGTGTGTGTGTTTTTTCTTTCTTTTTTGCCGCGCACCTGTCTGAACCCGGTCTGATTCTCCAGGACGACGAGAGCGACTCCTCCGGCGAGTCGTCTTCATCTGCAGAGAACTCTGAGGAGGAGGAGGAGGAGGAGGAGGACGCTGCCGACGAGATTTGGCGCCTCTACTGTGTCAACCATACGGGTTGGTCGAGCTGATCGAGTTCAAAGACATTAGTTACTTGTGCTCGCTTGCGCCATCAAACCCTTAAGTTCTCTCAAAGACTTCTTAAATGTATGATACACATTTCATAGTTTTCAAGAATGGACGTATTCGCTATGCGCATAGGCGGATCCAGGCGAAGAGGACAATGCCTCCCCCTTCCCGATTGACCCTCGGCGCCCTCTGATATGGTCGATAGGATTTTCCGCCCACTTGGTATATTTTTCTGCCCAAAAGCTGCGCCCCTTGGTCCGAATAGTGCCCTTCATCCCCTGATCAGGTGCCCCCTCCCCCAATTGAAGAGCCTGGATCCGCCTATGGCTGTGTGTGCTGTGGAATATTATTACAGCTATTCCGGAAATATCACCACAGGGTTGTTCGTGATTTTTTTTAATCGGCATGGTCTCGTATTCTAAGTATGGAGAATGGAATTCTATGTAAGATTACGTGTATATTTGTATCTAAAGCACAAAATCTGATCATTTTCTTGCTTCCTTCCAAGCATTTCTATTTCATTATTTTTGTGATGTTAACAGACATCAGTTGCAGGGACTAAGGTATATTCCTTCGGTATGCTGCAGGTCCATGGTGAATGCGAACTTTGTTCGAAACAGTCAACGCCAATATCTACCTTTGCACCTACATGTGTCTACTAAATTCCGCAATGCGGGTATGCACTTGTAAGCAGATATTCGGATACTCTTTACACCATTTAAGTGATAAAGCGCCACAGTTTAACTAGCAGGTCAGGTCCCGTCTGTAACTGCAGCGTGATCTGGCCTGTAACTGCATAACTGCAGCATGGTCTGGCCTGTAACTGCAGCGTGGTCTGGCCTGTAACTGCAGCGTGGCCTGGCCTGAGACTGCAGCGTGACCTGGCCTGTAACTGCAGTCTGGCCTGGCCTGTAACTGCAGCCTGGCCTGGCCTGATGTGTGTTAACATCACAAAAATAATGAAGAATAACTGCAGCGTAACCTGGCCTGTAACTGCAGCGTGGTCTGGCCTGTAACTGCAGCGTGGTGTGGCCTGTAACTGCAGTGGTGTGCTGCAGGACAGACGCTGCGGTTCTACTGCCGCGACTGCGAGACTGCCGTCTGCGCCAGCTGCACAGACATCCTGCACGCGCCGCACCGGACTTGCCGGCTCTCCGAGATGGCCGCCGAACAGCGCAGCACCCTGCAGACGCTCCGGCAGCGCGTCACACAGCAGGTCAGAGCGTCATACAGCAGGTCAGGAGCGTTATACAGCAGGTCAGAGCGTCATACAGCAGGTCAGAGCGTCACACAGCAGGTCAGAGCGTCACACGGCAGGTCAGAGCGTCACACAGCAGGTCGGAGCGTCACACGGCAGGTCAGAGCGTCATACAGCAGGTGCGAGCGTTATGCAGCAGGTCAGAGCGATATATGGTAGGCCAGAACGATATACGGCAGGTCAGAGCGTCATACGGTAGGCCAGAGCGATATACGGCAAGCCAGAGCCTCGCACAGCAGGTTAGAGCGATATACAGCAGGTCAGAGCCTCATATGGCAGATATGATACCCGAGAGCGTCGCGCCTTTCTGATGGCCCCATGTCAAGTCTTACGGCTGGTCGAAACCGGAGAGATAAGGTCATTTCCTCGGGTCAGTGCAGCAATACGAGCGCTGCGGCCTCGCGCATCTCAGCAGGTCAGCCGAGAAAGCTCAGGTCAGAGTTCCCTGCGATAACCTCTGGACAGTGAGGGTATGTGTGCGTATCGCAGAGCAGGTACGCCGAGACTACATGGCAGGTGAGATTACGTCAGTGTGGTGTCGGGTACGCTAGCACGCTGGCTTTAAAGCTCCAAGGCGTTGAGTAAGGGTGGATGTTGTATGGCGGGTGTGGTGCGGTGGCTTAGTGCCCTGAGAGGTTGCACCAAAACAGCTCGGGATTTATTTTCCCCGAGGCCGTGCTCTGTCGATTCTGCCGGTTTGGACCTTTTGAGTTGTAATGTACGGGTGATCGTTAGGGATATGAATATCTAAGTGGGTACACTAGCTATATCCCACACGATCAAATGACAGGCTAATAATAACGGTTAGTTACGTTTGAAGCGCAATCATCCGTTCGCTTGACTGAATTATGGGAAGTTTGTGGTCTAGGGACAAAAAATGAGGAGCGTGTTGTGGACCGCGCTCCTCCAAGGACGTGTCGGCGGTTAACTATGAGTGTTTACCTTGAAGTAGGCCCAGTGTCGGAACACCTGAGCTTAATGGTAAACAGTCGGTATCAACACTCCGAATAGATGGATCGCCCCAGTTGCAGGCCGGTTATGAAGGCACTAAATCATGCCTAGTCGATGAATGGCTTCTTTAGCTTGAATATACCAAAAAGTCTGGACAGGAGTACTGTGTCGTGGTGATTTACTTTCTTTTATCGGCGTTAGGTTTTAACCACGTATGCATGTAGAACGGTTATAAATAGTATCTCATTTGCGGTTTATCGCGTAGGGCAGTGGGGATTAGGACAAAATGTCCGGTGTTCGACATCTTGTATAACGAGTAGTGGTCGGTAGATATAAAGAGCAGCTAGAATTGATGGTAGGCGGGAGAAGGCGGATGGGCGGGCCCGCCTCTGACGTATTCTACCGATGGTGGCCCGCTACCTAATAGATCTCCAGATGTTGTACCGCCCCCAATCACAATTCGTAGCAAATAGAGAGAAGCTTTTACTTGAGGTGAAGTTATGTGTGAATACCCAGCTTATCTTTGGGACGGATACAGATGAATGTGTCGACACGCTCTGAATTACACATAAGGGATGTCATCCTGAATTCTGGAATTTAACTGTCTTCACTACGCAGTGAAGCATGAAGGTCATGACAAATAGAAAACGTATTTTTCGGGAGCCTATTACATTAGGAAAATATAATGACAGTTGTGTTAGTGACACTCAAAAAGTGTCTGCAATCTTTGTATTTGCTACAGTGTCAGAATATTTGGTTATATAATGTAAGTTTCGTGAGCGACGTTCAAGGCATGCATTAGAATCACTGGATTGGAACGTTATCCCGGGGCCAGATAGCACATGAATAGGGTAGCCGCTCTTCAATTCTCATTTATTTCATTCATACTAGCCATAAAGGGTCGGGGCCTTTCAGCTCGAAGCTTTTCACTTAGAGCCTCATTAAGATATAAAAAAGTTCGTTCTACAACTATGCTTTAATACTCCAGTGCTGCACTGTAAAGGTAGGCATAGCACAAAGCTTCCAGCCCGGCTAACGCTGTCCCGAAAAAGGTCCAATAAATGTTCGCTTTCTCCAAATTTTTCGCTAGCACTTCCAACGAAAAGACTCCTTTCCCTCACCGTCCTTCATAAAACCTGGGAAAAATTCACCCTATCCCGTCTCATTCCCTCCCGTTCGGAATGCCCCCCCCCAGCAGATGGTCCCCTGTAGACCTCTGCTGCATGATTCTCGACTCTGCTAAACCACTGATCAGTGGTACATACAGCCACGCCTGACAGCGCCCATGGTGGCGGCAGGCTGAAACACAGCGGCGGCGGCGGGAGCGACTGCGCGGCGCCACGGGACAGCTGCGACACGCGCGCCACCTGGCCGAACAACAGCTGGAAGAGCTGTGTGCCGCTCTAGCAGCGACACTGGCGCGCCGGAGGGAGGAGCTGCTGGCCTCCCTGCAGCGGCTGCACACCGACCAACAGCTGCAGCTGGGTAAGGCTGTGTGAACCTGGCAGCTGCAGTCGGGTAAGACTGGGTGGGACCGGCAGCTGAGTAAGATCGGGTGGGACCGGTAGCTGCAGCTGAGAAAGACTGGGTGGGACCGGTAGCTGAGTAAGAGTGGGTGGGACCGGTAGCTGAGTAAGATCGGGTGGGACCGGTAGCTGCAGCTCAGTAAGACCGGGTGGGACCGGTAGCTGCAGCTGAGAAAGACTGGGTGGGACCGGTAGTCGAGTAAGAGTGGGTGGGACCGGTAGCTGAGTAAGATCGGGTGGGACCGGTAGCTGCAGCTCAGTAAGACCGGGTGGGACCGGTAGCTGCAGCTGAGAAAGACTGGGTGGGACCGGTAGCTGAGTAAGATTGGTTGGGACCGGTAACTGAGTAAAACCGGGTGGGATCGGTAGCTGCAGCTCAGTAAGACTGGGTGGGACCGGTAGCTGCAGCTCAGTAAGACTGGGTGGGACCGGTAGCTGAGTAAGACTGGGTGGGACCGGTAGCCGAGTAAGACTGGGTGGGACCGGTAGCCGAGTAAAACCGGGTGGGATCGGTAGCTGCAGCTCAGTAAGACTGGGTGGGACCGGTAGCTGCAGCTCAGTAAGACTGGGTGGGACCGGTAGCTGAGTAAGACCGGGTGGGACCGGTAGCTGCAGCTAGCAAGACCGGGTGGGACCGGTAGCTGCAGCTCAGTAAGACTGGGTGGGACCGGTAGCTGCAGCTCAGTAAGACTGGGTGGGACCGGTAACCGAGTAAGACTGGGTGGGACCAGTAGCTGCAGCTCAGTAAGACCGGGTGGGACCGGTAGCTGAGTAAGACCGGGTGGGACCGGTAGCTGAGTAAGACCGGGTGGGACCGGTAGCTGCAGCTCAGTAAGACTGGGTGGGACCGGTAGCTGAGTAAGACTGGGTGGGACCGGTAGCCGAGTAAGACTGGGTGGGACCGGTAGCCGAGTAAAACCGGGTGGGATCGGTAGCTGCAGCTGAGTAAGACCGGGTGGGACCGGAAGCTGCAGCTAGCAAGACCGGGTGGGACCGGTAGCTGCAGCTCAGTAAGACTGGGTGGGACCGGTAGCTGCAGCTCAGTAAGACTGGGTGGGACCGGTAACCGAGTAAGACTGGGTGGGACCAGTAGCTGCAGCTCAGTAAGACCGGGTGGGACCGGTAGCTGAGTAAGACCGGGTGGGACCGGTAGCTGCAGCTCAGTAAGACTGGGTGGGACCGGTAGCTGAGTAAGACCGGGTGGGACCGGAAGCTGCAGCTAGCAAGACCGGGTGGGACCGGTAGCTGCAGCTCAGTAAGACTGGGTGGGACCAGTAGCTGCAGCTCAGTAAGACCGGGTGGGACCGGTAGCTGAGTAAAACCGGGTCTTTTTGTTAGATAAGTGGATGGGCTACCCAACGCCGTTTGCCGTTTTTCGCTATCTAGCATGGCTCGAGAGATCTTAACCCTCGCCCCGGTGGGGAGTGTTTGAACATCCCCTCGGCTTTTTCTGGGGGCACGAAAAAACGGCGGCGTGAAGCGCCGCCGTACTTGACACGCTTCATCCTTGATTGATTGCGCAGCTTTATCCAAAATTTTAAGTTTGGGTCATCTCAGGTCATGTCACCGGTGCAGGTCAAGTGACCTCACCTAAAAAGATGTTTAAGGTGGCATAAATAAGAAATAGGGGAATCTATCAGATTGCAACTCACACCACATAATGTCCCTACCGATTTCTACAAAATATATTCCGGGATTTTTCATATCGATGGCCTAAGGCCAAGTACGGACCATGACCTCTTCTTTGAAAATACCTACACGGGAAAAAAGAAATTGGGCTGTACGTGTGTAGACAAAGCTGATAATACCTTCATATTCTCCAAAACGAAGTATTCTGGGCCCCTTTCCAGGTTCATGTTGCAATTTTTGACCA
The DNA here is from genome assembly GCA_034440635.1 of Lepas anatifera. Lineage (NCBI taxonomy): Eukaryota > Metazoa > Arthropoda > Thecostraca > Lepadidae > Lepas > Lepas anatifera. Next base: position 75,934 of record JAOTON010002113.1, on the reverse strand, counting down.
GTGACCTCTGGGAGGTCATTTGGAGATACTCAAGCAGTTTTCAGACTACGGTCAATAACTTTGCATGACATGATCATACAGCTTTTATTTTATACCATTGCGTTTGGATTGATATTGCGGGTTCATTGACATGCATATTGACTATGCGAGGTCAACAAGTGACCTTGACCTGACCTGAGCTCGGGTTATTTTTGTGTTTTAGCCTAGTATGGTCATATTATACATAATTCGATTTACCGTGACGAGAGGAAGCGAACGTTGCCTACAAAATTATTTTAAATCAACTCTGTCCGATGCTAGAGCCCAAAAACTTTGCTCGAAATGCCAACTTCTTTGACCTGTTATGACCTCAATATTGATCTGAGCCAAAAGTGACTAATATAGTTTCGTCATGAATTTGTATGAGCTATCCACCAGCGTTCGCATTTTTTCGCTATCCCGCTTAGGGGCCGAGTTCGAGGGGGTGTTCAAACACCTCCCACCAGGGCGAAGGTGGCTCAGGAGGCCCACCGGGACGCGGGTTAAGACAATGCGTCAATGCGCGTGTTAAAGTATTGTGCCAATAAAACTTATCCACGGTGGTAGATCTAGCTGATAAGTTTGGGGGGTGGGTGGAAAACAAACTAAAAAGCAAAAGGAAAAAATCACGTGGTGGAAGAATTTGCCATGATTTAACTAGACGGCAGGTTTTGGGGTAAACCCAAGAGACGATCAGCAGAAAAATAAAGAAGAATAAAAGCTTGCCCCCCTGGATCCGTCACTGCCTTTCCAGGGCCACCACCCCTTCCCCCTAAAAATGCACCTGCAGGCATGCATGGAGTAGTTAACCTCTTATCCAATTCCTGCTTTAATTCAGCCCCGGACCCGTCTTTTCAGGGACGCTCATTTTTCAAACTGTGCCTAGAATCTGGTTGTAATGCATGTATCAGGAAAAGGCACGGATGTAAGTGTTCTAAAAGACCCGATGATAACAGTTCTGCATTTTAAAGAAATCATGATAACTATGAATTTATTTCAATCAAATGGAAATCAGACTGTTATGAGGAACAAACTCCCCAGTAGTATTGAAGGCCCAATACAGCCAGGAAATGCCCCGGTAGCTCAGTTGGTAGAGCGTTGGGCTCCGGCCCGCTGCTCAGAAACATGCAGTGGCAGTGCATGCCCAGGCTTGGGATCGGTTCCCTGACACGCTGCGGCGCCCAATAGTTTACCCGACGTACAGGTCGGCTGGCAACTGACTGGTGAGAGGGTGACCTGAGCGGGGCGGCCGTCCCTGTGCTTGTGGGACGCTAAATTTTGGCTTCTAAATCAACCCTTCATTGTGGGAGTTGCTCGTTCGGGTGGTGGGGTCGGGGTCTCCGTGACAAGTCCCTTGATGACTTTAGTGAGACTCCGACACCACCAGTCGAACTGAGAACAACTTGGACAAAATTTATAAAAAAATTAGAAAAAATGGAACCTTAGGTCTCAAACCTTCTCTACTTGCACTTCTTGAGTGATAAAACACTTGAACGTACTTGGAAAATATCAAAACCATACCACAATAGACTTTTTTTAATTACAAGGAGCACGATGTATGCTCAAACTGAGTGATGTGTGACCTCGTTTTCTACCCCCCTCGATCTGGAACACAAACTGTCATTGAGTCTGAGTGCCAGCGGTGCCGAACTGGCCCCGTCGTCACGTCTGCGTTCCCGGTCACCCTCGGGCTGACCCGCGGGGCGTGAGCGTCACCTCGCCACAGCACCCTCGCTCCGTGCCGGGCACGTGCGACGGAGGCGGTTCCGGCGACTGGCCGCGCGGCCAACCGTGGCGCAGAACTCGCGCCGCGTCCGCCACTGCCGGGTGTAGCAGACAGTCTGAGCGCCGGTCACGTGGACGGAGTTTCTGCTGTGTGTGCGCGCTGTATCTGTCTGTCTCCATGCTGGGTGGCCCGTGATTGCCTGTGAGAACATGAACGTTACTGATATGTGATACGTGTTTTCCATGAAGTTTGTATATTAGCAAGTTCGATAAATACTTTCGGCCTGTGGTTCTGACCTATGTGAAAGATATACAGTGCTCTTACTAGTATTCTGAAGAAAGAAGAACATGATAGAACAATGTGGACATCATCAGCACGGGGTTTTGACCCTTTGATAGTTAAGGATAGAAGAGATTGCCCTAATCATCATCATCATCACCTCTGCCGAACTCAGACTTCTTTGTAACCTCCTCCACCGTCGGTGTGTGTTTCAGACAAACAAGCAGGCCGGCTGGACGCCTTCTTGTTGGAGCTGGAGGCGTGTGGGGCGCACATGGACCATGCGCTGGACTCGGGCACCGATACGGAGGTGCTGCTGCTCAACAAACAGGTGGCGGTGCGAGTGGCCGAGCCGCCGGCTGAGGGGGCGCCACCGTCGGCCGAGCTAAGGTCAGCGCCGGGACAGGAAACCTATCCGGGCCACCGCCCCTTCCCCGAACAAAATAAACCTTCAGCTCAGGCAGGCACGGAGTAGTTAACCTCTTCTCTGATGTTTTTTTTTACTTCTCAAGATAATTTAGGTCTGATGTATAACCCTGCGGTAAAGAAAAACATCCATGCTCACCTGCACTGAGCTGATAAGACAGCCAAAGGAGTGAGATATCGGGCCTTGGTAGATGTTATCTAGAAAAGTGCAATACGGTCAACTTTTGGTCTTGTTACATGGATCAGTATGGTACCGAGGTGGAACTAGTTCGCACTTTTCATGTTCTGTAGAATTAAACACTGTAAACCGCGAGCACGAGCCTGACGAGGCTATCACACAAAAACACTACGAGCTCAATGCCGTGTCGAAGTCATTTTCTCTGAATGCCAACGTTAAAAGACCACGAAGTTGTAACTTGTGTTTTTTATAACTTCGCAGCGTATACATAAATTAAAAGGTTTCATCCCGCGTGATCACCTCGTTGCCAGGTTCGAGCCGACCAACACGGACCGGCTGGAAGCCCAGCTTCGCTGTTTCGGCACCGTCTCCGCCGGAGACGAGTTTCTAACGACGGCCGCCAGAGGCGCTGCCAGTCCAGGAGGCCAGGTGACGTTTTGTGGTACCGTCAGTCCCATACAGACACCAGCCTCGTCCTCTGACGGTGACCACCTGGACGGCCTGAACCCTCGCACCAATGGACAGGTGGGTCCCATGTTTACCCAGGTCCAGCTCCTGGTAGGGCCTGATCGTATCAAGGCAGTGCTAAACTCTCCCAGTCTTAAAATGGATGAGCTTCTGCACCTGCAAAGAGGAGCTTATAAAACTTTGACATCGGAGGGAAGATAGAATGATTTAATTAGCAAATGCGGGCGTAGTTTTTGCAAGTATTTCTAAACTTTGCCTTTCCTTACGATTTTACCCTTCCCATTTTCTACTATACACGGATTACAACTGGCCTCCTGATTCGATAAACCCATTGGTGATGATGTTGTCCCACCTGGTGAGGAGTGCACGGTTGCGTGATGAGACCGCAGACCCGCCCATGTGGTCGGCAGCGGGCTCAGCACAGTTCAGAGGACCTGCGCAGCAGCAGTGGCCGGTCGTCTCAGCAGCACGGCGAGCCAGGAGGCCGGCGCACCTCCCGGCCCGTGTCGCGAGCGTCGCCATCCCCTCTCAGCGCCGGCAGTCGCAGCAGCCGCAGCTCGCGCGCCAGCCTGGGCTCCTCGCGGAGGTTGGCGCCGCCGCCGCAGCCGCCGCCGCAGACTGACGACCTGGTGCTCAGCATTGGAACCAAGGGACGCGCCCGCGGCGAGTTCAGCAACCCTCAGGTGAGCCGGTGGGGCTCCGCCGCTACCACCCGCCCAGCGGACTGTCTGCCGGAATTGTCGTTGCCCAGCGGACTGTCTGCCGGAATTGTTGTTGCCCAGCGGGTTGTCTGCCGGGATTGTCGTTGCCCAGCGGACTGTCTGCCGGGATTGTCGTTGCCCAGTGGACTGTCTGCTGGGATTGTCGTTGCCCAGTGGACTGTCTGCCGGGATTGTTGTTGCCCAGCGGACTGTCTGCCGGAATTGTCGTTGCCCAGCGGACTGTCTGCCGGAATTGTCGTTGTCCAGTGGACTGTCTGCTGGGATTGTCGTTGCCCAGTGGACTGTCTGCCGGGATTGTTGTTGCCCAGCGGACTGTCTGCCGGAATTGTCGTTGCCCAGCGGACTGTCTGCCGGGATTGTCGTTGCCCAGTGGACTGTCTGCTGGGATTGTCGTTGCCCAGTGGACTGTCTGCCGGGATTGTTGTTGCCCAGCGGACTGTCTGCCGGAATTGTCGTTGCCCAGCGGACTGTCTGCCGGAATTGTCGTTGTCCAGTGGACTGTCTGCCGGAATTGTCGTTGCCCAGCGGACTGTCTGCCGGAATTGTCGTTGTCCAGCGGGCTGTCTACCGGGATTGTTGTACTGGTGGTAGGGAAGGACATGCACCTAATTGTGATGACTCGTATTGTATGTAGATAGCCTCTTGACATGTTTTGTATACCGTATTATACACCGTCTTAAAGCCAATTTTTCTTGTATCACAATGATAAAGTTAGCTTAATTAGCATTAAATAACATTTTAATTAGCATACATGCTCTGTATATGCGTATTACATTACTTGATGCAAAGTCATATAGAAATTCAGCTTTTGGGACCGGATGAGGCACACATCCCAATTTAATATGATTTCTTTCGGCACATTTGTCTGGGTCTCAAGATGATAAAACGGTTTCGGGTGGTTTTCTCTTTGTACACCGAACAGTAATATAGCTGGACAGTTGAGAACTTCGGAAGACCCTGAGGGGGAACGGTGTACGCTGCTCAATTTGTTTCGACGCCTACCACCTCACCAAAGAGTACGCCTTCATCTGAGAGAGTGTAGGTGTATTGGTGTCCCAGAACGGGTGAGAAATTATTTGTATCCATAAATCCTTCCAGTCACTAACAGCTCTTAGTTTTCATGAAGCATCCTTGTCACCTCTGCAGGAAGGCGACCACCACCGGGTACGTTTGTGAAACAAAGAATAGGAACCTACCTACAAACCATCTTCAAATACCATATGAGGGATACTTTGTGGCATAATTATTTTGAAACTTGCTTTAAACATTGTATGAATAAGTCACCTCCCTACGCTATCGCAGGCCTAGGGTCCATTGCCGTCCAATTTTCTTGTCAAACGAACACGGGAATCCAGGTCATTGCAGAAGCACGATTCCGCGGCTGGGGCAACTGCGATGCAGGCCTGGTGTCACTGCTGCAGTCACCAGCTGGGCCCTAGGCTTACAGATCTGAAGGACTGGACAGGTGCACACTACGGCTGAATGCGATTCCGTAGGAATGAGCTGAGCTGACTGCAGTCTGTGCTTCCCACAGGGCGTGTGCTTCGCGGCGGCAGCCAACCGGCTTCTGGTGGCTGACTCCAACAACCAGTGTGTGCAGGCGTTCTCGCTAGATGGCGAGTGCAGGCTCAGGTGAGATCAAGTGATAATAAGCTGGCTATTGAACCCTTGCCCCGGTGGTGGATACGAGCTACCTTCGCCCTGGTGGGGGTCTAAACAACACCCCTCACGATCTCAAAACTAAAAGAGCTAGAAAAAAGTTCAAAAGGGCAATCGAAAGCTCTTCAAAAATTATATCGAAAATATTTCGGTCATTGTTCTCGTCAGGTCAATATCAAGGTCACCGGAGGTCAAAATGGGTCAAAATCACTAATATGAGGAGTACTAAGAAAACATCATATATCTCAGAAACTATAGGAGCTAAAAACATTTTTTAACACCATTCGAAAGCTCTTGAGTGGCTCTTTCATTACGGTGGCAATTATTTTCGTGTCAGGTCAAAGCCTAGGGAGCTACAGGTCACTGAATATTGAGAATGTTCTTGGGAATGTCCATAGCCACCCATGCATAAGGGCGTTTCTTTTTTTGCTAATAACTTCCAAACCAAGCAAGATGCAGTCCTAGTTGATGCACCATTGCAATCCTCTCGTCAATACCAATCAAATGATATACAATATTGCTATGCCAGGTCGAATTGAAAATTTGCATGACCCAGTTCAACGGTCTGACCCAAGTTGACCTGGTATAGTCATGATGCATATCATTTGACTTTCAATGACTACACAAACAGTTTGGTGACGAAATAAAAGTTTTATCTTTGTTTATTCAAAATTCATAGAGGAAAACACCAAAAATGCTTATTTGACCAAAGGTGACCATTCAAAGGTCACAGGTCAACATTTTTGGTATCAAATTTAGAAATGGGGTTAGAGAAAGTCGTAACCGATGTTTGAAGTTGTTTCCATCCATACTTACTGAGAAAAGCTCATTTAGTGATTTCCCCATGTATTTACAATGGGGAGGTCATGACCTTAGGTCACCAATATCAAAAATCCTGCAACATATGTTGTAGCTCCTGGTGGGCCCAATATGTGGTATGAGTTTGAACTTGATCGATTAACCCTTGTTTTAGTTATGCAGCTCCTAAGCATAGAGTCCTAAGCATTTCTTAGGTGAGGTCACTTCACCTGGCCTGGTGACCTGACCTGATATGACCTTGAGCTAAAATTTTCAGGAAAGATGTAAAAATGATAAAGGAACAGCTAGACTACGTATGGTGGCGCTGCGCGTCGCCGTTTTTTTGTCACTTTGGAAAAACCCTAGGGGGGTCTAAAGAGACCCCCACCCGGGCGAAGGTTAACCCTCGCCCTGCCGGCACCCGTGAGTTACAAGTTATTTTCCTGTCCATTGATATATGATTTGCTTGTGATGTCCCAGCAATAATGTTTTGGCCGGCGCAGTGAAGCTTCACCCTTACAACTGTTGCTCTTGATACCTTGCTCAGTAGTAGCTGAGCCCCGCCCCCGCTCCTGACGTAGGTACGACATAATACGGCCTCTGACACGCACTGCTTCAGCTAATGTTGCAAAATTCAGGAGATAAAATATCTGGGTTTTCCATAATTCTGATGCAGTTTCATGCGTATATTCCGAATATGTAACCTGCAAAATCCTAGATTTGGCGTCTGTTTTAGAATTCGAAATTTATCATGTATTTGTGTATCCAAGTATAACAGGAGCTTTCCTCATCTCGTTCGTGTGTCTTTTCCTATGCCAAAGCGCGAGGAAGAGACCTCAAGCTTCTGGGGCACAAGCCCTACATTTTTCCACGTGAAGTTTGATGTATTTTGATAGAGCCTCCTACGGACAATGTGATTTTTTTTAATTTCATAAACTTTGAGGAGTTTGCAATGCTTGAAAATCGAACATTAGCCATCGTAACTCACTTTTAGTTGGCGGGACGCAGCCAAGCGTCGGCTGGAACAAAACGTTATCGTATCCAACCTGTGATTGCTACCTGGTAATATCATATTTTTCATATTCCAGGAATAGCGTCGAAGTAATGTTGTTTGTGATAATTTTCAAAGTAGTTAAATGGATAATTTTGAACACTATCGTTTTTAGTTTAAAAAATTATGTTCAACGTTCGACCAGTGGCTGTGCCGGCTATCAAGCCCCGATATTATTGCACTTTTCCAATTCAGCAACCGGCTTAAGTGACCCGAACCGGCCGGCCGAGCATAGCAACCATCTTAACCCTTCACCGCCTGGGGGTCAGCTCGATTCCCCCTCAGTTTTTCGGAAATGATTCAGAGCCGATGTAATGAAACGTGCGCCACTTCGATATTTTTATGGTGACCAATTTGACGACTTATGACCAAAAGTTGTCATCAGGCAATTTGAGGTCAACGAGTTATGACACCATTTATAAACCTCATCTAAAGGCGATTCTCTTCTAAATTGAGGCTGACAAAATCAGGGCTAAATTCGGTTTCTAGAATAGGTACATACATTTCTAAACATCATGCAAAAGCTTTTGAATATAAAATATGCTTGCCGACATTCATTCTGAGGTCAGATCAATAAAAAAGCCTCCAGAGACCACTTAATGTCACGGTTTTCGAAATTGTTTCTGTCTATAGATTTTGAATAAACTAAATACAGAAATAAAATTGATATCATAGTAACGAGCATGATCCAAGGATATTAATTATATGCAACATGGACCTGAGAGGTCATTATCTGAGGTCAAGGTCAGGGCGTGGCCTTGAAAGTCATTCCGCACGTTATTTTTACCCCTGGGTTAAGATAAACAAATTGAGATATTTGCCTCTGTTCTAGGTCTAATGGTTCCCGAGTTATAAAGGATTTCCTAAATTAGTTTATATTCGTCTCATTTCGGCCTTCTGTGACGTCACGGGTCAACAAATATGGTTCAAGCTCGCCTCCTAAGGGGAAGGCGGTAAGGACTTCGAAACCATTTTGAATTTTTCCTATCACATCTAGTTCCCGAGATCGTGGGTGGGGGGGGTCTGATCGGGCCCCCAGGTGGTGGCGGGCACGAAAAGAGGTGGGTCCGGGTCAAACCATGAGTGGACCACCACATTGTAGATCAGCGATAGATGGGCGTACTCATCACCCCAGTGTGCGCAGCCTACCTCAATGTGTCTCTTGAATTCTGGTTCGATATCGGGTTTCAGGAGCTAAATTCGTTGGGATTTTAAAATTTAATAAGAATGGCTATGTTCTTTGCGATGTAATTAAACCAGTATGTTACTTGGATATCTGACCAAAACGTTTGCCCCAGAAAAATCCACATCGTCTCTGTATGTTCTGGTAAACTGCGTTTTTGCCGCAAGCTGGTAGGGTAGCGCCGGGGCGATGTGCACTGACCCTTGTGTTAACACGATTGCCTCTTCCTGCCAAGATTACCGCTGGTGCGATAGGATTAGTGATTGTTGCTTCAATGGGTGGGATTTTTAACACCCTGGTCGCCCAAAAGAAGACCACACATGATAATGTGATATTTTGGAAACTGTTTTTGTCACAACCTTATTTTTTAAATGATTGCAATTATGATTACAAAAGTAGACGCCAAACTATGATTACGAGGATTACTCATGTGAAATATACGCAAACGAAGCTGCACAGGAGACAAGACAAAACCCAGGTAGGTAGGTGGTTTCCCAAACTGTCAATGCACTAGCAGTCGAGTGGCCGGTGGGTCGCGTGTGTGTACGCCGGGTTCTGTGCAGGGTGCAGACTCCGTCGGTCGCGTTGGACGACGCCACGCGGCGGCCGGTGCCCAGTAGAACTATTGAGTGTGCATTGCCTTGCTTCAACGTGCTGAGTGGAAAAAAACTTGGAAGTTTATTGGCATTGTGTGTGATCGGAGGGGTGCAGGAATAATAGATAAACAGCTACCCAGAGTGTTACACTTTAACAGTTCCCTTTGACATCAGATATTCTTATAGGGTCAGAGAGAGGGAAAACAATAACAGTGTTATCAGTAGGAGGGCCAATAACATGATTTGTGCAGCCTGGGCTCGTGCTGGAATCCGGTTTCACCATTCCGTTCGTAATTGTGTTATTAAAGCAGGTATGGGGTAGACATCTGACATTCGTACTGGAAATTATTATCATAAATTTCATCTGGCTTGGAAGTTCAGATAAGATGATGCATAAGATAATGCACTGGCCAACCCCACTAGTTAAAATTATACTCTCCGCGCACCAAGTTGATCAGCTTGTGAGCTGACCTGACCTGACCGGGTGTGACCCGAAGGTTCGGGTGCGCGGCCGCAGCCCTGGCCAAATGCAGAGACCCTGCGGCGTTGCCTGCACCCCCCGAGGGCAACTTCGTGGTCTCCGACTACGAGAACAAGTGCCTCTCTGTGTTCGACCAGCTGGGAAAGCTGGTGCGCCGTATCGGGCAGGGAAAACTGCAGGGTAAGTGACGTCACCCGAGTTTGGGCTTTGTTGGGAGGCAGAAGCACATTTAGATGGAAGTTAAAGGATGGATCTGAGTTGTGGCACACTTTCATACGCTAAAACATAAATATATCCTCTTTTCTAACAATACGTGACGTCATCAAAATAACACTGTTAATAATGAGTGAAATTCCAAACCTTGATTATCGACTCAGTGTACATACATAAAGCCCCATTCACAGGGTTGCTGTATGACAAAAATCGCATACAGGGGCTAATCAAATACGTGGTTAAATAATCGCAAGAACCGCAACCGATTTACCGCTGAGGACGTCCACTCCCATCATCAGTATAATGTTTGTTCGCTTGCTACCTCAATTGTTCTCTCGCTCCCCCGTCTATTCTCGGTCTTGCTAAGTCCTAGTGGAAAAAACTGAACGGGAGATGACGTTACAGCGGCCGTAACTATACGGTGGTAGAAAGATGATGCATATGCCTGATGCAAGGAAACAATTTCAGAGTTGGATTTCAAAAAAAAAAATTGATACTTGTTTTGGTAAGTACAGGGGAGGGAGGATGTGATTTGTGTTGCAGCCATTGGGCGCACTTCAGCCGAGTGACGGTCTGCAGTTGACAACTAGTAGTTGACCCCCGAAGTTTTCGGTCGACAGACACGTTGCACGCTTGTTCACGCGCTAGCATGGTATTTTCAGCAAGTGGGTGAGGCTTAGGGCTTACGACCAATCGGTTCATTGCAAACATGCAGAAGGTAATCCTTCAGGGTTTGAAATAAGACCCCCTTTACTTTGAACTTTAAAGCTGGTGAAAATTTTATACCGAGAGCTTTGGGTGAAGTTAAATATGCCAGTAGTGGTTTCTTGACACGCTCTACAAAGGTTCTATCTAAGTTCAAAACCTAGTATAAAAGTGGGGCACTCCCTTTAAGGGATGGGTCGGGATTCGTGTAAAATGAGCTTGGGAAATTCTAGTGAACAAGGGAAATAAGGCTCGATGCAGAAGAGAAGCATAGTCTTTTGGCTATGCCACTTATACTATTAAGAAAACAGTGTGCAAGAAAAACGTGCACGGGCGATCAAATGCTAAAATTTATACAAAGCTTAGAACGAATGTTTACAGGTGCAGACCCCCTGGCAATCAATCAATACAGCAGATGAATCGTAATGTTTGAAGAATACACAGTTACGTCAGATGGAAGAATTTGCAGCTTAGTCTTGTATTTGTTTGTCCGTCACATTTTTTCACGTTTATTATATATTCATCACAGTCGAATAAACAAAGTGCTATACCATGATTGCATGCTTTTGCATGTCCAAACCAGCCACCAACGTATCACCCGGCTTCGTCACAAATGTATCGTATCAAAGTTTTCGACAACTGCCCCGCGCGGTGGCCGTCACGACTCTGGGGAATATTGACGCCATGTTTTCTTCTATTAATTTTACATATTGATGTATATCTCAACGTGTCTTTTACAAGCAGGATTCATGGTTAACTTACGCTTTTATACAATAATCGAATTGCAGGAGACTGACACGTGCACATCATTAAAATCACACAGCACAGCACAGCATCGTGACAACTGAGCTTGGGAAATTGTAGTAAACACGAGGAACAGGGCTCAATACTGAATGGAAACATGACCTTTTGGCCATGCCACCAACATTATTATGAAAACAGTGTGCAAGGAAAACATACACGTGCGATCAAAGGCTAAAATTTCTCTGAATCATAAAACGAATGCTTGCAGTTAGTTGAATCCTAGCATCAATCAACACAGCAAATGGCTCGTAATGTTTGAAGAATACACAGTTACGTCAAATGGAAGAATTTGCGACATAGTCCTGTATTTATTTGTCCTTCACTTATTTTCACAGTTTATTATATAGTCAGTGCAGCCGAATATACCACAGTGCTATACCATGAGTACATGCTTTTGCATGCTTTCATCATGTCCTGCAAAGTCATGTACTCGCATACCATGAGTAGATGCTTTTGCAGGGCATATCCGAACCAGCCAGCAACGTATCACCCGGCTTCGGCACAAATGTATCGTATCAAAGTTTTCGACAACTGCCCCGCGCGGCGGCCGTCACTACCTGGGGAGTATTGACGCCATGTTTTCTTCTATTAATTTTACATATTGATGTCTACCTCAACGTGACTGTTACAAGAGGACTCATGGTCAGGTTACGCTTTTATGCTAGAATCGGATTCCAGGAGACTGATTAATAATAATTGTTGGGATTTAACGACGCACCAACTGCCAGAGTAATACGGCGTCGCCAACTCTCACCCTGTTGGAAGGGATTTTTGGGATCGGATCGACTTATTCAGAGGCTCCGCCGGGACTTGAACCTGGGACCGGTGGCTTAGAAGACAAGGGTGCTATCCACTAAGCCACCTCATCCCCCCAGGAGACTGATTCGTGCACAGCATTGAAGTAAATATGATTTGTTCGTTTTGAATTAATGAGCACAGAAAACAATGCTGGATGTCCAATACTTGGCACTTTAGCTCGCCTATGAGCAGCAATACTCTCTTTAATCTCAGGGCTAATCCCTTCCTTTATGAGCCTCCGATCTAGCTGCGCCCCACTGCTGTGGGGGGGGTTCAACACCTCGACCTCGGCTCCTTTGTGGGATAGCGAAGAAAGCGAGCAGAGATAGATAGCCTGTGATAGACGAAAACAAAAATTGATCAGTCTGGTTTTGGCTAAGGTCAATATCGAGATCACACCAGGTGAAAACAAGTGACGAGCCACGTACAACTTTTCGGCCTTTTAGTTCTGATTGGGTAGAGTTCGAGAAAATTCGTAGGCACCATGAAATTGTTCTCCTTACGGTAAAACTTATGAAATAGAAGGACCATCCCGATGCCAGCTTTTGGCTTTTTTAGGGAGCGAGTGCTTCAAACTATTGCCGGGAAAAAGCGAAACGATTTGGCAAAAGGGGTGCCACTGTCGAGACAGGGGTGGCCAAATAGTCGGATAGAAATATGCGCCCAGTGGCGTATCTAGCCGGTCAGTTTTGGGGGAGGAGGTAAGCCAAAGTCGAAAAGGAAAAAAGTCACGCGGTGAAATATTTTGCCACAATTTAACTAGGCGGTAGGTTTTCGGAGTACCTGAACCGAAGTCAAACAGCAAAAAAATGTTACCGACTGAAAGGTGTGCCCACAAGATGTCTATTCAAGGCCCAATGTTTACAACGAAGTTGACTGGTTCTGTTTGAAATTGAGATGAAGCACCAAAGCCTTGTTTATGAACTGAAAAAGATGCTGAGCAAAAAGGAGGTCCACAGCCTGGGGGGACCTAGCTTTTCCCCGAACTTTTCCCTTTGGGAGGGGGAAATGCCTTTTACCCCCCCCGATCCGCCACTGTCTGTGCCTGATAGTGGACAGGTGGTGACTAATGGAAGACGCCGAAAACTACCAACGTCACCTCCCAATGTAAATGTTAATGTGCCAGCACTGCACATTTTTCGTATTTTAAGGGCATTCAGGGCGCACCATGACTCCCCTGGATCCGTGTATGATACCAGATGACTGAACGACCCCAACCTGGTCTTAGATTAAGCCATGGTCACTTTTTGTGTGGTCATGTTTGGGTGCAGCCAAACTAGCTTTGCCCATGTTGAAGGTCCATAGTGTGACCACGCAAGACCTCAATGCCTCGGCTATATTTTCAACTATGCTGCCGACCTTTCATCCCCTGAATTTGTAACAGTTTCCACCATCCTCCTAGCTGTCTTATGATGTTTGGCAAAGGTCTAGAATGGTCCCGTGAAACCCCCGGGACATGTCCCTTGCCTACTCCAGCCCAACATTTGGAAGCACCGCCGACCGCCCGGTCCGCGCGACGGGTGATTAAATTCTCGCACTGCTCGCTATGTTTTATCACCATCTGTCATCCATGTAAAAATCCTTTTTAACTGTTAACCTTTACTAGGTATCACTCATCAGGGGCGGATCCAAGGTGAGGGCAATGCAGGGGCGATCACCCCCACCTTGGCCGATATTAAGCACTGGAAAGAAACGCCTCCCGGCGCAGCTGCCGGGCCCCCGCAAGGATGCTATCAGCAAAAAACCCTGTCTGTATATGTATACACTGATTATTGACTATATAGTGCATGCGAACGTGTAGGTGTGGTGGAAACCTGTAAAATCACACTGGGTTGGGGATGGGACAACAACCGTTTTTAAAGCTGATTTCCATCACAGTCGATGCTTTTCCGCGGGCCTCCTCGGGTCGCGTGCCCCCTCCCCAAAGGGCGGGCTCCTCAAATATTGAATTCATCCCCTCCTTGAAGAAATTCTGGATCCGCCCCTGTCACTCATATCACCACAACATCGTATCGCTCATATCGCTTAGCACATCATCATATCGCTTATATCGGTAAGCACATCATCATATCGCTTATATCGCTTAGCTTATCATCTTGTTCGTGATATTACATCACTTTCTGTGCTTGTTTATTTTCGTACACGGTACGAAGCTTTAAAAAGTAAGTAGGTGGAGCAGTGTTGGCAGCAGCATCATTATTATGTGTTTTAAAGTGGTGTTGAAAATGACTATTATCTGCCAAGTTATTTTTATTTTAGACCTAAATTGATATTAAAAGAATAGACGCAATAATAGGAGCTTTCGGTGACTTAATATTGAAAGAATAGAGACAATAATAGGAGCTTTCGACGTCAAGTCATCCTCAGCTATAGCTGAGGATGACTTGACGTCGAAAGCTCCTATTATTGTGTCAATTTTTGAATATCAATTTAGGTCTAAAATACAAAATACCTTGCAGATTGTGGTCATTTTCAATACCACTTTAAAACTCATAAGTTTTAAAAAAATCAGACCATATGATACCATGCCGGTATCGCCTCGGCAACAAGAAACACTCGCCTTCCAGTCATTTGCTGACCTCACCGCCGCCGGTAGTGAAGAAGCCCGTATTTGTTTTTATTAATTGCGCCGTTGGTGACCTAAAAGGTGGCTGACGAACCACCAATGTTTGCTCTGGACCTTGTCTGAGCGTGGGCCCAGCCTGCCGGCAACTGATGCCGCTCGGTCGCCATGCGACCACCAAGGACATTCGACTTCTTGGTACGCGCAACAGAATCGCAGGAACCAGCCGCGCCCCATCTTACATCGGGTTTATTTGTCGAAATCCTTTGATACGCTTTTTTGCCAAAAACATAGGTTCCATTGTAAGAAAATTGTAATATAAATGTTTACATCCAAGAAGCCTGGGCGGCGTCAGGCACCAAGCTCTACGTCGATAGGCCCAGAAGGATCACCTCTGATGCCTGATTGGGGTCGCTGCATCAAATCTGACATGGGCTGCCTTTTTCTGCCGCCTCATACGGCAGTGAAGCTGTACCTGCCCTGTAACGAGATTTAGGTTTACCAACCAGCGCCTTCATTGTTGGGAGCACGGGACCTGGTCAGTAGTTGGATGGATTCACCGTCTTCATAACACGACCAGGGAGCGGGGTATGATGTCTTGTCACTAGAGCAGTGTCATGCCGCACCCGGGCCCGACATATCGGAATAGCCTCGCCGTATCATACGGTGGGGCACGTGAAATGGCACGTGTGTGTGTGTGTGTGTGTGTGTGTGTGTGTGTGTGTGTGTGTGTGTGTGTGTGTGTGTGTGTGTGTGTGTGTGTGTGTGTGTGTGTGTGTGTGTGTGTGTGTGTGTGTGTGTGTGTGTGTGTGTGTGTGTGTGTGTGTGTGTGTGTGTGTGTGTGTGTGTGTGTGTGTGAGTGTGTGTGTGTGTGTGTGTGTGCGTGCGTGCGTGCGTGCGTGCGTGCGTGCGTGCGTGCGTGCGTGCGTGCGTGCGTGCGTGCGTGCGTGCGTGCGTGTGTGTGTGTGGCTGTTTAGGTGTGCCATTCTGAAATATGGAAATAAAATACGCCAGAAAAAGGCATAAGTAGCGTTAGCTTAGAGTTGATGCTTCATGTTTGTCTAGTACACGCATCAGTGCATCAAGTATCATAAGTTTGAGGTGCAGTTTGTGCGTAATACTCAGAAGAAACGTTGGTTTAATAGCTCGTTCTTGACATGCAATGTAAGGCTAAAACAACAGCGATTGGTGCATCAATTAGATCATAAATTGAGCCAATAATTGTTCTCGTTCTTAGAGCAAATGGTCATTGACCCAAGTCTAAAATACCTACACAGGTGCACTCTCCCGCGGATTTCGACAGCCATAATCCGATTAAGTACATACGTGGGAAGCGTGAGAACAAGCTCGCTCTGGTCTAAAATAAAAGTGGCCACATCATGCGATGGACCAGGTGAACCGCTTTTGCAGCCTTCAGACACAACTGTGTGACGTCACGTCCTGGGTGTGACGTCACTGTCCAGACAGATACCAAAAATAGTGCGGCGTCACAGCAGAATTCGATGGTGCCTGCAGCGGCCACCTGCCCGCTTTCTCACCCGTCCCATCTACGCACGAACTCCTGGGGCCGTTTACCAGACAGCCCGTCTGTGCTTGTTCCACCTGCTGACCGCCGCTGCTAAACGTTGGTTAATTTAATTGTCTTTTTTAGGAGGGGAGGTTAAAAAAAACACCAATGGCTGAGTTTATGTTGCGTAGTTACACGAGTCCCCGATGAAAGGGACTCCGGGCTGTAGTATTACGCTTGACTTAGGGACCTCGCCGGGACTTGAGCACAGGTCAGGGAGTGCAGACAGCCGACGTGCTGACCGGTGTATCACAGCAATCTCAAAATTGGACAAAGCTGAGGATCAGCCGCCAAGTATTGGCTTCCATGCCTTCTGCTTTTTCGGCTACAACGCTCGATTATTAAGAGATTGCACTTGGTCTCGGATCTAAAATATTCCCTCAGCAAATGGAAAGGGCGTTGCTTTGAAGTGAAAAGTCTTTGCTTCAGACGAAACATGTTCTGCAGTCCAGGCAAACGCTTGCATCGCAGCGTTTCGGCCGGAGCGCTGCCGGGCGTGTCGGGCGGCTCCATACACAACATGTTTGTTGATGCTGTACAGCTTCCGTTGAGCGGAACTGAGGCCAGACAGATGCCTCCGGCCTCCTCGCCGTTACCTTGGTGACTTTAGAAGCTGTCGAGCCTGCTGGTAACTCTGAGTGGACAACATAATTTAGTTGTTGACTGAATATGTTCGGGACGATTACTACTTGAAAGAGACGTTTTGTAGACATAATCCTGGATAGAGTTTTTAATGTCCGACGGTGATGACTTGAAAGCCTGCCCCATAGGTGTAGGAACTTTCAGAATATTAGGGGCCCAAGGGATGGATATTCTTGGAAAGATACTATTGCTTTAAAAGTTACAAATCACATTCCCTTGCCAGTTTTTGGCCCGTGGTTATATAGGTGCTGTAAGCCGTCCGTAATCACGACTTCCTCCAAGCGTCTTCTTCGGTAAGTGGAGGACAGTGGCATATAACTGACGTGTCACTTAAACATAGCTCCCGTTTTTGGTCGTTCTGGACGTGTTCTTATTTCACAGTTATATAAAGTAGGAATGAAATGCATTATAAGCAGAGACGTGCCGTCGTCTCGCCGCTACCGACGTCGGCACGTCCAGTGCTCGCACTGGCAGAGCAGACGGACCGGAGCCGCCACGGCGTTTTCCGGCTAAAACATGGAATTCGGGTGCAAAATAGCGGTGTTTGTACTGGCAGGAGGCGTTTTTGCCGGGCTGTGGGTCCGGTTTGGGTCGGTTGCCATGCACTGCCGCTGGCGGTACCTATGAACCCGCCGGCCAGTCGCGCTGACCATGCGGACGAGCCTTCTTTTATCGGCGATTTTGTCGTCGATGAAAACGTGAAATCACGGAGTCGTTATGTCGGTCGTATAAATAAATAGCATGTCATGTTTAGAATCTTCTCAGATAAAGGTGATGATGATATTAATGCAGATTTTTGAAATCAGGAGCGTACTTATGCCTGCCATTGTTGGATCTCATAAGGAACATTCAATAATAAAAGCGTTTGTTTTTAGTTTTCTTTTCTTGTAGTTTTATCGTCCTAAGTTATTAAATTCGGGGTAGGGTCTTCCCTCTCGCCCCAGTCGATGGGAGGAGGAGGGTGTTTGAACACCCCTCAGGTTCCTCCAACGGTGCAAGAAACGGATCCGTGAAGCTCCGCTGTGATTTGCACACTTTATCCGTAATCATTCGCCCAATTTTTCGCGAAATTTTAAGTTGGAATTATTTTAGGTCAAGTCATCATGCCAGGTCAAGTACTTCACTTCGTTGATGATGATGATGATGTTTCAATCTTTCGAAATTCGGGGCAGGCTAATAAGACAGGCAGTGAAAACAGGCTTAATCTATTGATATAGTATTCATGCCGCACAACAGACCTACATAGTATTTAACGCAAGTTGTCGTGATGGAATTTTCATATCGATGACCTAGGGTCAGGTATAGGTCATAACATCTCCATTGGAAATTCGTGAGAAAAATATTTGAACAAAAACAGCTATATTCCTCGAAAGACAGCTGATTGTTATTTCTTATCCTCAAAATCGTAGCATCTTAGGCCACTTTCCAGGGTCATGTTGCAAGTTTGGACGTTTGACCTCTGAGACTGCTTAACCTTTCATGGCGTGGGGGTCCGATTGGACCCCCGTAGATTTTTCGCGAGTGATTCCGAACTGATTAAAATGAGATTCGCGTCGCTGTGAAGGCCTGTAGCCTGACCAATTTGGCAACTTACAACAAAAAATGGCCTCAGGTCAGATAAGGTCAACGAGACATGACGTCACTTCTAAACCCATGTAAGACAATCCTGTTCTTCTAAATTGAGGATGAGTAACACGGCCTATAGAAGAGATAGAAATTTATAAAATCATTCGAAAGCTCTTGAACCTTAAAATTGGCACGCTGTCATCCATTTTTAAGTCAGATCAAGACCAGGGCCATGGGAGGTCATCAAAGATCTCGGCTTTCGGAATTGTTTCTGTCTCTAACTTTTAAATGAAACCATATACAGTATTAACCTTAGAAGGATAGTGATGAGCATGACCCAAGGATTCGAATGGCATGCACCATTACTTTGAAAAGTCATTATGTGACCTTATTGTGTCATTCCACAGAGCATTTGAATCCTTCGGTTCAAGGCGAACATATTTGTGTCTTTTGTTTTGTTCTAGGCCTAATGGTTTCCGAGTTATAATAAATTTTCTGACCCGGCCTTAGGTGCAGTCGCTTATACATTTTAACCTAGCATGGTCATGTGATACGTAATTTGATTGGCTTTAACAATAACAATCAAATGACGCGTAAGCTAAAATTGGATGAAAACGGAGGAAAAATAAAGGTTGGATTCACTTGAAACTGTATTAGCTCGGTGGACTCAAAATCCAAAAATTTTAGGCACACCATGGCTAACCTGTTCTGTTAATCTGTATATTTTATACTTCCAACGCTTACATAGATACTGAGCGCACCTTCCATCTTTACAGTATAGCTCAAACCTTTTGCGGCAGTGGGTAACGCCTGCTGAAGATACAAGTCACGATATATAACAATTTCAGTAACATAGGCGGAGGCTGTCCTCAAAGTAGGGTACCGTAAGACATGCCTTAAATCATGGTCCTCAGAAGCTACGGGCTTCTACCCTGGGTTTACTTCCGATGCGCCTGAAAATTATTGCTGCCGTACTAAAGTGTCACGATGTGACGCCATAAGGCTATAAAGATATGAGGCTATAACGCACCATGCTTTGGTGTCGTAAATATTATCGTGATCGGATTCATGATTTCGGGTTTTTAGAGTGATGATTAGATCTGTTGATCACGTTTCCGTGCACCTGCTTGAGTGTGGTTAGACTGGGGAATACATTTATGTTCTCCTCTTAACACTGCACCGTCTGGGCTCTTTCCATACCCGCCACCACCGGATAGTCCGATCTATAAAACGGTCCTTCGATCTCGGAAACCGGAGGTGACACGGAACAATTGAAATGGCGCTGGAAACGCTGTACTGTCGTTTTCTTTGGAGCCGAGTGTGAACCATGTTGCTTCCTTTCGGAGATGTGGGTAGGGATCCATGGGTGGAGGGTGGCGATCCCAAGGGTAGGGGGGGTAAGGGGTAGGGGGTCTACATCGGTCAGGCCCCCAGAGTTTTGGGTGTCCCGTAAAGTTTTTTTAGGGCTTGTATTGTCGTGTCATAACTAACATTCAAGACTCCCCTGGATCGAGAAGACATCTCCAGCATTGATACGAGTATAGGCTTTTCATTAGCGGTCTGACCGGGTCGCGCCTGGCCGCTCATATATATATATATATATATATATATATATATATAATATTAATATATATATATATATATATTTCGGTTTGTACCCGCTGAAGGGGTTAGTGTATTCATCCCCCTCCCTGTTACGCACTTAAGGCCCCGCTCAAATCATTCCAAGTAATTGCAGGACGCAGGCAGGTCGGTAGTGGTGACTCCAAGAGATATGTAGGCAAAGACCTCGCGGGTGCTGCGTGCCCGCTTGATAACAATCCCAAGGGAGGAAAAAGTTCGTTCGGATTTATTCCACAAGACGTTTTTTTGGTCGAAGTTTTTTATCTTTGATACAGAACGTTGTTACTGGGGTCGGATGGGATTGACTTGTTGTTTTTCTGTAGATATGTTACGACTTTAAAACTAGAAAAAGACGCGCAGACTTGGAGCAGAAAACATGGTAAGACAGCTAGATACAAACAACAATTAAAGCAAATATGTCCAAGGAAATCTGCAAGATAATTAGTCTACCTACCGGAACAAAACTACTTACCATTATTTGACCAGGCTCAAATCCTCGACCATGCCAAAAACTACCACCATCTTCTGTTCCTAGAATAGACCATACCATCTCCTGTTCCTAGAATTCGCCCGCATTCGGACTGTTGGCCGCCGCGAGACGGTCCCTACATCACCCAATGATGTCAGCATCAACCGGAACTGAGGGAGCAGGCTCCATGTTAGACGGCTGCGAATTATACAGACCTGCTGAGCCAGATCATGTTATAATATCCCTTAACCCTTGCCCCGGTGGCGGGTACGAGCCACCTTCGCCCTGGTGGGGGCTAAAAAGACCCCACGATCTCAAAAACTAAGAGAGCTAGAAAAAAGCGCAAAACGGCAATCGAAAGCTCTTCGAAAATGATATCGAAAATACTTCGGTCATTTTTCTTGTCAGGTCAATATCAAGGTCACCAGATGTCAAAATAGGTCAAAATCGGTAATATGAGGTGTACTAAGAAAACCTCATATATCTCAGAAACTATGATAGCTAGAAACATTTTTCCAACACCATTCGAAAGCTCTTGAAATGCGCTTTCATTAAGGTGACATTCATTTTCGTGTCAGATCAAAGCCTAGAGAGCTACAGGTCACTAAATATTGGGCATATTCTTGGGAATGTCCATAGCCACCCATGCATAAGGGCGTTTACTTTTTCGCTAATATCTTCCAAACCAAACATGATACAGCCATAGTTTATGCACCATTGCAATCCTCTCGTCAATACGAATCGAATGATATATGATATTGCTATGCCAGGTCAAATTTAAGAATTTGACCTGACCCAGGTCAATGGTCTGACCCAACTTGACCTGGTATAGTCATGATGTATATCATTTGACTTCCAGTGACTATACAAACACTTTGGTGACAAAATCAAAGCTCTATCTTATTTTATTCAAAATTTATAAGAGAAAAACACAAAAAATGCTTATTTGACCTAAGGTGACCTTTTAAAGGTCACAAGTCAAAAACTTTGGCATCAGCTTCAGAAATGGGCTAAGAGCAAGTCACAACCGATGTTTGAAGTCGATTCCATCCATAATTACTGAGAAAAGCTCATTTCGTGATTTTCCCCATGTATTGACAATGGGGAGGTCATGCTCTGCACATGACCTTAGGTCACCAATATCAAAAATCCCGGAACAAATGTTGTAGCTCCTGGTGGGCCCAATATGTGGTATGAGTTTCAACTTGATCGATTAACCCTTCTTTTAGTTATGCGGTCCTAAGTATTTTTAAGTGAGGTTACTTCACCTGGCCTGGTGACCTGACCTGATATGACCTTGAGCCAAAATTTTCAGGAAAGATGTAAAAATGATGAAGGAACAGCTAGACCAAGTTTGGCGCTGCGCGCCGCCGTTTTTTGGTCACTTCGGAAAAACCCGAGGGGGTCTAAAAGACCCCCACCCGGGCGAAGGTTAAATGTGTTTATATTTGTACAGAACCTTATGCTAGAATGTTACGATATTAACCAACTATTTTCATTATTTCAATTGGTAAATATTCTTAGCTTCATGCTTAATTAACTCTATCTGGACTTTGACGGAACTTTAAGTGGCTTATCAATGCCTTAACTTTAATGAAAAGTTTATTAACTAATTTGTAGATTATTGTCGCCCTACCCCACCTAGCCCATACTAGCGCCGCCGGATCTTAGCCGTACGTCTGTACCCGTCACCTGTAAAATAAAGCACCCTTTTGTGAAACTTGTTGGTGCTTGAATGGTATTCTGTAACAATCCGTAATAGTAGTAGTTATTGAATCATGATAACTAATACTATTAATGTGTGTGATTGCAACATTTTCCGAATAAGAGATGGGAGAGAATGATCACACTATTGCCAAGAAAAAGTCCTATATATTTTTAACAATGTGCCAAAAATAAGGTCGGTTTTCTGGGAGGTTTGTCTTGTACGTTTCCTTGAATCTATTTGCTTTAGTTTGTATTTATCTGGCTGTTTAATCGTGTTTTCTGACCCGATTTAAGCCTTAACGCTGACGAAAACTTGTAAAATATAGACGAAGCTCTGGGTTCTTTACGTTTTCTAGTCGACAAGTCCTAACAAATTTACGGAACCTCTTACGCCTCCACTCATGTGATTTCGTGCATTATCGTGTATCTTTCGTAGGGAGGGACGGAAATAGAGCAGTCTTATTTGAAATGTCAGATTAATATCACAAGTATTCTATTTTTTTCCTGTCATTTTCACCTCATTTTATATTCCTTCTTTCACATTCTTTCACTTCTCAGGATCAGCCCCAGGGCATCACTGTGCTCGTCTTGACCCAAGGAATCGAATGATATGCGACATGGCATTATTTTGCTACAGTACATTCGTCAGCTCAGATCAAGATCCTTGGTTCGTCAGGCCTTGAACCCGGAATCTGTGGCTCAGGAGGCAGGCGCTATGCAACTGACCCACGCATCCCCAGGGATATAGTCGTGCCGAAGAGTGGCCACTGCTTGTAAAGGGCACCAGTCGAACTAGTGGCACCATAGGCGTGGACGGCAGTTGATGATGCCAGAAAATAGAACTTCTCTGCCGGTATTATCTTTTAATGTCAATATGTCAGCACTATAATGCGTTTGGTTTTCCACGTAATGCACTACCAGTTCTGGATAAGAGCGCCCTTCGTAGACAGGGGCGCCTCCGCGAACCTCGGGGGAGGAGAGAAGACCACCGCCGCCAGCGTCTACATCGATTCCTGGTTCACTGCGCTGTTGTCACTCTCGTCAGATGGTCCCAATTGCCGACAATTTTCTTGCTGCTGCCGTTTGATAAAAGATTGTCCGGCCCCGGCCGAGCACGACTCTGAGCTATTCCAGTCAGCATACGTGACACAGCGCCTCGTCCTTGGGGCGCGCTGGGAACGCAGCCCAGTGTAAACAATCGCGTGTTCCGGCAATGGGGCGATAGTGCAGGGCTCCCCCGTAAACACAGGCGAGACAATATGCCTATTCCCCATGCTATAATGACTATGTAACTGGCGCTATGATTTTGGATGATTGATACTCATTCCTAGCGCTCTGGTAATAACTTTCAGAGATCTCTGAACTGTAGGTAATTAAACAAATATATTCACTCAGTATTAGCCAGACGGCAGGCGTTTGTAATTGCATACTTTTGAGGACGCGCGAGCACTCCTAAAAGTCAGGAAAACGCCCCCGATGAAGATCCTAACTAAAGGGTACTAGACTTTCCTCACTGCACAGAGTAAGGCAAGCCAAGGCATAGGCATAGGCAAGTATAGAATATCTGGTGGGGACACGTTGTTGAAGGGGTGCCATCTGGGCCAAAGGAGTGCCACTTTTGGGCAGCAAAAACCTATCAAGTGGGTGCCAAATCCTATAACGGGGGCGCCGCTGATCACATTCTAAGTGGGGTGGGTGGGTTAGGAAGCGACAGCTCAGTGGGGGGGAGGGCTTATCCAAATCATGGGCACCAAAAATCAGTCCAGGAAAGTGCCCTCTTGCCCCCCTTCCTGAATCGGCCTATGGGCTTTATGTGAGGTATCACAAGACTGTGATACCGAAAGACTTATCATCACCTCAATGGGTACTACTTACCATATTTAGTCTTAAAATAGATTGATAGACCAGGAAAAAGCGATTTTAATAGTCTGAGTCTTCAGGAATATTTTCAACTATATTCACAGGACCAGACCTTTTCTGATCGCTGCATGCTGTTCCCTGTTTCGGCACCCGCTCTCGCCTCTGTTCAAATCCCTTCAGAAAAAGTTAATAAAATGCGCCGCAAAAATTTCTCACCCACAGAAACCTCGCTCTGGGCCGCTTGCACACTTATTTTGCTTTGCCAGAACATTTGAAAGCTTAGCAAAGAGCTGTCAAAGTTTGTCTTAGGTGTGCACCAGCTCTCGGAAGAGGCTTCAAAAGTGTTATCCAGTGTTTTATCGTTCTGCCTATGAAGAATAATTTGAAGTATTTAAATTAAATCCTTCATACTGAAAATTGTTTCTTCCAATCTATCTAGAAGGGAATGTGAAAATCATGCGTGTATGTTCTGAACACTCGCCGGTGCGGGGTCCACGCAAACTTCGCCCGCACTGGGATGGATACCCCCCAAGATCCCTGAAAGCTTTCTAGGTAATGGGAAGCAACCTTAGATATTCCGTCCTGATCTCTACAAAAAAATGTTCATATGATTTTAAGACACTTTAATTTAGGTCACATCGCTTCTGCGGTCACCGAAGGTTCTAGAATGTTCGTTTGGAATACGATGGAAACTTTGCGTGTACCTATGCATTAGTGGCTAACAGGGTAGACCTATGGAAAATATGTAAGCACCATTGGAATCCTTCGTAACACCACTTTGCCGGATCAAATATATAAATGGACTCGACCCAAAGTCAGGGCAAAGTCCATATAGGTCATATTGCAGATCATTTGAAGCTCAATATCAATCCAAACGCATTATTATCAAAATGCACATTCAATTGCTGTATTATAAAACGTAATCCAATTTTTCCTTGCGTTTGCAATGGAGATGTCAAAGGCTTTCCCTGGCTCCAGGTCATTGTTATAAAAAATCCCGGTGACACAAATTGTTGTACATGGTGACCTTTTCATATTATGTGAATTTCAGATCAAATGACTGCTCTTATTTCTGCACCGTTAAACACTTTAATGTTAGGTCACTTAACCTGGACTGGTGACCTAACTTGAGATGGCCTGGGTCTAAAATGTTGTTACCAGCTGTGGAAAAGACCAGGTAACAGATACTATGAGTACGGCGGCGTCGCACACCGCCGTTTATTGGCTACCTGTGTAAAGCTTCGGGGGAGAGCAGGCTGCCTCCCCCTCCCCTTCGTACCAGGGTGTGTTAAACGTTTGCCATAATTATACATATAGACATTATATATGTTGCTTAAGGCTTTCTTAGTACTGACACTTTCTGAAAGTTTCCATGCAAAGCGTACTGACACTATCTGGATGTGAGGCGACAAACAAACTGGTATATTTATGTCAACATTTACGTTGCAATGCCATAGTGTCATGGCTGTGCGTCAAGCCATATTTTCCTTCCTTGACCTTTGACGACGAGATAGCTGATGTTTACGGCCATGAACTCAATGGAATTGAGGCCATCAAAAACAATAATAAGTAAAGCGTTGAGATGGTGCTCCGCTCGAAAAAGAGCAGGAAGAGATGCTGCCTTGCGCTGTCAGTATCCACTATGATACCAACTTTTTGGGGGTTTTATAAGCCGAAAACTTCGTCTGCTTCACCAGTAAAAGTATGTAACTGGTTTATTGTTTCGTGAATTTTGTTGAGTTTGCATTGCTATTGAAATGGCTTGTGTTTACCCATGGTATTTAATTAAACCCCAGATTATCAAAGCCTTTTGTGGGTAGAATGAAATAAATAATTAGATGACCCACGCACACGTGATCATTAGAATAATTAAAACCCAGCAGGACACTGTTTCTGATGTCGTGCTGTGCCTCAGGTCCGAAGGGGGTGACCACCGATGGACGGGGGCACCTGCTGGCTGTGGACAACCGCGGCTCGTGCGTGGTGACCTTCTCCCAGGGCGGTCGGCTGATGGCGCGCTTTGGCAGCCGCGGCACCGGCCAGCACCAGTTCGCCGGACCCCACTACGTCGCCGTCGACAGCCAGCAGCGCATCATCGTCACCGACTTTCACAACCACTCTGTCAAGGTCAGTCGTACGCTGAAGTCGTCCTAAACAGGCTAATATGCGAACTCTTACTCCCACCTGGACGTATCGAGAGGCAATACCAATTCCAAATTGTTTTGTTCTACATAGGAGCATCAGTTAGAGGTGGTTCTTAAACACGCGCATTGACGGGGGACGCGGGTATCCCCCGCCTCGGGTTTCTTGGAGATGGAAAAAACCGGCGCGAACGCCGCTGTATTGGCATACCTTTGGTTGATCATTTTACAACTTTTCCAAAATTTTAAGGTTAGGTCATCTCAGGTCCGGTGACCAGTGCAGGTCAAGTGACCTCACCTCAACAAAAGTTTAACCCGCGCCCACCGGGGTCCGGCGCCACCTTCGCCCCATCGGGGGCATCGATGGCCTCCTCTAACTCCGAAAATATAGGGCTAGCGCAAATTCGCAAAGTGCATTAGGAAGCTAGTGTGAATTCAGCAAGATTTTACTTCGCATGATCTTTAACATTAGTTGTCTGCTCTCGAATTCTTTAATAATGTCGGGGGCGCAGTGGTGTAGTGGTTAGCACGTTCGCTTTTAAGCGGCCGATTCGGGTTCAAGGCCCGGTGGATTCTCTGAACAAGGAGCAAGCTAGTTTCCGATAAACCCTTCCAACAGGGAAAGAGCTGTCGACGCTATATGACTCTGGCAATTGGTGCGTCGATATACCCCCAAAATTAAAATTATATTTCAAGGGTGTGTTCTGTTTCGTCAAAAACCGTCGTAAGAAGTTCTTATTTCCGCGTGCACCAGGTGTTTAGCTCAGACGGCCAGCACCTCTTCACATTCGGGGGTAATGGCGAGGCAGCGGGACAGTTCAACGCCCCCCACCGGCGTCGCCACCGACCGCTACGACAACATCCTGGTGGCCGACTGGGGCAACAACAGGGTACAGGTGAGCGTCAGATGGCGCCTCCAGCGCTGGGGCGGCCATTTGGCTGTGTGACGGCAGTGAGGGCGCCGCCGACCGCGGGAGGACGGGTGGTGTTTACGTTCCTTGGCCGCGCGGCACTGCGTTTCCGATATGATGCAACATGAGAACTGCGACATTTCACGGTACACAGGATGGTGTGGCTCAGACATTTGCTTATTTGGGTTGTTTTTTGTTTGGTTATCCAGTTTGATTATTTTTAGTTATTTTAGGACCCGGCGTGGTATCTTTTATCACTGCCACAAAAGACAAAAGAATATAATTTATCACCAGTAATCTATTTGATCCTGGAAGTGACCTCTCGCGCTTTTGCCGGCCTGCAGGTGTTCGACAACACCGGCCAGTACCTCTCCACCATCAACAGCAGCGTCTCGCCCCTTTACGGGCCCCAGGGTCTGGCCATGTCACCGGAAGGTCACGTCATCGTGGCTGACACCGGAAACCACGCCGTCAAACTCTACGCCTACCACCCGCTGCCGGTGTAGGGGCGCGCGCTCAGCCGCGCGTAACTTCAGTCGACCCGCCGACCGCCGCCGTCGCTGCTTCTTCCGCATTCTTCTGGTGATGTCGCTTGGTAGACGCCGAGGGCGTCTCTGGAGTTGAGGATGACGCATCGTTCAAGCGGTGATGAGTGGTGATGGACGTTGGGATGCTTCAGGCTGTCGATTGGAGGCCTTATAGCTCGCTGCTAGGGAAGTCCTGAGATCTGTTCTGATGCGTTAGTGTGACTGAAGCGCTTGTCTGCTGCTGGCCAGCCTCTGGAGTTGGTGCTGCCCCATCTTCTACGAAGAGAAACGGCAAGCGTGACGTTTGTGCAATGTCTGCTGCGGGTAAACATCATGCTTTTGCCTTTTTTGTCAAAAAATGTACTACAGCATGAAGGAGGTATCTGCTGAGAATTAACCTCTTGTTACGCCGTGTGACGCCTGTATGTGACGGCTTTATGTGGCCGCGTTCTGTCCCTGCTGGAAACGTTAGTCGCCAGAAGTATTTCTACAAGCCCTTCACTATTCATATATGTGAGGTTATTCTGTACATTTCGAAAGCAATCTGTTCGGCGTGAGGTTTTAACGTCCTGTGGTATTTCGTCAACTTAAATCAGTCAGCAGCAGCTCTCTTAAGTCAGCAGCTCTCATCCAGACTACTGTTAGAGTGATCCATATATCCTCTACCGATGCAATTTGGGAGGCCCCTACCGTATCTGCATACTATTCGTTTCCAGTCCTTACAGTGTGGAGTACATCTTCCTCTTAAGATATTTCGTCTCTCCAGCCGACTCTCTCAGACTGTTCATGTTCAATGACAGTTTTCACTTTGCAGCACAACCTACGGTAACCTTTCCTCGTGTATTAATGGATGGAGACGTCGCAACGTTCTTATGCGGCTCTGCCTGTTCGCGCTATCGCTGTCAGTGACACAGATGACGACAGCCTCTGCTAGTGACAATGACAACGATAGATGCTACTGCTGATCACGATGATGCAAAACAGTATCATTCACACTGTCTGTGTGAGCGTCCGCCACCAGTATAGCCACAACACCAATCCCGCGTTCTAATCGACAGCCTTATATCGCACGAAGTATTCAGCTATGCCGGTTCCATTTCAGGAGTCCCACGATAGCCAAAGCTAATCCTTCAATAGTTTTCCCCGTCAGACATGATGGTGACGGTGCCAGGTTTGTACAGTCCATGAAGTAGCCCAGCGGATGGTCAGGTTGAACACAGTGATGTTACACAGTCTCATGCTTTGAAGTCCAGTATTCCATGAAAGCTATTTTGCTTTCTAAATTTGATTTAATAAACCCGTTATTGACGTCAACATATTACGGAAAGATCCGTCTTCAGCTCATGTTTTAGGGAATGTGTCACCTTTCCAATAGAGTTTAAGCTAAGATTGGCTTGTGAAAGAGCATACCGCAGGTTTGATATTTCCGGAAAACAGTTGGCTTGATATTTCATGTGTTCGAGAACGCCCTGTGTGTAGTAAAATAGTATGCTTGGGGCTGAATGAATCCCTGCACTGGCCCTGCACGGGTCCCCGGCACCAGCGCGCGGCCTGCCGCGAGCGAAAAAAGCCCTCTGGGGGCGGGAACGGATCCTAGTATCCGTGCGCATTAAGTAGAGGACCAATGAAACACTGTTGATCCGTAAAAGATGAGCTCTGAAATAAGCAAAATATGAAACCAGGAATTTTGCGGTATGCTCCACGTGACTGATATCTTAAATCAATGACGGCGCCAAATTTCCTTGTATGTTATAATATAAAACAGACAGCGCACCAAAATCTAAAATCAAATAACGTGTTAAAGTTTGGTTTCAGAAGTAAAGTGTGTAATCGGACCTTCACGAACATACACACGGAACACCTTTGATAAATTTGAAGTGAGGGCTGCCTCTATGCTTTTAGTTCCGAGAGTCTTCAGTAACGCGCTGTGACTTTTAGGGAAAGTTTGACGTGGTATTGCAAGCTCGCTTTACAGCTCGAGTGTCGTTGAAGTCTTGCGAAACCTTCGGAGTTTCAACGTTTAATTTTATTGCTTCTGACGTTGAGATGAAGAGAAGAAGGATGTATTTATGCCGTATATGTATGCGACAAGGCTTTGTTGACTGACTTTTTATATCGTATGAAGCGTGCAGCAATGTATTCGCACAGTGATTTCTGTGAATGTTGCGCCTGCTACTGCTATGGTCACACTGTTTTTGCAATTTGAAACACCCGTGATATGACTGTAACAATGTTGTCTTGTGTTTTATTTTCTGCTTAAAGCGTAGTGTCATAATTATTCAACGTTATTGCTTACAAGGCAAGGGCGGCATACGTGGATGTGGTAGCTTGTTGGGAATTAATGGACGTGTAATACAGCAAATAATGATAGCCGATTCTATTCCATCTCATTCTGATTAAACATCGCGAACAAAGTTTGGAAAGACTTGAATGGATGGTTATGTACACGTCGAGGCCAACCAATTACCTATTATTACACACTATATTTTCACAATGAATCTCTCAATCCAGAATAAAAGAGAATAGCAATTCTGGACGTACATTGAGTCGAATCAACAAGATGGACGTTACGAGTGGATTAACAGGCTTTCTTCCCATTTCTCTTTTACTCCGAACTTACATGCAACACAGACCAGCCACCAGGGGCGTGGATTTATATATATTTGGGAGGTGCTCCGACACCCCCGATGATGAGCTGAGCACCCACAATGGTGATTTGGGCACCCCCAACCAAAAGGTGCATCCAATTCCTAATGAAGAGCTTAAAGAATTGGAAAGTTTCAACAAATACGTGTCACAGTATTATAATGACATTCTGCGTCTGACCTACAACCTGATATTTTACCAAGCAATGGAAATCGTCAGACATCATGAACAATGGCGGATCTAGCCGGTAAGTTCGGGGCAAGCCAAAGCCGATAAAAACCGTCACGCAGTGAGAGTATGCCACAATTTAACTAGGCGGTAGGTTTTGGGGGTAAGCCCAAGAGTCGATAAAAAAAAACACCTCGCGATTGTCAAACATGCGGCCAAAAGTTGCTTGTTTTGCTATCCAAGGCCCAATGTTTACACTGAAGTTGACTGGTCCTGTTGGAAGTTTAGAGTTGAAGCACCAAAACATCACTAATAAACTAAAAAGGAGTCGAAGCAAAAGCAGGTCGACAGCTTTAGGGGGCAAAAACATAGTTTTGTCCCGAGCTTTCCCGTTTGGAGGGTGGGATAATACTTTTACCTCCTGAAAAATGATTAATACATCCTGAATCCGCCACTGATAATGGACATTTCGCAACGAATGTACATACCTGCAAGAGAACTTATCGGATACTCCATGCTTAAGCAGTGATGCAGTCCATAAGGTACAGGAAAGTAGAAGTTATTCACAATAGCTGAATTACATGCATATTTTTCACTACACGATTCGTTCACACATTGAAAAAAGTATGGTGTAAAAATATTTGTTACTTCTAATTTGTTAAAAGTAACAAAGGTCCCAATCATGGGGACCTTTGGTCTGTGGTCCCAGGTGTTTTCAAACATTTGAACAAATTTGTAGATATTTTTGTGCAAAAACATATTACTTGCTGTCCAATACTGATAAGCAGCGCCTGTTCCCCAGCCTTTCTGCCAGATTATATCATGCCATAGCGTTACAGTCCGAGGGCCTGCTTTACTTTTTATTGAGATGCAATAGTGTTACCAAAAATTTAAAATGAGAAACTGGTTGCACGACTACTCATTGTACAAATAATCAAGTATAAATCAAAATCCAGAATGGCATCGCTCCCGATATAAGACAGGGGTTCTTTATTAATCCTCTACTGATCCCACCTGCATCTAAAAAGCAATCCCATAAATCAACCGCATGACCTAAGAACTGTTCGGAATGTAGATATATAAATATATTTGGTGAGCACGCTTTGATACTTTGCAAACACAGTTATTTACCTTTTGTTGATTCACAGGATTAACACGCGCCCCGCTGGGGTCTCCTGCATGACGCGCCCCGCTGGGCGGGGGCGTTTCTCGCCCCCCTCCGTATCTCATTCCCCACGAAAGCTAAACAAAAATTACGGAAGGCGTTCGAAAGCTCTTGACAAGACGAACATATTTTATACGTATAATTTTCATGTCAGGTCAATATTGAGGTCAGCATAGGCCAAAGAAGGCCCCATAGGCTTACAAGAGAGCAGTGCACGTTTCCCTCTCTAGATCTACTCTCAGGGGAGCTAGAGCAAATCTTTATGCCTCATTGGATTCCTCCCATCGCGGCAAATCGAATGATGTATAACATGACCTTGCTAGGTCAAATAGTCAAAATGACCTGAGCTCGAGCTAGGTCAGGGTCACAGAGTGACCTGGTATGGTCATGTTGCATAACAATCGACTCCCCGTGACAATATAAGCACAATGCAAGCAAAATGGGAGCTTTATCTCAATTCAGTGGGAAGTTATTGGCAAAACAATCACTCTCTGCTCCGTGACCTGCTGTGGCCTTTGAGAGGTCAGATGCTCAAAAACTTACTTCTATAGTCAAGATCGTGGTAAGAATAGACGGTTTGAGGATTTTCAGCTTTATCTATCCAGTATTTACTGAAAACGAGCCCATTATATTTTTCACCATGAATATGGGGTGACAAAAAAATTGACCCCACCTTAGGTCGACAATATCAAAATTCCGAGATATCATTTGTAGACCCTAATGACCTTATCATATCGTGGAAGTTTCAAACGGATCGGTACGCTGATGTTCCCTGGGCGCTGCTTCAAACTCGTGATTTTAGGTTTTGAGTTCGGGTCACTTGACCCTGAATAGCTCCTTGACCTGACATGACCGTAACTAAAAAATTTGGTCAGATGTGTAAAATTGATCAGGGATAAGGTATTGTGAGTTTTGTTGTTCTGCCTTTCTTCGTTTTTAAGCTATCTGGGGAAAACCTGGATGGGGGCGAATTTCGCCCCCAGCGGGACGCGTGTTAACACGCGCATTGACGGAGGTCTGAGCCACCTTCGCTTTGACGGGGGGCGTGTACCCACCCCCCCTAAGATCTCGAGAACCACGGTAGGTAGCGAAAAACTGTAAACGGTGTTGGGTGGCCCATCCACTTCTCCATCGAAAACATTCGAACCATTTTTTTGTCAGTTCACATTTAACGCGCATGAGAGGGCAGGACATGCCGTCATAAGATACATGTAAATTCAGTTTTCGGCCATTACATCTGAACAAGTAAAGATAGACAAAAACTTCAACGTAGGAATCCTCAGCAAGCCGAATCGAATGATATATAAGTGACCTCTAGGTCAAATCAAGATTGACCGACCAGGTCAGGTCAGGGTCAAATTATATAAAATGCATATCATTAGAACCCAAAGAGCAAAACGACTTCAACAGAATCCGCTCAGCAAGCCAATTGAATGATATAATTGACCTCTAGGTCAAATCAAGTTTGACCTGACCTGAGGTCAGGTCAGGGTCAAATTATATAAAATTCATATCACTAGAACCGCAAAGCCCAGGCGAGTCTAATGCAGCTAAAATAAATGCTCCATCACCATCCGTTACTGAGTTATTCCTTAAAAACCATTTTCCCATGTATTCCCAATGGAGAGGTCATGCCTCGTACCTGACCTAGGTCATTGGATATCAAAAATACCGGAACATATTTTAGAGAACTCGGTGGGGCCATTATGTGATATGAGTTTCAATCAGATAAGTTCACCATGCTCCGACTTATGCTATCTTAAACTTTTTTGAGGTCGGGTCACTTGACCTGTACTGGTGACCTGACCTTGGATGACCTAACCTTAAAATTTTCACAGAAGCTGTAAAAATGATGGGGAAAAAGGTATGCCAAGTACGATGGCGCTACGCCCCGCCGTTTTTCTGCTATCTCCGAAAAACCCGAGGGGGTGGGTACCCGCCCCCCGTCAATGCGCGTGTTAAGTGATAACATTTATGGGGCACCTAATAACGAAAAATGGAGCAATAAAACAGAACGTAGTTATGTGTCTGGTATGAGGGTCTGTGTTTCAAGTACTAATGCGTTTGCTTCTACCACCTTCCCTTGCTTAGATCATGACGGCTCATGTACAATATTCGTCCAAATTTATTGAAAACAATTTCCGGAGCATTTGTGGAGGAATCATTTTTGTGAAACAGGCGGAAAGGGGGACATCGCAGTTTGTCTCGTACGATTAGGTAAACTCTCTGGCGCTGACCTTAAAATGACGAGGAACCTCATTGTCATAATAATTATAGTTTATAGATGCTGCAGCTTTTTTGGCTATTGGCGCCTTTACCACTAGAGGAGACTTCCCGCTGAGTGGAAGCTATAACTGGCTGGTGCATATATAATTCCTCCACTGTCACATATCCCACGTTTTTTACAAAATATTGTATGCTTTAGGAGTATCTTTCCTAGGTATATGATCAGTGCCTAGCCAATTGAAACTTTGAAATTACTTACAGGGCTGGGGTATAAATTTATGTCTTTGGATGTGGAGTAACTCTTATTTTTCATATTAGGCAGTGCAGCATAGTTCCATATATTTAACGGAAGTAAATCGTACAGTGGTTATAATACAATGGTTCCCTTAACGCTATCGTAGTGGACAGTTGCCACCCCAATGTTTTTCGAAAATCTACGTCATTATTGTGAATCGATTAAGAGTGCCTTCATTAGACAAAAAATCCGTTGCCTGTAATTTTGGGTTTTACCATATGATTTTAAATGTCATGGTATGACTTACGAAAGGTGAAATGCGTTAAAACATCTGAAATGTTTTGAGTCCCAAATTAGGTTTAATGCCTTTTCACCATCCAACATGGAAAAAAGCAGCGCTCTTCTGGTATATTATCTGGTTTTACTTCGGCAGTGCTCTCATTACTTCACACTTGCTATAACTGGTCCGACGATTAATACGCACATTTACAGGGTCTGAGCCACCTTCGCCTTGACGGGGGCGGGTACCCCTCCCCCTAAGATCTCGAAAACCGTGCTAGGTAGCGAAAAACGATAAACGGCGTTGGATAGCCCAATCACTTTTCCATCGAAAATATTTGTACCATTTTTTGTCAGGTCACATTTAAGGTCACTAGGGGTTAAAACATCGTAATAGGGGTAACATGTAAATTAAGTTTTTTGACCATTACATCTGAACAAGTAAATATAGAGCAAAACGATTTAAACTACATGAATCCTCGCAGCAAGCCGAATCGAATGATATATAATAAGTCCTTGCTAAGGCAAATCAAGAATATGACCTGACCTGAGGTCAGGTCAAAGTCAAATTTGGAAAAATGCATATCATTAGAACTGTTATGACGAGGAAAATCTAATGCAGTTAAAATAAACGCTCTATCTCTATCCATTACTAAGTTATTCAGTTAAAACCATTTCCCCATGTATTTCCAACAGAGGGTTCATAGCTCGTACCTGACCTTAGGTCACCGATATCAAAAATACCCGAACATGTCTTAGAGAACTCGGTGGGGCCATTAAGTGATATGAGTTTCAATCCGATAAGTTTACCTTCGTCCGACTTATGCTATCTTAAACTTTTTGAGGTCAGGTCATTTGGCCTGCACTGGTGACCTGACCTGAGATGACCTAACCCTAAAATTTTGAGAAAAGTTGTAAAAAATGATGAGGAAAAATGTTTACCAAGTACGGTGGCGCTACGCGCCGCCGTTTTCACGTTATCTCCAAATAACCCGAGGGGGCGGGTACCCGCCCCCCGTCAATGCGCGTGTTACGTTTTAGATGCCTACGTCTCTCTCCTCTCCTTCTGTCGGTTACCATCGGGCCGGGCTCCATTCCTTTTCGCTCTGCAGAAACCCACCTCGCAACTCTTCTGACTTCAGCGAACTCGGCCACCGGCTAGCCAGTGCTGACTCTGCCGCTGTCTCGCCTGTACCAAGGAGTATCGGATAGTGGCGTAGATAATGAAGCCAATGTAGGACAAAATATGGCTAGAAATGCTTGAAATTTTTTTAAATATATCTCTTGGTTTATGGTTTAAGCTCTATTATTCTCTTGGAGAAATTTCCGCCGAATTTCTCGCTATACAAGTGAACGCGCCTCCACCAATCAGCAGCCACCATCCGCTGGATGCCGATTGCCCGCGGGGCACAGAGGTTAGAAAGGTCACGCCGCTTGGCGCCGCTGGCACCGAGTTCAAGCCTCGGTGGGGAGGGGTCGCGTGGTGGATTTATAAAACCTACGTGTATGGTGTTGAGAATGGTGGTGGTTCTGCCTGCTGTTGGGCTGAGGGAGGAGGACAGATGTAGGAAACATTCTGTGCACATACATGGTAGATGTATGGGTGAGGTGCTTGTGCAGTTTACGGTGTCGATATCACTGGAAAACATGAGTATGAGTTCATTAAATGAGTTCGGTATGTGAATACGCTTGGCGAGTAAAATTGCAGGTGCCCATTTAGAATCCTTAGTATTTTTCGGCATCACGCTAAATGATGCAGAATTTCATGTTTTATGTATTAACACTTATTGGCAATAGAAAACACATGGTGCATGTGACACACACGACCAGCTGACTTTTCCTGTGTGTGCAACCATGATTGTCCGACTTTCTATGTTGAGGCACAAAAATAGTTTGTAAGCTACAATACTCAACTGCTTATCTCCCGGATGACGTGTTCCTAGTTAGCTATTGTTTATTAATGCCATTTGTTTTTATTCTATTTTTTATTCGACCTAGACATTCAGCACTCAGCTGTCGAATTATACCTAAGTTTCCGAAACTGGGTCAGTGAGTGACCTCAAAAAGTATTACAAATGGTGAACCGTAACAAAAGAAATGCATATATGTTGCTATATTTTTATTTTTCTGTCCAGAAATTTCGTATTAAGCGAAACAATACAGCACTTGGAAATTTTGGTACGAGGATGGTCGAGGACACTTATGAACATCAAACAATAATATATAAATTGTTTTAAGCGGCGGTAGCATTTGAATGGCTAGGTTTTTAAATAAGTTTAAAATGTTTAAAGTTGCATTGTGAAATCTTGTTAGTACGGTACATGCCAGTGGAAACTATTGCTGAACGGTGTCGAATAGCAATGGTTTGTTGCTTGGACCTTACGTTATCACCGCCTAGGGGTTCCGATCTGATCTCCCCTTGGTTTTTCGAAAATGATTCTGAGCCGATTCAGATGGGACCTGCGTCGCTTTGCAGGCCTCTCGGGATATCAATTCGGAAACTTATGGTCAAAAATTGACATCAGGTAGGTCAGGTCAACAAGTTGTGACGGCATTGCTAGGCCCGTGTAAGGCAATTCCGTTTTTTTCTAAAATAAAATAGGCTGACAAAACCATGATGTAACTCGGCCTCTACAAGAGTTAGCAGAGGTCAGAAAAAGTCCGAACGTGCCAGCATAGTTGGGGAAGATCTTCAGCTGCCGGGGAGTCTGTACATTTTCTTTCTTCCTCTACTGCAGTATTTCTAGTTTTCTGACATGTGAACATTATGTCTTAGGTGTACTTTTGAGCTGTGGATTTTCCGACTTTGTGGGCTATTTGACCATTGGACATTTATATACTTATTCATGGGGACGTTCTGGCTTTGGCTCTTTGTTTATAAGGTCGAAGTAAAATGTGGACTACTTGAGCAGTTGACTATTTGAACATCGCGTGAATTCACATATCTGTAGTCCTGCTTCATTATTTTCACTGGCGCTAGCACTAGTAAAAAAACTGCTTTCAGCCATTCTAAACGAATCAGAAGCCGGAACAATTATCGAGGGCGGCCGAGCGTATTACGCCAGGGACTGTGTTTAAGTGAATCCGTTCGCACCGCGGTGGAAAGAGTTGGGGTCCGCTGGAGCTCGGCTGAGACGCTGGTGCAAACGTTGCAAATTGTTATAGAGCACAATGCAAAAAGTGCACCGGACTCGTCTACATAGTTGGGGCATTCCAGGACAGATCGACCAAGGCTTGACACCACCATGTCTAGAAAAAAATCTGAAACTTTGTCTCCGAGGTAGTTTTGGGCCAGAAACACGCCTGTGAGAATCTTAGCTCCCTCCGACCAACGGTAACCGAGTTATAGCCCAAGGCATTTTCGGGA
This sequence comes from Lepas anatifera, assembly GCA_034440635.1. NCBI lineage: Eukaryota > Metazoa > Arthropoda > Thecostraca > Lepadidae > Lepas > Lepas anatifera. The sequence goes on along the minus strand of JAOTON010002113.1, from coordinate 38,167 downwards.
GGTCACCTTGTAGACCAGAGACGGCGGATTCCATTTTCGAGAAGTGGTGCAAGACTTTCTGGAGGGGGCGCCTTCCTCCCCAGGGGGCGCCATCATCCCTTGGGGGCGCCTTTGCTATCCAAGGGCGTTCTGCAGAAACTCTTTGGACTCGGCATGCGAGGCCACTTGGGGTGGTTTATTTCTAATATTCCGAAAAATAGGTATTTTAGATTTCACGAAAACTCAGTCGTATCGGATTCGTATCAGCAACAGAGTGGCATAGCCCAGGATTCTGTGATTTTCATAGCCTTGTTTGCACTTATGACCAATGATATTGCAGAAACTTCCCGCAAACATACGGCATGTGCTTTTCGTTGAAGAGTTCACAATATGGGTGACAGCGTCCACTACAGCAGCTGCGCAGAGGCGGCTGCAGCTTGGCCTTGACACATTGCAGCAATGGATCATATGCAATGGACTGAAATTTTCAAGTTCAAAGACAAAGTTCCATAATAGGCATTGAGACTGAATACTCGATGTTGTAAATTCGCGGAAATCCGATCGACGTTGGAGCAGAAACCAGATTTATCGGGCTCACACTCGATAAACTTTCGTATGTGCCACACCTCAATGATTTCCGCAAAAAATGTTTCGATACGCTGAAAATACTGAAGATGTTGACGAGAATGAGATACGGTGCGGATAGAGAAATGTTTCTCACCCTATACACGTTATACGCTTATCACCTATATATACGTTATACGCACGTTATACGCTCATCACTATACGCTACGTTATAAGCTTCTTATGCTATATAGATCACTTATTCGTTCGAAGTCCGAGTACGGCTTTATTGTGCATGAGGCCGCTCCTTAGTCCGCGAAAAAGATTAGCGATATGTCCATCATCATGCTATCAGAATAGTAACAGGGGCGTTCCAAGCTTCACCCATAGTGAGCATGATAGTGGAAATTAATGAAATACCGCTACAAATACGCAGTAAGATACTCGCTTTGCATTAAACCATTTAAGGGAATGTGGCACCTTTAGAACTTGATTTTAACTGATATAGCCAAGTTGTAAAGCAAGTCGGAAAACCAGGTGCTCTATATATCATTTGTCTTGGAACTCGATATTTCCGTGGAAAAAGCTAAAACCTACCCGAAATGTACTTCTCATGTAGCTCTCGCCAGGCGGCCATTGTTGTGAGCTGCTGGTGTGACGACATATGCTGACATCACGATGAGCATCAGCCAATCGAAGCTCTTGAAGTGTTTCGGAGTATGGTAGTGGCTGCTCGATCTTGACATCATCCACAGGCAGATATTTATTTCTTTTCCTAGAGGAGTATTTAGAAAATCAAAATATTTAACTTGTTGTACATTTTTCAAAGAAATCATGATTAGTTTCATTATTTTCGGCTAAAAGTACGCCTAATTACACAAAATTCCAGGATTTTACCAAGGTGCCACGTTCCCTTTAAAATCAGTCACCAACATGCCCCATATGCCAAACATTTTTTGGCGACGCCTACCTCTCTCAGATAGACAGTGGCCCGCGCGTTGCAACCCGTCACCCGGGAGTGAGAGTCTGTGCCTGGCTGGCACAGGTTGGTATCGACAGCAGCCTCGTAGAACCACATGAAGCAGCGGTTATTGCACCATAGCTCATCTCGACAGTTGACACGAACACAGACCTACTCCAACAAAGCAAAAATTTGCCTCCTGAACCAACGTGCCAGTAATTTATGAACTTGCGTGTGGAGCCGTTCAAAAACCACGTCTGTTTCTATACAGATGGTTGCAAAAGAAAGTGATAATGGCACAGGGCGTGCATTTGTTGGTGACGATGTTGAGAAGTTCTCTAGTTTGCCTTACGAAGGATCCATTTTTGCTTCAGAGCTGTACGCCATTTTTTGTTGTTTGGACCACGTGTCTAAGCTGATGGCGAGGAAGTTTTTTTGTTCTTTACATATTTATTTGCTTCACATAATAATGCTCAACACCAGACTACCACCTTCATCACAAACTCCATCATCACGTCCGCAACACCTCCATCACGACCTCCATTCCTACCTCCATCATCACCTCCATTGCCACACCCTTCACCACCTCCATACTCATTTCCATAATCACATTCATCATCACGTCCATCATAACGCCCATCATCACATCCATCATCACCTCCATCATCACTTCATTCACTGCGCCACCTTTGAATTAATCCTAGCATGGCGAGGAAGTTAGCGATTTTTACCGATTCACTGTCTATCTACCGACATTGAAGCCATTTTATTTCTATAATGCGTCATCACCTTGGCGGGCCATGCTGAAGATGACCGGATCTTCTGTGTGCACGAGTGGTCCAGTAGGAAGACACAGGCAGTTTGGAGGGCTACCATCTCAGCCTGAAAACTCAAGGAGAACGAGCCTACTGGTTGCCTGAGCTCATGCTGGGCTCCGTCTGGTGACTCGATGAAGACCCAGCTCCCCCGCTCATGATCCCTCCGTGCACTGACCCGTCGGTCCACACCCATGTGGCACATCGAGTCAGGGAAGTAAGGTTGAGGAGAGCTACTCGCTTCTTCCGGACAGGTGGCGCTCCCGATGTCAGTGGGCCCACGTCTAGTTGAAATGTGACTCACTCTCCTGCTACCCACGGTGGAAGACGTCGAGGAAGGAGAGACTCGATGGGGAGGGAGATGCGTGCTTGATCTCACATCTCTCTGTCCACCTGCCGCCAACTGGTCACCGAGGGGAGTCGAGAGAGCGCTGTCGCCTCCGCACGTCTTCACAGAGGGTCTTCAGGCGGCAGCACATGGACTTTCACCAGCATTCGGGTCGCGAGTACCCTCCTTCTGGCCGCTACGGGGGAGTCTTACCTCGGCTGGGGATGGGGCGGGTACATCCTGTGATGATACGCGCCGACGCTCTCATTTTGCGTTCCAGCAGCTTGACATGAAATGGCGGTGTGGCGTGGAGCCACGCTGCGGCCGCTTGCTCCATCGCTCCTCTCACGTAGCCAGTAGCGATGGTTCGGAGGTGCTGTTCGTCCAACCCCCAGTTGCAGCCGGACAGTTGACGTAGGTAGGAGATGCGGAGGTGGACCTTCTCCCACAGTCTCTTACAGCGTGGACCGAAGTTGAGGAGCCGATAGATGGTGACGCAAAGTAGCCGTAGGGTGTCTCCGGCAGTGACAGACTTCCCGTCGACCTGAAAACTGAAAGGATCGGCGTCTCTGGCCCACCGGGACATCACCAGTCATTGGATCTTGGCTCCTGATGCTACAATTTTGTTCTGTCGGGCCCACTTCACGAGGGTGCCAGCAGCAGCTTGCGCCCGGTCCTTGGCGACTTGGATGTTGTTGCCCGTGCGGAGAGCCGCCGTATCATCGGCGTACATGTAGGGGGAGCATCCGGGAACCGCGCGGAGTGCGTCTACCAGCCGAGCCGCCCATAACAAAAATAAAATTGGCGATAAGACACTTCCTTACGGCAGGCCAGTTCGGAATATGCGCTCACTGGAAAGCACGCCATTTAGTTCCACCCTGACTCTTCGGTCCCGGAGCCACTGCCAAATCCAGGCCATCGTGCAATTTGGCAGCCCCATCTCCAGTAGGCGAACGCGTAGCAGGTGGTGGTCCACTACGTCGTACGCGTGCGCGAAATCAAACGCGACGAGGACGTATTTCCACGCGGTCTGTCCATCGGGAGGGCGGCTGTGTCTCGATTTAGGCATGCACAGTGCACGCTCACTTCTTCTCTTAAATGATGCGTCCTGAACTTGACCTGAAGACGATGGAATGTACAAGGGGATAGTCAGTGACAAAATATACTTGTTTTATCAATCTGAATGGTCTTTTCACTTCGATCTGAACACTGCACATCATCATTAAACGCGCAAATCACAGTCAATAAACGAAAAAAGTTATCAATTTATCAAGATAGTACTTGGACACGTTGAAACTGTTTTCTTTTTATTTTAGTGGGTCCATTTATCACAAATCACACATGCCTATTCCTGCCATGATCTATTTCAACATTCAATTACATGGCTACCAAAATTGTCTTAACACCTCTCGAAATTTCACGGACAAGAGCAATTCTCCTGCAATTATTTTCAATGTCCTCTCACCATTATCTTACGAATGGTGGCCACGTGGAAAGGCAAAATGATGCTTATCATATTTGATATTAAAATAAACTTAACCCCTCTTCACAAATAGAAAAATCCTCAGATATGTACCTTTATGTTCAGCTGTTGTATGTTCCCAAGTGTCTTGCATTTCTCCATGGCCTAGTAGTCCAGTCAAGTTAGCATTTTTATAATGGGAACATGTCATAAAATTTGGACCCCACCATAAGATACACCATTGTGTTTGCAATTGATAGGGGCGTAACATATCCAAAATCCGCAAAAATCTACCGAGCGGATATTTTATAACAGGGGTGCAAAGTCCACGTGCCAGAGAAAAACCAGATGTTTCAAAGTATAACGTTGGGGTGTGTCGAGCCTGTAACATCGTCCCAATGGCTATAATTTTTGGGAAGCAGGTACATAGGATACTGGTCAATTCAAACAACCTTAGCCGGCCGGTGGCCTACCCTCGGTTTGCACGTGCTGCACGTGCAAAGTCAAAATTTTACAATTTTGCCCTTATTTACATTGCTTCCGTTAGCTCCCTTATCGATGTTTATTGTCGGATTACTGTTTTTGGTTGTCATTTTATTATGCAACATGTGCTAAAGAGACACACAAAAATTAGGTCTCTAGCTGTAACGGTTTGCTGCTGAGAAGCGTAACTGATGATACATGTCGGGATCCTTCATTTCGGGAATACTGCATACTACAAGGGCTTTTGGGCTAGCCAAAGCCGTAAAAATATGCATGGGGTGGAAAACGGGATACACATTTCAAAACAGCATAGAATTGGACGGGATGAGATATGTTTTCCAGGTTTTATTTCGAACTGGATCGACTTTTACAACTTTCGAGCTATAACGAAATGGAATGGGACGAAACTTTCTTTTAGGGTCATATTCTAGGACAGTATAATGTCCGCTAATATATTGGCGGAACGGACTAACTGGATGAAATAATTTGGATGCTAACATTTGGTGTATGCTGACATTGCAAGTATATAAAACTTCATATTTTATTCGCTATAAGTGATGGAGCTTTGCATTCCCGCAGGGTTGTCATCGTGACTCACGTTGTTTCATGGACTCTTCTTGAATTTGTTACTCATGAGCAGGGGTAGAGATTTCTTTTCAAACCAGGGGGGGTGGGTGGGGGGTCCCGGTCTGGTCGAGGCCGCATGGGAGTGGATGTTTTTCGTAAGAAAATGAATACACTAAAATTCGGGCAATGCCTATAAATACCATATGAAACCGTATGATGGTAGGATTTTTCACGAGCCGGATCATGACCTTCTCGGGAGGTAAAACCGACATGCACATTTCAACAACACACTTTGAGCATGTATTCAGATTTTTTCCAGAAACCCAGAATGAGATACGGGTGTAAACCTATGACGTTGACTCGGTCTTTGAAAGGATAGTGCTTATAATGTACCACGCGCTTTTTAGTCTAGTTCTCAATGAAAACGTGTTAGCAGCAGACAACATTAGCGTGTGAAATCAAAATACCTTTCAATGCTCAAGTCTAGCGTATTCTCTTCTGAGAAGTCTTATGATCCCAGCAGTTGGCGCATCCTTATAGCTCAAAACGATGATTACAATATAAATATTTTGATGATATAAGCAAATCACCCAAAAATTCTGAAGCATGCTACGGTATGGCGATAGCTAGGTCCTGTATGCTGTTTCCGTAAAATTGGCTCATTGCCTAAGCTCTTTCTCCCCCTCTCTCTCTTGATGGTTTTTCCCCTTAATTCCAGACAAAAACTGCACCATACATCAAAGGGAATTTTATAAAAAGAAATCATGCCACTAAAATTCGTTCCTTGAATGTGTGAAAAATTCAATTGCTTTCATTAAACGACTTCCTTAATACTTTTTCGTGTATAGAATCATGGACCCCGCCGCTGGGGGACGGGGAGACGCGTCCCCTACTTGGGAGAGGACGACAGGGGCGTAGCCAGAATTTCGCTCAGGGGGAGGGGGGCGGCGCCCCGAAAAGGGCCCCTGCGACAGCGCCAAAAGGGCCCTGATGGGTAAAAAGTGTCCTGCTTGTTACTTAATCGTGTCCTCAGGGGGCGGGGCTGTCCCTGCCTCCCTCCTTGGCTACGCCCTTGGAGGACGGAGTATGTGTTGTGCCCCCTCCGCCCACCACTTTTCACGCAGGGTTCCATCACGTTATCCCGAGCACTAAAACCATAGCGAATAACAAAGAGCGAGCCTCCTGCAAACACACCAATTACGACAACAATGTTTTTCCGATACATAACTGTGGGTACAGACGCCCAATTTGCTGGTCTCTTTTTCCGACTTGGATCAATAACTGTGCAGGAAATGACGATACAATTTTTATTTTTATACAACTTTTATTGCTACTACGAATCGATTGATGTGCATATTGACTGCTAGATTATATAGTGACCTTGACCTGACCTGATGTGTGACTTGATGTGTGTGGTCAATGGTCGGGAATTATTGTCACCAGTTGAAAAAAGCAAATTTATAAATCAAAATCAACCGACTTCTAATTTTACAGGCCCAACAATGTGTCCGTGATTTAGACTATCCACCAAAAGGTCCCAACCTTAATTGACAGCGATTTGATGAAGTTATCGTGAAATTCTTTTAAATTTGTAATTTTTAAGTAATGTTTTGGTTGTTACTTTTTCAAATATTATCACTTTTATTTGAATTTTCAAATTAAAGCAAATTGTTACCAAAAATCCTTAGTACCACGATCGAGATCACGAGAAGGTATCCCACCTCACATCGTCGGAATCTAACTGCCTCGAACCGGACCACACCGGCACGTCAAATTCTACTATTTACTGCTACAAAATAATAATCCAGAACTTATAAATCTCGGGGTTTTAGGGCGCATCAGCTGCCAGGGCTATATAGGAACTTATCAATAGGGGTGTGACTTAAAATGTAAAGTCAGAGGTTTCCAAATTCACCCTGTTTCAAAATATGCTATGCTGTACGCATTATTCAAATATGGCCTTAATTTGGATACGTTCCTTCGATAGACCCCCTGTACATGGTGTCTGAAGTTTTCAAGAATTGACTCTGGAATTAGCAAGTGGCTTTACTGCAGGATGAGTAGTTACTGCCCAGAGACGAGTTCTGGGGGCCTCTTCTTGCGTAATATTCGCTTGGAAGACATATTACTACATGTCAAAATAGTCAATCCAAGGGTGGGCCTGCATAAAACGAGTCGGGGGATTCCAGCCTTGATTAAAAAGTAAAAACGGTATTTTTTTTAAGAAATTTGGTTGAAATCGTTCAAAAGTGGGTAAAACGTGCCTGCTTTGAGGACCATGGTCAGACCAGCCATACCTGTATCCGCAAATGCACCTATAAGCATGACTAATATGCACCCTGAGAAACAGTAGCGTATACAAGGGGGCTTGGGGGCCAAAGCCCCTCCCCTCCCCTCGGTTGCAGACTACCTATAGAAACTGTATAGCCGAAGACTGCTCCGAAGCAATTTCGGGTCTGCCCGAGCCCTCCAGCACCCCCTCCCCAAATTAAGAATCCGCCACTGCTGAGAAGGTTAAGCACTTAAGCAATACATTATGCACCATTGCACTATATGCAAGAATGTCCGGGTTTTCTCCCATTTTGACTGAGATCAGGAACTTTTGGCCAAAAAGTGGGGGGGGGCAGGCCCCCTGCCCCCCCCGTGGTGACACCCCTGCAAACACGTGCCAGGTGGACCATTCACCAAAGCAGAATGCAGCATTTCCTGGATGCTAACTCCTTATTCTAAGGAGTTAGCCGGCCAGAGAAGCTAGTGGAAGTCGGCTTAGGACAGAAAACAATAAGCAGCTATCCGAAAATGAAATAGACTCCCTTACGCTATGTTGAAGATTCACATTTATCCCGTTATGATTTACTGTAATTGCTGTTGCAACTGGCAATGTTACGTTTGGAATTTTTTTCAGATTGCTATGATGGTGTGAAGTACGCTATGCTCCTCTGTGGTACTGAACAGTCAAAGTATGCTCCTATCGCAATGCGAGGCTGTTAAACTGATGAGTGTTCAATAGTTTGCCATACAGTGTGATGTCTTAGAATCACGAACATAAGCAACCAGGCCTCTATAACTGGTATTCAGTCAGTAATGGTTTGACCGCAGCGGGTCCAGTGGGTGTTTTTGTGACAAAAACATGAAAACTTCAGACCCCATGTACAAGGGGTCTATCGGCGTTATTTTGAGAAACTAAAAACGCAGTGTCTTGAAATGAACTAAAACATGTTTTTTTGAACCGGGTGATCAAAGAGTTGGTCCTAAGTCACACCCCTATTATCAATCCCCACCCTGAAGGTACCATAAAAAATATATTTTCACATTGGAGCGATCATTATAGTAAACCAGGAACCTGTTGGCCTAGTGGTTCTTACTTCATTGCCAACCACTTCAGAATGAGACACGTGATGAATAATCAGCCAACTCACGTAATTATGCAGCCGGATTAAACGGTTTTAAGGCTTAATTGTCCTCAAAATGGGTGTTGCATGCGCAATCCATAAAGTGAAGGATCCCGACATGTCCTGGCAAATAAGCTCTTCAGCAGCAAACCGTTACAGTTAGAGACCTAATTTTTTGTGTGTCTCTTTAGAACATATTGCATAATAATATGACAAACAAAAACAGTAATCCGACAATAAACATCGATAAGAGAACTAACGGACGCAATGTAAATAAGGACAAAATTGCAAAATTTTGACTTTGCACGTGCAGCACGTGCAAACCGAGGGTAGGCCACCGGCCGGCTAAGGTTGTTTGAATTGACCAGTATCCTATGTACCTGCTTCCCAAAAATTATAGCCATTGGGACGATGTTGCAGGCTCGACACACCTCAACGTTATACTTTGAAACATCTGGTTTTTCTCTGGCACGTGGACTTTGCACCCCTGTTATAAAATATCCGCTCGGTAGATTTTTGCAGATTTTGGATATATTACGCCCCTATCAATTGCGAACACAATTGTGTATATTATGGGGGTTAGAGTTTTATGACATGTAAATGCTAACTTGACTGGACTATAGTGGCAGTTACAGTTTTTTTAAGCGGTGCCGAAAAAAGTATGGACTGAACTGTTTAGCAATTCATCGTTTCAAATATCACGCCAAATAGGCCTCTTGCTTGCCTGGTACAAACTGTTATGGCTGGGGGAGGGAGAAACAGAACGTTGTTAAAAATACGATCCACAAAAATGACGGCAACCGAAAACCGAATACCATAGGCGCCCTTTGGGTGAAACGTTGATGGTGAAGTGCTCACTCTGGAGACTCTGCTTTCTCCCCACTTACCAAAATTCTAGATCCGCCCATACGCGAATCCAGGGGGCAAAAGGGAGGGGCAGATGCAGCCTCCCCGATCGATCCTCGGCGCACCCTGAAAGGTCGATGGCACTCGCCTGAAATGGTGCTTCCCACCCTTCCCCCAGGATGCGAAAATCGGTGCTCACCGATAGGATTTTACGCCCACCTGATAGGTTTTTTTCCGGTCAAAAGTGGCGCTACCTGCTCCAGATGGCGCCCAGGGAAGTGCCCCCCTCCGATTGGCAATCCTGGATCTTCCTATGGATCCGTCACTGTTCAAGAGCAAACAATTCACAGGAAAAGCAGGAAAATATCAAATGTTAGCAGGGATTAGTGCGGCCAAGGTAATTGATGATGCTAACAATTTTTTTTGTTATGTGGATAAAATTATTTGGTAGCCACGCGGGATTGGAAGGGCACTCCTGGCTCCCTATGAAATGGGCAGTGTGCTAAAAGATTATTTCGTCAAGTCAATATCAAATTATCAACATTTAGTTTTATACTGGGCACTGTTCACTGCAGTGATACAAGAGTGCTGTTCTTTTTCTGTGGGTTTATGACAACCGGTAGGGATCGTTTTAGCCTCAAATATGACTTTTGTGGTATTAATTTGGCTTTTGGCGCCCCGGTAGCTCAGTTGGTAGAGCGTCGGGCTCCGGCCCGCTGCTGAGAAGCATGCTTTGGCTTCTAAATCAACCCTTCATTGTGGGCGCTGCTCGTCCGGGTGGTTGGGTCGGGGTCTCCGTGACAAGTCTCCTGAGGACTTTAGTGAGACTCAGACTCCAACAGCCGTACTGGGAAGAACCTGGACGAAATTAGAAAAAAATTAGTGCAAATAAAATTTGACCCATTTGGCCTTTTCCAAACCCGGTTTGGCCTTTTCCCGTCGAAAAAAACTCGTAGTCCTGGGCAGCATCTCTAATCTTTAGAACATGGAATAACAAAAATTGGGAGACATTTATTTAACACTAGCCCATCTAAATTGTATTAACACCCGCACTGGAGGGGGTCTGGCACTAACGCGCACTGGAGGGGGGCCTGGTAGGCCCCCCCTAAGATCTCGGAAACTAAGAGCGTTAGAAAAACGCCACTTGGTAGGTGGGTGGGGGCTATGATGATTTACATGATGACCAATTTTCATTGACCTAGGTCAATATCTTCAAGGTCAAACGAGGTCGTAAAGGTCAAATATTGGTCATGCTGGTATCGATTGATAAATGCTGTGAATATGCAGGAAAATGGCGGGAATAAGCTAAAGGCGGACAAGGTTCATAGAGAAAAGGTCTCAAAGAGGCTTCCCCACAACTTTTGGGTCAAGGTTATTCAAGGTCATTGACCTTTAAGGTCACCATATGGTATACTACTTATTATTAACACTTTGACTAACACTGTAGCCACTGTTTGGCGGGAAATGAGAATTGACCTTTCCCAATGACCTTTGACCTTGAACTTTGACCTTGAACTTTGTATTGGGGTACCCTACCGATGACGTCATAGCATAATATATGTCAGACGGGGTAACCTCATTTGGCCGGACGCGCAGTGGTCAGTGACCTTGAAAGTGCAGATATGACCTTGACCTGTGACCTTTGACCTTGACCTTGACTTTCATGTGAAGTGACCTTGACATATAGTCCCGCTTATATGACGTTATGACGTCACCACTCGGTCTTCAATGCAAGCTAACTGGTCCGACCGCGCGTTTACGGCGATCTCAAAATGCAGGTCTGACTTTGAAAGCCTATAAGTCAAAAAATTTTCGGCCGATTTTCAAAAAGTCTTCACCAATCGACGCGATATTAAATTCTGTTAAATGTGGCCAAGTTTCGATTTTCCGCTGCAAGCGGTTCTCCGGCCACCTTGGAAAAACAGGTGGGGGGGGCCTCCGAGGCCCCCCCTCCAGTGCGCGTGTTAACGCCACCTCCAAATGGGGGTTTGATCCCCCGAAGACACTATAATTACCAGCACAAGAAAATCCCCCCCCCCACTGAGTGTTCCATAAAAAATGCTCTGCTTTGTTCTCCAGGGGGTGCCATTCCTATCCATGGGTGATTATTCTTTCCAGAGGGGGCACCTTTTCTCTCCGGCGGGGGGAGGGAGGGGGCGCCTCTTGCTATCTAGGAGTGCCTGTGCTAACCGGGGGCGCATATGATATCCAGGGACGCCGTTCTTCTGTCTTCTTCGGTGGCTCCTCTGCTGTCCAGGAAGCGCGTGCGCTATCCAGGGGCGCCTATGCTATCCAGAGGCCCAGATCCTTTACTCAGGGGGCGGGGGCGCCTTTTACTGTCCAGGGGTGCCTGTGCTAACCAGAGGGCGCCCATGCTATCCAGGGGCGTCGTTATTCCTCTACTGGGGGCGCCTTTTTCTATCCAGGGGGTGCCTCTTTCTGTCTAGGGGGGCGCCTTGGGTTTCCAAGGGCGCCTATGCTATCCAGAGGGGCGCCTTTTCTCTGCGGGGGGAGGGGCGCCTTTTGCTGTCCAGGGGTGCCTGTGCTAACCAGGGGGCGCATGGGATATCTAGGGGCGCCGTTTCTCTTCTTCCGAGGCGCCTCAGCTGTCCAGGAGGCGCCCACGCTTTTTAAGGGTGCTTATGCTATCCAGAGGGGCGCCTTTACTCAAGAGGGGCAACTTTTGCTTTCCAGGGCGCAGCTTTGATGTCAAGGTGCGCCATTCATGTATGAAAATGTCTTTCACAGAGGATCCTACCTCTTTGGGTAGGTGGTGATTAGGCCTGATTTTCTCTGACCGGCCGGGGGCGCCGGCCAAATCCGGGGGTGCCACCCAAATCCGTGGAGGAGAGGGGGCGCCTCTCCGGACTGGTCAAAACCAGGTGTGCGAGAAGATACTTTTGCACACAAGCATTTTTTAATGATGTGCAACTGCAGACCCTGTCCCGCGGAATCCGCCGTCCCTGCCGCCGTTGTTCTCCGGGGGTGTCTTTTTCTCTCAGGAGGCACCTCTGCTCTCCAGGGGGCGCCTTACCTACCCATGGGCGCCTATGTTATCCAGGGGGCGCCAATTCTCTGCGGAGGGCGCCTTTTGCTGTCCAGGGGGCGCATGTGATATCCAGGGGCGCCGTTTCTCTTTTCCGGAGGCACCTCGGCTTCCAGGAGGTGCCTACGCTATCCAAGGGCGCCTATGCTAGCCAGAGGGGCGCCTTTACTCAAGGGGGGCACATTTTGCTGCCCAGGGCGCGACTATGATGTAAGGGGGCACCATTCATATATGAAAATGTACATCTTTCACAGAGGATCCTACCTCTTCAGGTAGGCGGTAATTAGGCTTGATTTTCTCTGACCGGCCGGGGGCGCCGGCTGAGGCTGGGGGAGGGGTGCCTCCCCGGACAAAGGCAAAACAAGGGGTGCAAAAAGATACTTTTGCACCACTTGAAAAAAATTGAGTGGTGCAACTGCACCACTTGCACCCTGGAATCCGCCGTCCCTGTTGTAGACTCATCTTTGATGCTTCATAACTCAAAAACGCATAGCTTGATTAACAATTTTTGTATATCATTGAACTCGTCTTGAGTTATGCTTTGTTTTTAAAAAAGAAAATGTCAAAATTTGAGGATTTTTTACTTTTAATTTGTTTGACCTTTTCTTTCTTGACCTAGCTTTACCTTTTTGCAGTTGAAATTGCCCTTTTAGACACCAAAAATTTTTCTTCATAAAATATCTTTCGATAGAAAACATAAAAAATGCGTTCTTGCTATAAATTTTAAATTTTTAGCACCTAAGGTAGGTATGCAGACGGTTTTTGGCCACTGCGGTAGTAAAACCTTATGTTTAACGCCGTAAACAAAACGATTGCTTTTGTAATCGGTTGCTTGCAATCATATGGCATTGTCTTTACGAAATTTTCACCGTGTAAGTTTTATCCTTTCATGTGGTGGTCATTTACTTTTTGGTCTCAAATTTGAGCACTCCCAATGATTTTTCGAAATCCACACCCCTGCCAGCCACCACATGACACACAAGGTCAGAGATCTTCATATGGCAAAAGGCCAGAGGCACGAGACCAAATGAAGCCCGCGTATCCATACTTTATCCCCCATATTCACACCCATAAAAATACGTGCAAAATCCCCACGGAAGCAAACCAGTCACTACGACTGCATTTTCTTTCTTTGCCGTCTCATGTAATTACCCCGAATACACGAGTAGTCCATTCATGGAACGAACCACATCCTCCATCAAGTCACTACTATCAAAATCTGTCTATATGAGCTCAAAAGGTATCATGGACGTCAAACGCACTTTGTTTGACATCTCCCCCTTGTTTGCGAGTGGCCGGCCCATCGCTGTTCCTCCGTGCGCTGACCACCCCTGTTTATGCCCGGCCGAGTGTGGGTCGTCTCCCCTTATTTTGATCAAGTGTCCATTCCTTTCCATGCTACACAGTGCGCACTTACCCCAGACTCCTCGAAGAGGACTGGGGCAGGGTGGTGTAAACATACCAGACTCCCGGTTACATGACCCGATTAGTCCGTTCCCGCTCCGGTACGCAAATAGTGCGCACTGAGGCTGCGCATGTATCCGGGGAAAGGACCGACCAACTCCACTCGCCACTCGTTTCGCTTGAGAGGTTGCTGTCTGGCCAGGACTAGCTGCTGCTGCTCGTTCTCACTGACAGGAATGGGCCAGCGGACGGCAGCGGCGGGGAAACGGCCATTCCTCTGGGGGGGGCGGTCAAGGGCGTTATGTATTCACAGGTATTCACAGTTATTGTCCATAGATGTGATATCCAGATTTGATATGAATATATACATGGATGCCTGCTTTTAGCTAAGAAAATGTTATAGGTAACGGTCATATTCAAAATCCCTGAAGTGATATCATGATAAAATTTGTACCCTCATAATGTGCGAACAAAAAATTCTAAACACCTCTACGGAGTGAGGTCAAAGGACGCTATTCACATGTATTGTCCACAGATGTTGATATCCAGATTTGATTTGAACACATGGCTGCCTGATTTCAGCAAGGGCAATGCCATAATGGTCGTATTGAAACTCTCTAATAAATAGAATATGAAGTTGAAGAGGAGGGGAACTAGCTAGGCTGGGGCTAAGACAGGCCCCTAAACCTGCCTCTGGGCAGGCTCGATCACGCGACCCTTGGCTCATTGTTAAGGTTAGGTGACCGAGCCGGACGTGCTCGCTAGCCGACTGGGCCAGCCCAACCCAGCCCTAGTTTATCTGTTTGTACTCGTCTTTTACTCATAGAACAGGGTCATGCGTAATTTCACGCAATGGACAGTTATGAAAAGTGATTTTTAATTTTGATGACGAGACTCCATTAAAAATCGCAAATATATGGTGCCATAATCACCACGAAATCTCATCACAGCACGCTTCACTGTTCCTCTTCCATACTTGAATACTTGAAGCCCGGAGTGAGCCATATTTGAAGAAAATTATAATGTTTTGGGATAGTTGCATTAATTTTTGGTCATCTATCTAATGCACCAGCCCATAGCAGATTTCCATATTCGGGTTAACCCTCGCTCTATTGGGGTTGTTCGAATGCATCCGTCGGGGCCTTTTCTAACGGAGTCCGAAAAAGGCAAAGAAAATCGCTCCCGTACTTGGCACACCTTATGTTTATTGTGATTTGAACATTAACTTACAATAAACGGCAATTACAGCCAGCCCCCATGTTCTATGTCAGACGGCATCCAATAGTTTCTACAGCAGGGTGTGGCAATGTTTCCGGCTTGCCCACTTTGGTCCCCGTATCTACTGAGCTTTCCTTTCCCTTTTCAGCTCAGCCTTTAACCTCGTGGCCAGTTGTCGGGGCCCCGTGGCATCCTTCGCGGCGAGTGAGATGAGCCCAACTCTGGCCAGGAGGTGCTTCCTGACGATGGTGGTAGGCCTCAGGTGCCAGTGCTGGCCGACGATCGTGCCGAGCAGCCGCTCAGACCCCTGCCGGCCAGAAGAGCGCGTAAGGTATTGTCACTCGGCACAGCTCTGGGTGAACCTTTTTCTTAATCGGTTACATATATTTTCGCCAAGTGTTAAGTTTGAGTTATCTCAATCCAGGTCGCCAGGTCAGGTCACGTGACACCCACCTCGAAACATTTTTCAGGTAGCACTAGTGTGAACAGGTGAAATTTATTGATATCAGATATAAATAGCATATCACAATGCATAAACATCACATCACGCCGCCGCGGTAGAGCGTTGGGCTCCAGCACGCTGCTCAGAAACATGCAGTGGCAGTGCATATCCAGGCTTGGGATCGGTTCCCCCTGAGATGCTCCGGCGCTCTATGTTTACCTGACGACAGGTGACTGACTGGTGAGAGGATGACCTGAGCGGGGCGGCCATCCCTGGGACGTTAAACTTTGGCTTCTAAATTGACCCTTCATCGCGGGAGATGCCCGTTCGGATGGTGGCATCGGGGTCTCCGTGACAATTCTATTGATAACTTTAATGAAGCTTTGGCTTTAATAACAGAAGTTGTAACAACTTGGACACAAATTATTAACCCACGCCCCACCGGGGGTCCAGCGCCACCTTCGCCCCACCGGGGGCCATCGATGGCCCCCCTCTAACTCCGAAAATATGGGCGTTAGCGCAAATCTGCAAAGTGTAATAGAAAGCTCGCGTGAATTCAGTAAGAAATTACTTCACATATTCTAGTGCTCAGGTCAATGGTTTGACCTCCAGAGGTCAAATAGGTCAAGATCGGCTATTTTCACTCAAATATGCAATGCTTAAGCAAACTGGGTATAACTCTTATGCCATTAGAGCTATTGAGGTCTGGTAAAGTATAATTGATAGGAAATTTCCAGTACTTTTTACGCTATGTGAAACGTAAAGACCTCCCGCCAGTAGTTTGACCTCCAGAGGTCACCTCGTGACCTAAGATGACCTGAGGTCACGAAAGGTCAGAAAAAGACCTTGGCGTATATCAAATGAAAGCCAATGACGAGACAAACACGATGGTGTTTGTTTCAGCGCTCTAGCTTATACAGGTCAAAAGTTATTGTCAAAATACTGTTTTTGACCCCTGGTGACCTTGGATGACCTTGGAGAAGCCAAAGGGAAAATATGGCCCTGGAATCCGTGAAAGGGTGTCCAAGAACGTTTTCCTGATCAAGCTGAGCATTTTCAATCGCTTTTGTGACTTTTAGATTATAAGACGGTTTTCCCATGCTTTTTCAATGGGAGAGTTCACCTCGTGACCTGACCTCAGGGCACAAAATAAAAAAAATCCCGGATATACACGTTGTAGACCCCGCAGGGCCCATAAAGTGTAGGAAGTTTCAAATTGATCGACTTCGAAATGTAGCTCTTACAGAGCTCTAGAGTTGAAGTGAGGTGGCCTTGGTTGACCTCGTCTGGTGACCTGACCTTGGGTGACCCGGGGTAAAAAATTTCAGGGATGGTGGCAAAATGATGCAGTGAGAGGTAGAGCCCTCAACCGCGGTGCTGCGCCTCTTCGTTTTTCTGCTATCCCGGAAAAAACCTTAAGGGGCCATCGATGGCCCCGGTGGGGCGAGGGTTAAAAAAGCTACCGAACACCAAAAGTTGTGGAAGAAGATTTTCGATATAGATGACCTTAGATCGGGTACGAGTCATGACCACCGTAGTATCTTAGGCCATTTGCCAGGGTTATTTAGCAAGTTTGAGCTTGCTATCTATGAGAGGCTATGTGGGACAGCTTAAACAGGTTTTTAGACTTAGATCAATAACTCGGCAGAAAATAGTGATAGAACTTCATTTGGATACCAACACGTCTGAATTATTATTCAAGCCAATCGATACGCATACTGAGTGCGTTAGGTCAGACCGTGATCTTGACTTGACATCAAGATACGACATTTTTGTTTTACCTTGTATGATCAAGTCATAGATCATTCAATTTGTCATACTAAGAGGAATCAAATGATACCTGCAAATTAATTAAAACTTAACTCAGTAAGATGCTAGACCCAAAAATATTTTTTTAAGCTGTAACATCTTTTTACCTACCATGACATCAATATTGACCTGAGCCAAGAAGTGACCGATCTAGTTTCTTCTTCACTTCTTATGAACTATCTACCAGTGTTCGCGTTTTTTACGCTATCTTGTATAGAAGCCGAGATCTAAACAGAATGCTCCAATCCCCCCCTCCGCCCCCATCGGGGTAAAGGTTTATCGGGAGCCCACTCGGGCGGGTGTTCATACTGAGCTCAATAGTAATTAAACTTGTTTTATATCAATCTGTTTGTGTTGACAGCTCAAGTCAATTGATGCGTATACCTTATAACCACATCAAAGTCAGAGAGTGAACTTGAACGATCTGACTTTGGATCAAGTAATTTGTAAATATTGATCAAGCATAGTCATATCATGCAATACTTGATTCGCCATAACGAAACAAATCTGATCATGTCACAAGTTGGCTCTATCCCAAGGGCGTCAGAAACTAGAGTCAGAAACTATCCCAAGGGCGTCAGAAACTAGAGTCAGAAAGCCGTCCCTAGCCAAAAAATCCTCATTTGGCCTTTTACCAGAAGCCAGGATCTCACTGGCACCTGAGCCAAAAAGTGACTGATAGTAACTTCCAAAACTCTTTCTGACCGGCTGTTTACATAGTGGATGATACTCATTAGCAAAAAAGGCGAACGGGGATGGATTCTACTACTGCTCTCGTTTTTTCGCTTTCTCGCATAGAAAGCAGGATCGAGGAAGAAGGGTTGTTCGGACCTCCTCCCCCTCTCTGAGGCTGTAGGTGGATCAGAGGCCCACTGGGATGGGCGTTCATTGTAATTCTAAAGAGCTCATGATGAAGGCTATTTGTAAGATATGGGTGTATATTGGCCGGGTTTTTGCATCAAGAATCAACATGAAAACTGTTTTTGGGGCACATTTAATTCTACAGTGTTGGCAAGTATTGCTTAAAAATTTTATTCTGTAATGCTTCAGCGAGCAAGTCTGCAAGTTCGTACCTAAAATATGGTACTGAGGGTTTCTATTTCTCTCGTTAGGAACTTTCGAACGCTGTCCGTAATTTTTCATTAGCTTTTCCGGGAAATGAGTTACGTAGCGGGCCGAAATACGCCCCCCTCCCAGTGAGGGGTGTGATGCCAGGGACCCCAGGGGCGCGTGATTAACAAAATAGCATCGGGAACGACAATCGGGAACGTGAGACAATCAGGCACGTAAGAAAATAGAGAATGTGAGAAAATTGGGAACGTGAGAAAATTGGAAATGCGTGATCGTTCGACCCGATGAGTCAAATCCCAATGGTGGTCACAAATAAAAAAGGATAGCCACGGGGTCTGGGTGGGGCAGTCGGTTAGCGCGCGCGTTCGGCTACGCTTATGAGATTCTCAATGTTCAGTGCGTCGTGGGTTCGAGCCCACCCAGAGGCAGGATTTGGCGCTCTGCCCCAGCTCAAGCCTAGTTCATTTGCCTTTCCCTCTGATGCCATATGACCTTAGCCTAATCATCTATAATTATTATTAGAAGCATAGCCATTTTCTAAGCCTGCTTATGCCAGATCGGATCGCTCCCAAGCGCATTACCATGCACAAGCGTTGGAATAAAGGTGGGGTGGCTGTAAGAGGGCTGTCCTCTACTTCTCACACAAAAAATTCCCAATTTCCGACCATTTAGGAATATTAAGACAATGTTGTGCCAAGCCAGCGTGGAAGGCGGTGATCAGTCAAAATCCGATAAGTTTTTGGTCCTAAAGTGG
This sequence comes from Lepas anatifera, assembly GCA_034440635.1. Lineage (NCBI taxonomy): Eukaryota > Metazoa > Arthropoda > Thecostraca > Lepadidae > Lepas > Lepas anatifera. The sequence continues at coordinate 19,026 of JAOTON010002113.1, read as the reverse complement.
AGAGTCTCTTGCCAGCAGCAGGTTGAAGAATTTCTGGCCCCCTCACTTGTTTCCCGGCGGCAGTGCCTCTGGTACCAGGACAGCTGAAATACCTGATCGGCGGTGCAGTATACCTAGCTCGTCTGCTGGCCTGTACTGTGGCCCAGCGTATTCTCAGATGAGGCACCGTCAGAGGTATGGAGTTATATCTCTTTGTGGGGTGCCCGGGCTTTCCCAATGAAATGCCTAAGAAATATTGAACATCACTTCAAATGCTCGTGAATTTCATGCCAAGAACATGAAATCGGTTATATGCAGTTTTACAGGCCTGTGTGTAGGCAGAAACACACGTTACATCAAATTGTCCGTTTAAAAACCACGGTTATTGACGTTTCATCGACTTTGAGCACACCCAATAATTTCCAAAATCCACACCCTTGCGTGCTGCGGCACAGTGTAGGCTCTGGTGAAACACTGCGGTACAGTATAGGCTTAACTGATACACTGAAGCACAGGAAAGCCCAGAGGTGCAGAAAGTATGCTGGCTGTCACAAACTCAATGCGACGTATGCCTCCTCTGTCACACAGAGCTGGAAATAATAATTGTATACTTGAATACTATTTCCAATATGCTGAATGTCCTCTACCTGTCCCTTACTTTTTGCAGCAGACAAGCTTCTCGCACCAAACCATTACACCATGAAAGTAGTAAGTTTTCATTTATAGATCATGTTTTTGTTTTTGGAAGGAAAATTTCCAATCATGGGTCATTTTTTCCAGTATTGGGGTCATAACTATTATTGGCAACTCTGACTGCAGTTTTCCCCAATGACATGCAATTCCTTTTTTGAAGAAGTTTCCATTTTTGAAAGGAGTGTTTCCAATTATGGTACTTTTCCACATGATTACATGTAGCAATTATCATGAAAATAGTCATTATTTGGAACATACCTATTAATGGGAGCATACATGTACACACAATTGGGAGCCCTAACCGCAGTTTCCCCCCCCACTAAACTTCTATCTCAGATATCAACAAAAGGGAAAAATGTCAATGTCAACATAGTATTTGAATCTACCTAAAATGTGTTGGTAAAGTGGACCTTAGGTAGCATTTTTATAAACACATCAAATGCTTAAAATTTGCATCCCACTCACGATCATTACCTGCCTGGTCATTCCTTTTTGCACTAAAAACTCTGAGGCAACTAGCCTGCATAGATGTAAAATTATGTCTATTGCCCTAATAGGTACAGAGGTATTGGAATTCACATACCAAAGAAAGATCCAGTGTAGTCAAAATCCTGCTTTAACTCCATGCAGTTCAAGTCCTGTGCGTTGCTTACCACCACTGGTAGTAAGCAACACACCCCCCAACCAGGGGTCTAAAAACTTGCCGATCTAGCTACGCCGTCGGCGACCCTATCAGCTTTTAGTTGGCGACCCAGCAACCGTCTCAAACTCTGATTCCATCTGTTTTCCCATGATTTTAGCTTCCACCATCCGCTCCTGCTTCTAAATATGGTTACCCTCTCCACTGTCTCCACGCGTCATCGTAATACACCCAGTGCCCATAAAAATCTATTGGATGAAGTCTGCCAGTTCCTTTAGCCAAGAATGGGCAGAATCTACTTCGACAAAGAGCCAAGTTAGCCTTCGTTTCCCGGCTTGTTTGACGTTTCTGAAAGACAGCTTGGCTACAACGGGGCATCTTTGGCCGATTACATCTGGCATCATCACCGCCCTTAGTTGCTGCTAGTCTTTGCTAGTTATGTTTCTATTTTTTGTTCCAATTTTATGAAAAGCGACTGAAATTACCTGGTACCTTAGCTGATGCCATCTCCTTATACCGTATCTATGTATTATTTTTAAGTTCAAACTAGAATGTACTAGAATCCGTCACGAGTCGGTACCAAGTCGGTGATTTTCTTTTTTTCAATAGGCGACCAATGGGCGACCGAGTCGGCCGAAACCGCCGACTTGCGTGGTTGCCTGGTCGCAGGTGGGCGCCCTGGTACATTTTCGGTGTGTGCGGCCGTCAGAACGAGCGCGGCGTGGGCTGCCGCTAATATTTTTGTATTCTTGTTGGTGGGCGCCGTTTTTGACGACTGGTGTTCAATTTGTTAAATCCAAGGGGTTAAATCAAGATGTGCGTTTATCATAGACGGTCCATGCAATCTAGGTGGGTTTTGGAGTCTACTTGCAATGATGTTTCCTTGTTTTGCTTTACCGCGAAAAGTCTCAGAAGGAAAAAAACTTGAATACCAGTGGTGCATGTTTAAACTCTTTCCAACCACATTCACACTGAAATGTCATCGTAAACATTGTTCTATAGTCACACATTCCCAAGGGCGTGGATATTCTAAACGATTTTTGTGGTGCCTAATTATGAGACTATCCATTACAAGTATACTATTTTTTAAACCACCATGTTCTTGCCTTATAGCTGGACATATAACTGGGTGACCAAGTAGGCCTGTTATTTAACGATTTTAAAGTCCCTGAAATGCGAAATAGGAAATTTTTTTAGGATGCTCTTACTAGGCACAGAAATTAACATGAGCTTCCATTTGGGGTGCCACAGCAGTGACAGGTCCAAGGGATCCCTGAACTCGAGTTCAGGACCCCGTAAGTTTGAAAGGATTCAGGGCGGCCTGAAGAAAAGGGTACCCCAAAACTGATTAAACCAGATCTGCGAGGCAGAAAATACCTTGCTACTGCCCCTACCACTAGAGTACAAATGATGGGGCTACAGATGGAGCTTTGAAGTTTAGAAGTTGTGTAAAATGGCATTAAGGGTGCTGAAAACAGGTTTTGTTATGCAGGTTGGCTCGCATCATGTTCTGTATGGCCATATGTCTTGGTCTGTATATATTATTATCTCAAGTGGCAATATAAATCAAATATTTAAAAACTTTTTGTTGTTTTTCTAGATATCTATTAATTGATTTTGTATATGACTAGTGTTTTATTTACACAGATGCACCAAGACATGTGAATGATCATAATAAACATGTTGAGCTTCAATATTTGAAGCAGGGTATAAAGTATGATTTCCTGTTTCTGTTTGAAAGATAAATGCCCTCTAAAATTTGAAGAACAGAAATAAGCCAGGTAGAAAGACGAAAAGTTTGTTTCATGGCCCAAAATTTTGTTCTGGAAAATGGTCTCAAGCATTCCCATAATTGGGAATGGGTGTTCCCATCTATGGGTCAAGCATTCCCATTTATGGCACTGTTACCATTTTAAGTCACACCAACCACAGTTTGTCCCACTGATTGATGACGATAGCCACCCTTTTGGGTAAAGTGTGCCCTTTTGGTTGACAGGATGCAATCTCAGAGGGCTGCCCCCTACTAAAATCCTAGATCCATCACTTTGCATTGGTACCCCATAAGGGATATAAATGTGCATTCCTGCACAGCACAAAGATGTGAAAAACCATTTCCAATTTGCCAGAAGACTCCACTGCAAGGACAATGGTTCAATCCAAGTCTGCCAAACATAGAATAAGCTGTGTCTTTTGCACAGATGGATGCACACTGGGTGATCAGGGTGTGTGTGTATGTTTTTTAACTGATTGATTATATGCATCCAAGTTTCTGATAATATCTTGTATTTTTGTCACAAGAAATTGACTCGTTTTGTTTTCTCTAGCATGGATGAACTATGGAAGCACTGCCACAGAGGTACAGTAAATATCACAGATTGTGTCCACCACAAAAGAACAGGTTGCTGAAATGCAAACTGTTCTTCTCAGTACCCAATCCTGGTCCAAATGGGTCATCAGCAACTATTCTGGAAACTTTTTCAGTCCTGATTATTAATGCTAAAATGCATCAATTAAGAGCTTTGGAAATAGTTATCATGGGAATGATGTCATGCAAAGAAAATAAGGTTATTCCCAAGAGACAGCATTGCTATTGCTTTGAGTAGAACCATGTTCAACAATGGAGCAAAAATTGGGCCTCATCTTAGCAATGGTTGATATTTTCCACTGTACTTCTGAGGAAATGTTGCCAATGAATAATGTTTGAATTATTTATTTGAAATGTTACAGGAATTTATCTGATTTGTGGCGCCTCAAGGTGAAGAATGACAAGTATTTCATGACGCATGTATGTACATGAAAAATGTTTTTTCTCTAGTTAAATGAAACATCGGAACTGTTTCTGAGGCTCTTTTTAAGGTGCTGCAAACCCTTTTATTTGTCTCTAACATGAGGCCTAACAATTTTTCACATGGATGGACACAAAATAAAACCATTATTGATGAGAGAACAACAATGGTGAATCAATCATGGTTGTATCTTGCTTGGTATAGAAGTAATGGGCGAAAATTTTAATGCCCAGGGGTGCTGCCACGGAATTTTTACAGGGGAACGGACCCGGGCTGGTGCTGGCCGGGGCAGGGGAATTGTGAGCATATTTGGTACCTGACAGCATTATTGACGATGAACCGAAAATTTTGGGGAGATGTCCCCCTGGTTGGCCAACAGGGGGATGCGTAGGTACCCCGTCCCACAGCTTTCGGCGCCCATTTGATTGCCCTTGTGTACGGACAGCGTATCATCTTTGACCTCGATTGACCTCCAAACAGACTTAACCTAAGCTCAGTGGGCACTATCGATACGTATTCATGACTGCGTAGTGCGTATAAATGACTGATCACTATCCAACATTGGCTTTTAGGTCCGACATATCCCGCGCCCCACCGGAGTCCGGCGCCACCTTCGCCCCACCGGGAGGGCCATCGATGGCCCCCCTCTAACTCCGAAAATATGGGCGTTAGCGCAAATCTGCAAAGTGCAATAGAAAGCTCGCGTGAATTCAGTAGGAAATTACTTCGCATGTTTTAGTGCTCAGGTCAACGGTTTGACCTCCAGAGGTCAAATTAGGTCAAGATCGGCTATTTTCACTCAAATATGCAATGATTAAGCAAACTGGGCATAACTCTTATGCCATTAGAGCTATTGAGACCTGGTAAAGTACATTTGATAGCAAATTGCCAGTACTTTTTCCGCTATGTGGAACGTAAAGACCTCCCGCCAGTGGTTTGACCGCCAGGGGTCACCTCGTGACCTAATATGACCTAAGGTCACGAAAGGTCAAAAAGTGACCTTGCCGTATATCAAATGAAAGCCAGTGACAAGACAAACACGATGGTGTTTGTTTCACCGCTCTAGCTCAATTAGGTCAAAAGTTATTGTCAAAATACTGTTTTTGACCTCTGGTGACCTTCGATGACCTTGGAAAAGTCAAAGGGCAAATATGACCCCTGGGATCCGTGAAAGGGTGTCCAAAAACGTTGTTCTGAGCAGTCTGAGTATTTGCAATCATTTTTGTGGCCTTTATATCATGAAATAGCTTTTCCCCATGCTTTTCCAATGGGAAAGGTCGCCTCGTGACCTGACCTCAGGGCACGAAATCAAAAATCCCGGATATACACCTTGTAGACCCTGGAGGGGTCATGAAGTGTAGGGAAGTTTCAAATCGATCGACTTTGAAATGTAGCTCTTACAGAGCTCTAAAGTGAAGTGAGGTGACCTTGGTTGACCTCGTCTGGTGACCTGACCTTGGGTGACCCGGGGTAAAAAATTTCAGGGATGATGGGAAAATGATGCAGTGAGAGGTAGAGCCCTCAACCGCGGTGCTGCGCCTCGTCGTTTTTCTGCTATCCCGGAAAAACCTTAGGGGGGCCATCGATGGCCCCCCGGTGGGGCGAGGATATCACGCTGAAAGTGAGCGTTCTTCCTATTATAACTTGAAGCTACGTGATAACATCTCCAATATTCAGTGTCCTGTTGCGCCCTAGCCTTTGACCTGATATGAAAATGGATGTTGCCTTAGTGAAAGAGCTGGTCGGGCTCTGTCGAATAGCGTTGAGAAAGTGGTTCCGGCTATTTTGCGTACGGAGATAAGCAAGGTTTTATAGAGCACTGCATTTGATACATTTTGACGTATATGAATTTTTCCCCTCTGGTGACCACAGTATTGACCTTACGCAAAAATTCCAGGAGTAACGCCGATTGCATTTCCGGTGACCTTTCGATCGCTTTTTCGCTTCTTACTTTGTTTCCGAGATCGAGGGTGTCATTTTTAACACCCTCCCACCAGGGGGGGTTCATAGGTGATTCATGCTGGTCACCGGGGCTAGGGTTAAGGGCCAGCATGTATAGTTTTGTTGCTTTCAGATCATAACTTTGACTTTAATACTGAATTATAATCTCATGAAATCACTTAGGTAATGACTTGATTCTGGCTTAGGTCATCGATATCGAGAAACTCGATCTATATTTTATAGGTTTTTATATCCATATTTTATTGGAACCATCCCCCTTGCACTCGCCAGTGCTTCCCTATAGCCATATTTATACCCCTTTAAGACCGATTTTGTAATACATGTAGCATTAGGTTCGGCGACCATCGAAGAAGCTTGGATTTTAGTCGGTGACCACAAGCTCACTTTTTAGACCCCTGCCCCCCAACCAGCGTTTTTCGAAGTCTATTTGTTTCTGAGATTTGCTGTGATTTTCTGAGATAAGAAGGGGGTCTACTCGGCCCCCCTCCAGTGCACGTTAGTTCCAGGCCCCTCTCCAGTGTGGGTGTTAAACACTTTGTGGAGGACTGCATTAGCACACATTTGCTATCTGTACAATATTGATATGATAATTTGATCATGAAAACTCACCTGAATCAGTGTTGTTGCCAGCCTGTTGCTGGCGCCAACTCTCCCAACTTCCTCCAGCTCCAAATCTATCTAACCAATCTAGGGCACAAATAAACTAAGGCACAAGCAAGCTAAGAAATGAAAAACCAAGCTTGATATAGGAAAGTGCATCAGTCTTACAATAGCCTACATTCATCTTAGATTAGCCATGGGCAGCAATATTTGTTCTAGCTAGTTTTAGCCTGCACTTATCTTAAATATACCTAATGAATATGCCCTCAAAATAAGTGGCTTCCCGCCTGCTTAAATTTTTGGCAGGCTCTACATCACATAAACATTTCTAACTTGTCTTGTCGCTGTTGCGCAGTTTAAGTAGAATTGCTGCCCAGCTATGTTTATTTTCTCACTCACTTAGTACTTTTATTAGTAGCTTTTCGGCGTACTTAATACTAAATTCGAAGAAATAGGGGCCAACAAATCGAAGACACTCAAACTGTAAATATGATTTAACCTGAAAAAATGGACAGAGAAGTACTTAATAAGTATCTACGTTATCGTTAATGCCTTAAATATGTCCACAATCGTGTATTTCTCGAAAAAATTGACTGTCACATTTCCGGTATCTGAGGCGACAACTTTCTGCAAACTACTAACAATCAGCCCCATTGGGCTGCATGTTAAAATCTGGCAACTGCGACAGCGGTTGGCGGGTTTTCTGCAGCGGGGGTCCCTCGTTTTAGTAGAAACTGAACACAGTACCAATATTGTATTACTATTGGTACGCTGTGCCGATTGAAGAACAGAGCTGCTAAGTTAAAATATTCCCTACACGCTTCATTCTCTATTTCGAAAATATGGGGTTTGATCTTGAGCCATACAGTCAGGATCGCTATTTTGTCACAATTATGCACCTCAATTTTCGTAAATGTGTCACAAACTCCGGTAGCCGAGTTGGCAAGTTTCTGCACCTCTGGGAAAGCCTCAAATGAGACACTGCAGCACAGTATAGGCTCAGGTGGGCACTGCGGCACAGTGTAGGTTCAGGTGAGCACTGCGGCACAGTATAGCCCCATGTGGGCACTGCGGCACAGCATAGTCTCAGGTGAGACACTGCGGCACAGTATAGCCCCATGTGGACACTGCGGCACAGTATAGCCTCGGGATGACACTGAGACACAGTATAGGCTCAGATGAGACACTGCAGCACAGCATAGGCTAAACTAAGACACTGCAGCAGAGTATAGACTCAGGTACGACACTGCGGCACAAAATCGGCTCATGTGAAATGCTTCAGAACAGTATATTCCGGCATAGTATAGCCTCAGGTGGACACTGCGGCACAGTATGAGGCGGTTGCAGCCCCGGGCTTTGAGGGGGAAGTTGTCCTGAACTCCATACTCTCTATAGTCACCAACGCTTCCTGTGAGGGGCGGGAAGGGGGTAGTAAAGGTACTTGTACAATGGTCAGCATTCTCAACATTCTGCTCTAAAAACGATTGTTGCACTTCTGGACAACTAATTATCGTCATGGCTTTCATATCGTATTAGGGATATGATTATTATATAAAAAATTAATCCCATCAGGAAAGTGATTAGCCGTGGCTTAAGGTGAGCAGTTAGGACCTCTTCCACTGTGCTTTAATGGGAGACCTCTCACCACTGTTCGTGTAAAATGTGGTTAAATGTAGTTAAAAGTCATTGATTGGGACGCAACTTGGGCCAATTCATTTTCCATTAGAATTTTTTTCAGAATTGGTTCTAGAAGCTCCTTAAAACATTCAAATGAAGATGATCTTCCCTCAGAGTTACAGATGCAAGAATTCTCAGTGTCTCTTTCGACATTGGAGTTTCTCTTATTTCCAGCGATGCGTGCACTGCGCACCCACTGCTTCTTGCGCACGCTGCAAGTCGAAAATCAGACTAGGTCAGAACACAGCTGTTGCGAGAAGATAAATGCTCGCTTCGCCTGGTGGACCGCAGCCAAAGCTAGTCAGTGGCGCCCAGATAAAGCACGTGGCGCAGTCCAGGTGGGCAGTGCGGCGGCGACGGCGGCGGTGGCGGACGGCGGGCGGGCCCATCAGGCGCGGTAGCCGCTCGGCCTGGGCCAGCTGGCAGGCACGGCGGCACAGCAGCGCTCCACCTGAGGTGAGCACACACCGCCGCACACATCTGAGCTGCCTCAAGTGAGGGCAGTTGCCGGACCCGTGCAGATCAGATGAGAAAAGAAGGCATTGTTGCACACACCCGAACATGCTGAAGTATCGATTATGTGAAACAACCACTGCAGACCTCAGGTAAGCAAGAGATGTTAGATTTTCCAAAATCGCCTGGGCCAAGGGGTGAGGGTGCAGCATTCGAGTGCATGACACAATGAACAAAATGCCTGCCACCTTGCATGAATTATCCACAGAGCATCTAGGTTAACGCCCTGGAATCCCACGTTGGTTCAAGTCCTGACAAAAAGTTCAAGTCTTCTGCAGATAAAAAACAAAACCTGGTATGTATGGAACGAACCCAAGGCTTCAAAAAACATTTTGGAAGAAAGCAAGGCACCAGTTTGTTTTTATGCTTGCCTCAAAGTACATGACTCCCAACAGACTAAGGTTTTTAAGCGCCTGTGGCATATAAATGCTGACGTCACTGTTTCAACGTGCCAGGCAGCTAAGCAATGCTGGCGGTTCCGTTACTTGGAACCTTGAACGGGGTCTGGAGTTGGCTGATCTAGAAGGCAGCTAGTCATTTAAACACACTGGCAGATAGCATCTTTCAGTCATAAATTCCCACTTAATAATTTCATGCGGAGCCCTTCTGGAATGCAAGGAAATGGCCAATCATGGTGAGCTTTTCATTTCCAAACAATTAGAAATGGAAAAATATTGTTGGAAAAGTATAGGAGAGGGCACTCTGAAAACTGGAGAAGCCCACCTCTCAGTTACAGCACTGATTGTGGGGAAAACTGACCATTGAAAACACCCTGGCAGCCGGAATATCCCCATACCCACGTAAAATATCCATCAATAGCCCCATCTCTTCTTCGAAACACTAAGAACGAACGATACCGCTAAAATTTGCTACGGGTTTTGTTTGCTGATTCTGCCTTTGGATTATTCCCGAACGTTTTTGGGGTTTCTGAAATTAAGTTAGCATAATGTTTAATATTTTCATCAAGTTGTGAATAATCGGAATAACATTATCATTAGAGTATGAGTTAAATGAAAATGAATGGGTCTCTAATGGGAAAATGAATTTTAATAGTACAAATCACGAGTTTTCACCGGTTCACGCAGCTTATTAGCAATGGGAGATAATCACTCACCTCTTTGGACTTGGTGTGAGGGCTTCCTGAGGGACTATCCTGTAATTATGTAACGCATAGTGGGGTGAGGAGAGCCAGACACAGCGCTGTCAAACCTTACAGAGGGTGGGGTCTACTGCCGATCGCTGCATAACGCCCGTAATTTTGTGAAGTTGGAAGGTAGAATGGGCAAAATGTTATGTTAAAATACATGAATACATGGGCCTCAACGTGGGCATACGGGAAAATACGTCTCCTTACTTTCTGACCAAAAAATAAAGCTTCAACTCGCTGGAGAAATAATTCAAAGCTTTGTCCGGATACTATTTTTGGCACCAAATTTGAATGGACTGCAGGCTTTGTCAAGGGGGCCATCCAGGCCGTGACTCTTCAAAGCCTCCCATAAATATCTGATTTTGCCAAAGAATTCATAAAAAATAATGCTTTCAGTGTTTTGAAATGTTTGTCTCGGCATGCATCTCTGTTGAATGCAACGCGGTGCCAACAATCGTCTTATGTACCGATGGCTTTCGAGGGTACCGACCGCGGCCAAGCAGAGGGAAGCGGCAATCTTGAACAATACGAAATCAGATACGGACATAAAGCGATAAGAAGGAAGATTTTCCTCAGCAGCCAAGAAGGAGGGACGAGGTCCGCTAGCAAAACTTAACTAAAATGTTATACGTAAGTGGATCTAGAAGATATAAGCCCCCATCCCCACTGACCCTTACGGTGTCCCCCCACACTACCTACCGGCACCCCTTGAAACCACCCCCGTGCAACCTGAAGCGTCATTCACTTACCTATCACTATCTATCCAACTAAGATATATGCAAAATACATACAGCTCCCATGAAAGATAACGAAAAATATATGGTATAAAATATGGTACCACATGGTACCATATACCATAAACCATACATACATCCAAAATACCTGGTGATCTTCGATGACCTTGGAGAGGTCAAATGGAAAATATGACCCCTGGGATCCGTAAAAGGATGTTCAAGAACGCTTCTCTGAGCAAGCCGAGCATTTGCAATCGTTTTTGTGGCTTTTAGATCATAAGACAATATTTCCCATGTTTTCAATGGGAGAGGTCACCTCGTGACCTGACCTTAGGTCAAGAAATCTAAAAAATCCCGGATATACACCTATTAGACCCTGGCAGGGCCATGAACTGTAGGAAGTTTCAAATTGATCGACCAAGAAACGTAGCTCTTATAGAGCTCAAAAGTTGAAGTGAGGAGAATTTGGTTGACCTCATCTGGTGACCTGACCTTGGGTGACCCTGACGTTTCGTTGTTTTTCTGCTATCCCGAAAAAACCTTAGGGGAAGCCATCGATGGCCCCCGGTGGGGCTAGGGTTAAAAGGACACAGTCAGCGAGGACAATGTTGAACTACAAACAACTACAGCTTAGAAGCCGTCATAAGTCGTTGACAGGACTCTATTTGAATGGCTAAAAAAACATGAAGTTGACAATCGCTGACTGACCCCGGGCCGACTCTACCATGTCAAACTCTGGGTGGAAGAGGGGCATCATCGCCTGGCTAGAGATGTCGAGTGGGAAGAAACTGCACTGGCTGATCTGCATGCTGCACGCCAACAAACTGGGGCTGCGAGGACTTGTATCAGAATAGGAACACTCGGGATCATCAGAGCAATTCATTCCGTTCAGTCCCCAAACCAGTGGCGAATACAAGGGAGGGGGCTAGGGGTTGAAGCCCCCAATATGTATGAGTGCCTGTAATTAATAAATAGGCGGAGGCAGATCCGAGGCAATGGCGGGGAGTCTCGAGTCCCCAGCTCATCCCAACACCCCCAAATGAACTGATAGATCTGCTACTGTCCCAAACTTTAGCATTCACCTCTATAAGCAAAACACTTCATTTAACACGCGCATTGACGGGGGCGGGTACCCGGCCCCCCTCGGGTTTTTCGGAGACAGCAGAAAAAACGTCGGCGCGTAGCGCCGCCGTAATGCTTAATTACGCGTCCTCATAATGTTTAATTAAATAAAAAAATTACAAAGAGTAGACCCCTCATTAAAAGAAAAAAATTTCTAAATAGACCCGAAGCGAACTGAATAAATCAATTTCGGCCATGATGACACAGCCTATTTAACACACCCTCGGGTTTTTTCCGGTGGCAGCAAAATGCGCGAAACGCCGCTGTTCTTGTTACGCCTGATCCGTCACCAATTCTGCAAATTTTCCGAAAAACTTTAAGGTCAGATCATCTAAAGGTCAGGTCACTAGTGCAGGTCAAGAGACCTCACCCCTAAAACGTTTAACACGCGCGTTGACGGGGTGGGGGCCGGTACCCACCCCCCTCGGGTTTTTCATAGAAAGCATAAAAACGGCGGCGCGTAGCGCCGCTGTACTTAACATACCTTTTCCCTCATCATTTTTACAACTTTTGTCAAAATTTTAAGGTTGGGTCATTGCAGGTCAGGTCACCAGTACAGGTCAAGTGACCTGAACTCAAAAAAGTTTAGGATAGCATAAGTCGGAACAGGGCGAACTTATCCGATTGAAGCTCATATCACACAATAGCCGCACCGAGTTCTCAAAAATTTGGTCCGGTATTTTCGATATCGATGACATAAGGTCAGATACGAGCCGTTAACACGCGCATTGACGGGAGGGCGGGTACCCGCCCCCCCTCGGATTTTCCGGAGAGAGGAAAAAACGGCGGCGCGTAGCGCCGCCGTACTTAGCATATCCTTTCCCTCATCATTTTTACAACTTCTGTGAAAAGTTTAAGGTTATGTCATCGCAGGTCAGGACACCAGTACAGGTCAAGTGAACCGACCTCAAAAAAAGTTTAAGGTAGCATAAGTCGGAGCATGGTGAACTTATCCGATTGAAACTCATATCACATTATGGCCCCACCGAGTTCTCTCAAATATGTTCTGGTATTTTTGATATCGACAACCTAAGGTCAGCTACGAGGCCTGACCTCTCCAATGGAAATACATGGGAAAAATGTTTTGACGGAATAACTCAGTAACGGATGGTGATAGAGCATTTATTTTAGCTGCATTAGACTCGCCTGGGCTTTGCGGCTCTAATGATATGCATTTTATATAATTTGACCCTGTTCTGACCTCAGGTCAGGTCAAATCCTTGATTTGACCCAGCAAGAACAAATTATATATCATTTGATTCGGCTTGCTAAGAGGATTCATATAGTTCAAGTCGTTTTGCTCTATCCTTACTTGTTCAGATGTAATGGCCGAAGAACTGAATTTACATGTTATCCCTATGACGGCATGTTTTCACCTCTCGTGACCTTAACCCGCGCCCCACCGGGGGGTCCAGCGCCACCTTCGCCCCACGGGGGGCCATCAATGCCCCCCTCTAACTCCGAAAATATGGGCGTTTGCGCAAATATTTAAGGTGCAATGGAAAGCTCGCGTAAATTCAGTAAAAAATTACTTTGCATGTGTTAGTGCTCAGATGGTTTGGCCTCCACAGGTCAAATTAGGTCAAGATCGGCTATTTTTACTCGAATATGCAATGCTTAAGCAAACTGGGCATAACTCTCATCCCATTAGAGCTATTGAAGTCTGGTAAAGTACATTTGATAGGAAATTGACAGTCCTTTTTCTGCTATGTGAAACGTAAAGACCTCCTGCCATTGGTTTGACGTCCAGAGGTCACCTCGTGGCCTAAGATGGCCTGGGATCACGAAAGGTCAGAAAGTAACCTTGCCTATATCAAATGAAAGCCAGTGACAAGACAAACACGATGGTGTCTGTTTCAGCGGTCTAGCTTATTTAGGTCAAAAGTTATTGTCAAAATACTGCTTTTGACCCCTGGTGACCTTGGATGACCTTGGAGAGGTCAAAGGGCAAATATGGCCCCTGGAATCCGTGAAAGGGTGTCCAAGAACGCTTTTCTGATCAAGCTGAACATTTTCAATCGCTTTTGTGACTTTTAGATCATAAGACAGCTTTTTACCATGCTTTTTCAACGGGAGAGGTCACCTCGTGACTTGACCTCAGGGCACAAAATCGAAAAATGCCGGACATACACCTTGTAGACCCTGGAGGGGCCATAAAGTGTAGGAAGTTTCAAATTGATCAAATTCTAAATGTATCTCTTACAGGGCTCTAAATTTGAAGTGAGATGACCTTGGTTGACCTCGTCTGGTGACCTGACCTTGGGTGACCCGGGGTAAAAAAATTTAGAGATGGTGGGAAAATGATGCAGTGAGAGGTAGAGCCCTCAACCGTGCTGCTGTGTCTCTTCGTTTTTCTGCTTTCCCGGAAAAACCTTAGGGGGCCATCGATGGCCCCCGGTGGGGCGAGGATTAAATGTGACCTGACAAAAAAATGGTACAAATGTTTTCTATGGAGAAGTGGATGAGCAGCCCAACGCCTTTTACTGTTTTCGCTACCTACCGTGGTTCTCGAGATCTTAGGGGGCGGGTACCTGCCCCCCGTCAAAGCGAAGGTGGCTCAGACCCCGTCAATGCGCGTGTTAACTCTCCATTAGAAATACATGGGAAAACGTTTTTTACTGAATAACTCCGTAATGAATAGATATAGAGAGTTTATTTTGACTGCATTATATTTTTCTCGTCATTGTGGTTCTAATGATATCAATGTTGCCCAATCTGTCCTTGACCTGACCTCAGGTCAGGTCAAATCTTGATTTGACCTAGCAAGGTAAAATTATATATCATTCTATTTGGCTTGCTGCGAGGATTCATATTGTTTAAATCGTTTTGCTCTATCTTTACTTGTTCAGATGTAATAACTGAAAAAAACTTCATTTACATGTTATCCCCATGATGGCATGTTTTGACCTCTAGTAACCTGACATGCTACCTGACAAAAAAATGGTTCAAATATTTTCGATGGAGAAGTAGATGGGCTATCCAACGCCGTTTACCGTTTACCGCTACCTAGCGCAGCTCTCGAGATCTTAGGGGGAGGCGAGTACCCGCCCCTCCCCCTCAGAAGGTGGCGAAGGTGGCTCAGACTCCTGTCAATGCGCGTGTTAAGATAGCATAACTAAGAACAGGTTTAATATATCCCATTGAAACTCATATTCCATAATGGAGTCACCGAGTGCCACAAAATATGTTTCGGTTGATTTTTATACATCGATGACCTAGGGTCAGACACAGATCATGACATCTCCATTAGAAATGCATGGGGAAAACATACATTTTTCTGTATTTGTGTAGATACTGCTAAGAATACCTCAATATTCTCTAAATGGTAGTATCCTGGGTTTATTTCCAGTTTCATGTTGAAATTTCTGACCTGTGGCCTCTGATGGGTTATCTGGACCTACGTCAGCAGGTTTTCAGACTTGGATCAAGAACTTTGCAGGAAATGACGATAAGGCTTTTATTTTCATACCATTATATTTGGATTGTTATTGCAAGTCGAATGACATGAATTTTAACTATGCTAGATCAAATAGTGACCTTGACATGACCTCAGGTCAAACCATTTTCTGTTTTGACTTAGTATACTCATATTACATATCATTCGATTTGCCGCGACGAGAGGAAGTGAATGGTGCCTACAATTTTTCTAACTCCTAGAGCCCAGAAACTCTTCTCTAAAATGTAACCTTCCTTGACCTGTCATGACATCAATATTTACCTGAGCCAAAAGTGACATATATATATATATATATATATATATATATATATATATATATATATATATATATATATATATATATATATATATATATATATATATGTATAGTTTTCATGAATTTGTATTAGATATCCAATAGCGCTACCGTTTGTTTTTTTCTATCCCGCATCGGTGACGAGCTCGGGGATGGGGTGTTCGAACACTCATGGCGAAGATGGCTCGGAGGTCCACCGGGGCGGGTGTTAACATACGCAGCAGAGAGGAGCCTAGTGTCAACGTGCAGTGGAGGGGTCCTAAAGTGCCCCTGGATCTAAAAAAAACCAAGAGGCTTAGAAAAATTCCCGTCGGGCGCACTGGTGGCCGCAGAGGGGATGGGGGCAGATGCCATGGCCCCTAAAAAATGACAACATTTTTGCTGATTTTCTTTCAAAAACACTGTTTTGCGATTTTTCCTGAGCTGCCCCCTACTCCCAAACGGCGCTCCTGCGTCCTCCCCTGGTTGGGGGCGATAGTGATCTAAATCATGATTATGTTTCATTGATCTAGGTTAATATGTGCAAGGGTAAACGAGGTCGCAAAGGTCAAATCTAGCCAGTGCTTGAGACCTATTGGGAAATGCCATGTTTATGCGGAAAAAGAAATCCGGGAATGCACCAAAAGTGGACTAAGGTCATAGAAGGAAGGCCCCTCACAATGTTTGCTGAAAGTTTGAAGTCAAGGTCATTTAAGGTCACCGACCAATGAAGCATTGCTGTGACGTATTCCAAATAGTACACAATACAGCTGGTACTATAACAACCTTTGGGCGCGAAATAAGAGTTTGAACTAAAAACACTGACCTCGACCCTTGACCTTGACCTTCATCTTGGATAGCATTTAGCACAACATACGTCATGTTGCATGCTGTCATCTGACCGGCATATGGGGGTTAATGACCGTGGTCTGTGTTCTTTGACGTTTATGCGGATTGACCTTAACATATAATCAGATTATATGACGTTATTACGTCACCACTAAATATACAGCGCAAACGAACTGGTGCGACACCACGAGAGTGATGGTCTCAAAATATATGCCTGGCTTTGAAAGCCTATAGGTAAAACAATTACTGTTTAGTTTTCAAAATTTTTCACCAATCGACGCGCTCCTCAATTTTCTCAAATATAGCAAAGTTGAGTTTCTGGCAGCGAAACATTCTCCAGCCATCTTATAAAAAGTGGTGGGGGGGACACTTTAAGACTCCTACCACTACGCCTGTAAAAATACCAGAGGCCAGTCTCCTCTTTTCTTGATTTATTGAGATCCTGTTTGTTTCACTGCACCTGTTTCTAGTTATTGCATCATTGCAGTCTATGCTATCGCACTGAATGTATGCTTCACTAAGCTGGTCTTGGCTAGTTAAATTTAGAGCCCACTTGCCCTTGAGAAGGATGTATGCACGTTTCATCGGTGGCTGAATTGCTGAAATCACCTACCAATTGCTTTACACTCCAAATTGATTGAAGTGTGGGTTGCATCAGTTAATTTAAGCCGACCCAGCATAGTGGCTCATTCACAGTGGTGTAGTCAAGCACAACAAAGCTGCATGGAAATCCTGTGTGGGTGTATAGGAGGATGTCTTCAATCCGGAGGAAATAAAACGGGTAGCATTTCGGTCACCGCTGGTTCTTTGGAATGCATTGCTTGGTTCTCGTTCATCGGATTCCGCTGGTTTTGTTGCATTGAGAAGGGTTAGTCCCACATGTTTGTCTCAGCGGTCTGTCATCAGTGACCACGCAGAAATGTAAACAACTCAGCGCAATCTCTGCACGTAGATAGGCGAAATGGCTTTGAGGCGTGGTGTAGTTGGCGTTGACTCGGAAGTTCTGTGTACACTCGAGTCAATTGTTTGGATCGAACCAATCCAGTGCTTGAAAGAGCCTCCCACCAACGAGCTTGGGGAATTTCCAGAATGTTCTCGGACTTAGTGTGTCTTGCTATTCCAATGTGACATAGTCACACAAAGACAGAAAGGTAGCTCAAACACTATGTGAAAATGACGACCGAAAAATGTGTAGGCCCCAGCATCTCACGCAACAAAGAGAGTGGCATATATGATTCTAAATTGCTCTGCTGTTCCTTCAAAATGATTGTTTTGTAATCATTTTCGTCTGATCAATGAATGTTAAGCAGGGGCGTCGCCACAGAATTTTATTGGATGGACGGGACTCAGATTGGAGATGACCGGGTGGAACAGTACCGTACAGTGGTAGGAACAGTGGTAGGAACAGTGCCGGATTCAGTCCAATGATTTGGGGGTGGAACGGGGCCCACAATTGCGAAAACATATGGTTTTTAAAGAAAACTAGCCAAAAGCCGGGGTTTAGGGCAAGTGCCTTTTTGATCCCTCATCCCCCCCTAGATCTGCCAGGGAGTGGGAGGAAAATTATGATACTTTTGGCTACAAATTAAACATGCTACGCGCCACCGTACTTGGGCTACCTTTTCTTTGATATTTTTTGGTGAGCGTATTTTATATGAAACATATTTTGGTCACATTTTGGTTAACGTACGCAAATAAAAGAAACCGGACTTACAATTAGACGTGGATAAACATGGCAGCAAGTAACTCTATACTTGCGTCAAGAGAATCTCTTCGTCAAGAGATCACGGCCTCTCTTTGGTGATCCATGAAAAAACAGAATTGGTGACGAGAGCAAGGATCATGATAAGGAAAAGGCAGTCTCAGCTGGCCACAGCCGTGCTGAGAAATGTGTTCCTAATGTTATAGCTACTTACAATAGCGCTGTGAAAGAAATAAGGCACCCGCTGGAGCTCATTGCTAAAATTCGTGATGGAAATACATGGGGTAACGGAAATTGGGCGAAACTTGGCTCTATTTGTGTAAATACAGCTTAGAATACCTTCATATCCTACAAATCATAGTATCCTGAGCCCCTTTCCAGGTGTATGTTGCATGTTTAGACCTGTGAACTTTGAGAGGTCACCTGGGGCAATTTAAGCAGGTTTTCAGACTTGGGTCAATATCTGTGCAGGGAATGATGAAAAAAGTTTTATTTTGATAGTATTACGTTTGAATCATCATTGCAAGTCTATTAAAATGCATAATAACGGTAGGTCAGATGGTGACCTTGACCTGATTTAAGGTCGTGTCATGTTTGTGTTTTGACCTAGTACAGTCATATCTCACGTCAGTATAGTCGCCGTAAGGAGAGAAACAAATGGTGCCTAAAGACTGATTCCAACTCAACTCTGTCACACGCTAGAACCCAGAAACTCTTCTCTAACATATCGCCTTCTTTAAACTTACCTCAATATTGACCTGAGCCAATAAGTGCCGAGGTAATTTCTTCATGAATTCTTATAAGCTATCCACCAGTGTTCACGTTTTCCCGCCTTTCCCGCATAAGAACCGAGTTCGAGGGGTCTTTTTAAACCCCCGCCCCCCACCAGGG
>JAOTON010002112.1:600000-877974 GCA_034440635.1 Lepas anatifera | reverse complement strand
ATCACATCTCGTGGTTGCAAGGATCACATCAGAAGGTCCACAGGTCATATGTTCTACCGCTCAAAATGTAACTTAAAAAGTCCAACATTCAAAAGGGTCCAAAGAAGCATGCTCAAGATGCATGAGAAGTGGGGTGCATGATACTGCAGAGGCGTACTAAGGCACCTGATAATAGGAGGCAAATGAGGGTTAGGTTAGGTTAGGTTGGGTTGGGTTCGAATTAGATTAGGATTAGGATTAGGATTGGAATTGGGATTGAGGTTGTGGGTTAGGTTAGGTTGGAGGTCAGGTCAGGTCAGGTCAGGTCAGGTCAGTGTATGCCCTTAGTCCCTATTTCGCTAGACTGGGAATGTAAACCTTCTCTTTCCAAAATGGCAGTGCGCCTCTGGTCTGGCTACCACTTTTCGAAATGTTTTAGAAACATCCCCACATTCTGCAAGAAAATCCTAGAGATGAAAGCAGACGGAAGGGGAGGGAAGTTTGAGGTAGTGTGAAGTGGTACCCAGACCAGAGGCACACTCCAGATTCAGGAAAGAGGGGGTGATATCCCCAGACTAGGAAATAGGGACCAAGGGCATACACACAAATTCGACCTGACCTGGACCTAACCTAACCCCTCATTGCCTCCTGTTATCAGGTGTCTTAGCACGCCTCTGCAGCATCATTACACCACCACCCTCATGTATCTGATCACGCCTCTTTGGTCCTTTTGAACGTTGGACTTTTTTTTAAAGTTGGACCTTTTTGAGCGGTAGCACCCATAAACTGTGGGACCTTCTGATGTGATCCTTTGAACCGCTGAGATGTGATCTGCCTACTACCATAATACCGTTGATCTTGTCTTCGCAATGGCCCAAAAACTCATTGATCATTAATTGATCATTCACGGTTTGGAAACATTAAGGTGTTTGTGCATCTATATATAAACATAATATTGAATGATACCATACAGAACACAAAACATTGAAAAATATAAGCGAAAATGTATGCAGTAATGCACCAAAGCAACCTAGTTGTTGGTTAGTTAATTATTATATATAAACACCACCCACCAAACCACACGCGAACACGCAAGCGAAGAAAATGATGCCAGAAGAATCTCATGAAACAAATGAGTCCCGAGTACCAATTATTGAAAAACCTCCAATAAGCCTCTGAATTATTCCAAAAGCGAAGGCAAGATTCGTGCATGGTCGTTTTAGCGAGGCCACTTACCAACGTCACACCTATCCTGCGAGGTATGCGGATAAAGCTTGGGAAGTGCTAGCGGAAGGGCATACATATGTAGATCCAGTATTTCTGGAGGTGGAGGGGGCTACCCTAGTCAAAAAGTCCTATAAGATCCTATAGGATTTTTGTTCGGAAAATCGCATGGGATCCTATTTAAATCCTATGTATAGGACTGCATAGGATTCGTATAGATTCCGCATAGGAATCCGCATAGGATTCCCTATGCGTTTTCGTATACAAATCCTATGCGGAATCCTATACGAATCCTATGCAGTCCTATACATAGGATTTAAATAGGATCCTACAGGCCATTTTTTAACATGTTAACTGGGGGGGACATTGGCCCCCAGTCGGCCGAAATGTCCCCCAGTGCCCGGAAGTTGGCCCCCAGTGAAAAAGACAGGAGATGACTTAACACGCGCATTGACGGGGGCGGGTACCCGCCCCCTCGGGTTTTTCGGAGACAGCAGAAAAAACGGCGGCGCGCAGCGCCACTGTACTCGGTATACATTTTCCCTCATCATTTTTGCAACTTCTGTGAAAATTTTAAGGATAGGTCATCTCAGGTCAGGTCACCAGTACAGGTCAAGTGACCCGACCTCAAAAGAAGTTTAAGATAGCATAAGTCGGAGCAGGGTAAACTTATCCAATTGAAAACTCATATCACATAATGGGCTCACCGAGTTCTCTAAAACATGTTCCGGTATTTTTGATATCGATGACCTAAGGTCAGGTACGAAGCATGACCTCTCCATTGGTAATACATGGGAAATATGGTTTTTACTGAATAACTCAGTAGCAGATGGTGATAGAGCGTTTATTTTAGCTTCATTAGACTCGCCTTGGCTTTGCGGTTCTAATGATATGCATTTTATGTGATTTGACCCTGACATGACCTCAGGTCAGGTCAAATCATATATCATTCGATTCGGCTTGCTGCGAGGATTCATATAGTTCAAGTCGTTTTGCTCTATCTTTACTTGTTCAGATGTAATGGCCGAAAAACTTAACCCTCGACTCTGCCGGCACCCCGGGAGTTACACGCCCTGCCGGCATGGCTGAAAAACCTCCTCTGGTTTACTGATAGAGAACTTGAATTGTAGGCGGTCGTATGTGCCTTTGCAGGGACTCAAAAGGAATCTCAATCATTTTTTCACCTTGTTCGCATATGTTTCACACATGAATTCCTATCAAATGTGCCTAAATTAGTCCTTTTAACTCAAAACCTTGCAGTTTCATCCCGACCACAGCGGCCGCAACCCGCGGCGCGCTGCCGCTTGCCCCGTGTCCCGGGTACAGCCTCAGACAGGAGGTGCCGGCACCTGGCGCCGGTGCCTGAGCGCTGAGAGGCGGCCGCGCCAGCGAGCACGTGCATTCGCTGTGGGATGGCGCCCCAACGGCGAAACAATTATATGGGACCATTTCAAAAGCGGAAAAGAAACTTTTTGACGTTTGATATGCCATCTGCATAAACCACTAGTCACTTGTCGGATATATCCTAGCAAAAACAACTGACGTAGCCCCCTCTACATTGTGCCTATACACATTGTGGACATAAATTTTCGGGGAATTAATTTGACATATTCAGAATTGTTCGTGCATAGTCCCGTCTTGAATACTGACGGAAAGATCGCACTTCGGTTCGCCAAACTAGCCGTACTGACATGCGCTCTACCTGGCTGTAGATGAAAGAAAATGGCATCCATAGGAAATGGATGTTTTCGGGGATTCGGACACAGCGTTTTCACAGTGTGACGTGGTGTCAGAAATAGCTAAATAAAGAGGAAATGTCATAATCTAGACATGCATGGAGAGAGAGTGTGTATGTTTTTCGTCATTCCTTTTTTTAATCACCTGAGTATTCAATAAAATGTACAGGAAAATTCAAGGAACTAAAAGGATAGGGATAATTGCACCATTCCTACCAATGGATCTTTTTACATCCCCATCCGTTGGCTACCCTTTTACACGGCAAATTGTCCCTTTGCCATCCAGCTGTGAACCTGGCACAATGTCAAGTTTGGCGTGGAAATCTCCCCTGCGTAACCACGATACAAGGAGGGGTGACCTGCGACCACCCCTCTCACCCCATTAGCCCCTGCTGATGTTGTCGAGCCCTCTGGCGCTGTCGCCATGCCGTCTGGGGACGTTTTCCAGGAAGCAAGCGTTAGAGATGCTGGCTGGGCCATTGTTCCGTATTTTCACGCGTGTTCTTATCGTCCCCTCGATCGCTATCAGCTGACCAAACCACGAACACTGTCACCCTTCTACCAGCCGCCTGCGCTGACGAGCCCGGTCTGTGACAGAGGCTGTCGCGGGCCCCAGCGGGCCGCGGCACGGGCCGCCACTGCCAGACCTGAGTGGAAAAGCGCGAACATCATCTCAATAACTTTCGCTTTACGCAAAAGTTGAAAAGGTATCTTCTTTCTGTTTGCCGGGAATGATGCAGAATTGGCATAGGAACAGCTATCCCGAGCATTATCATCGGGACGGTTAGTCGGATGTAGATATTCGCATTGAAACGGCGAGAGGAGGAAAAACAGCACCGCCGGCAGGGCGCGGGTTTACATGTTATCCCTATGACGGCATGTGACGGCATATTTTTGACCTCTGGTGACCCTAAATGTGACCTGACAAAAAATGGTTCAAATATTTTCGATGGAGAAGTGGATGGGCTACCCAACGCCGTTTACCGTTTTTTGCTACCTACCGTGGTTCTCGGAGATCTTAGGGGGGCGGTGCCTGCCCCTCCCCGCCAAAGCGAAGGTGGCTCAGACCGCCGTCAAAGTACGTGTTTAAGGGAATGTGGCACATTCATAACGTGATTTTAACCGATATAGGCAAGTTTTAAAGCAAGTCGGAAGATCTGGAATTCAATGTATCATTTGTCTTGAAATCAAGAATTTCGTAAGCAAAAAGCTAAAACTTACCTGAAATGTACCCCTCATGTACCCTTAGCAGCAAGCCACAGTTCTCATGGCTGTTGGTGTGACGACATATGCTGACGTCACGGTATCAGCCAATCGAAGCCCTTGAAGCGTATTGAATATGATAGTGGTTACCAGATCATGACATCATCCACAGGCAGATATTTATTTCTTTCCCTCAAGGGAGCATTTAAAAATATAATTATTGAGCTTATTGTACATTTTTTCAGAGAAATCATGGGCGCCTCCTTGATTTTCGGCTAAAAATTCCCTAATTACAATAAATTCCAGGATTCGACCAAGGTGCCACACTCCCCTTTAAGTATTAAAATTACACTGCGCCTAAACTCGTGTAAAATGTAAAAAGGGAAGGCTGGCTAGCACACACATAATATTTGGCCCCCTCTTAAAATTTTCCATCGGGTACCTAATCAAGAGGCTGGATGTGTCCCTACAAGTTCAGAAAGCAGGGCTACGCCAATGGTTCTGCCCACTAGCTGCTTCTGCACTTGCTGTTTATATGCTTCTTGTGCGCAGTGTGGTATTTTCTTCTTTCAGAGACAATTTTCTCACCGGCAGATTGCAGTCGATTAATGACGGGGATCGCCGAGATCTTAACGTGACTCGAATGCGTGGAATGCTCCCTCGATGAAATAGAGGTCTCCTTGAGGCAGTTGTGACTTGATGAAGAGAGCGTTTCTCTTCGGCGTCTGCTCACGACGTGCAACTTTGAAGAGACTGAGAGGCAGCTCGCTAACGATGCAAACATGAGGATGTGGGTAAGTCATGATTATGCTAATGATGGCGTTTTGTGGATCGTGTAATTTTGTTTTTATCTTCTGGGCTTCATGCACTATCATTGGTTTTAAAATATCTAACATCACGTTTAAAATAGTATGTTATACATGTTTCATGAAGTTACAAATTTCAAGATCGTCCAATTAAACTGTTTTCTCGTGAAATTTCCCACAATTTAGATACATTAAGTATGAAAAATTGAATGACGACCATCTGGTAAAACTCGCTGAACTATTTGGATTCTAACTGCAGATAGAAAACAGACAAATTTCTGACCTAGTACTCTAAGTTCAGCCATATTCATTGAAGATCATGTGTCGCACTCTTACTCATTACTCATTCCAAACAACATCTCAATGAATAATATTCTTATCTTGGCACTTATTTTTAAATCTCTTCGGCAATGTACACAGTCCTTTCCTCTGGCCCTTGAATCGACACCTTATCCATATTTTGTGTAGCCCAAAGAAGCTTTCTATGTATGTGAGTGTAGCCCAGTGATGTGAGCTCCAATCAAGATGTTGACAGCATATCTCTGTTTCATATGCGTCGGAATGAGTATAACTGCATAAACATTACTGCAGGTGCGTAGTGAAACACCAAAATGGTAACCTATAGACTAAACAGTGGCGGATCTATCCGGTCGGTTTGAGGTGTGCCAGGCCAAAGTCGAAAAAACATAACGGGGTGGAAGATATCGGCACAAGATGCTTGTTTTTTGCTATCCAATGCTCAATATTTCACCCTGAAGTTGACTGGTTCTGTTTGAAGTTGAGCGTTGACAGCACCAAAACCTTGCTTATAAATTAACAACGAGCCGGGGCAAAAGGCAGGTCAACCGTATTGGGAAAGGGGCCAAATCATAGTTTTATCGCAAACTTCTCCGTTTGAGGGGGTTGGGGGTAAATGACTTTCTTGTCCCCCCTGGATCCACCACTGAGACTAAATATATTATGATTTCGACTTACGTTGAAACACCAATAACAAAAACAGCGTCTGCTATGCATGGAAGGGTTTACTACTACAAAAAAATTGGCGTTGGTTTCTGCGGCTTTTAGAACTTCGGAAGAGCGCCACTGGCTGCCTGGCCAGTAGTCTGCACCTGATGATGTCCCAGATTTTTAGCACCAGCCTGTGCCGACAGTTTTCCCTGAATGGACAGAACGACAAGAGCTAGTTGATCGAGATGACCCTCCTGAAATTATATGTGGTGGGTGAAAACTTGAGTATTTTATTGTTATAAATGACACTACAATATCATAAAAAACAACACAAGTGTATTTCGTAGATGCCACATTTCCATTTTTCGAGGGGGGCGGGTACCCGCCCCCTCGTCAATCCGAAGGTGGCTCAGACCCCCGTCAATGCGCGTGTTAACCTCTCGCCCCACCGGGGGCCATCGATGGCCCCCTAAGGTTTTTCCGGGATAGCAAAAAAACAAAGAGGCGCAGCACCGCGGTTGAGGGCTCGCCTCTTACTGCATCATTTTCCCCACCATCCCTGAAATTTTTACCCCGCGTCACCCAAGGTCAGGTCACCAGACGAGGTCAACCAAGGTCACCTCACTTCAACTTTAGAGCTCTGTAAGAGCTACATTTCGAATTCGATCAATTTGAAACTTCCTACACTTTATGGCCCCTCCCAGGGTCTACAAGGTGTATATCCGGAATTTTTCGATTTCGTGCCCTGAGTTCAGGTCACGAGGTGACCTCTCCCATTGAAAAAGCATGGGGAAAAGCTTTCTTATGATCTAAAAGTCACAAAAGCGATTGAAAATGCTCAGCTTGATCAGAAAAGAGTTTTTGGACACCCTTTCACGGATTTCAGGGGCGATTTGTGCCCTTTGACCTCTTCAAGGTCATCCAAGGTCATCGGGGTTAAAAACAGTATTTTGACAATAACTTTTGACCTAATTAAGCTAGAGCATTGAAACAAACACCATCGTGTTTGTCTCGTTACTGGCTTTCAATTGATATACGGCAAGGTCACTTTTTGACCTTTCGTGACCTCAGGTTATCTTATGTCACGAAGTGACCTCTGGAGGTCAAACCAATGGCGGGAGGTCTTTACGTTCCACATAGCGGAAAAAGGACTGACAATTCACTATTAAATGTACTTTACCAGACTTCAATAGCTCTAATGGCATGAGAATTATGCCCAGTTTGCTTAAGCATTGCATATTTGAGTGAAAATAGCCGATCTTGACCTAATTTGAACTCTGGAGGTCAAACCATTGACCTGAGCACTAAAACATGTGAAGTAATTTCTTACTGAATTCACGGGAGCCTTTTATTGCACTTTGCAGATTTGCGCTAACGCCCATATTTTCGGAGTTAGAAGGGCCATCGATGGCCCCGGTGGCGTGAAGGTGGCACTGGACCCCGGTGGGGCGCGGGTTAAACTTCAACAAATGCAAACTCACCTAACGAAAATAAGACAAAACACAACCCGATAATAATAATTTAGTTTTATTGCTGGTGCCAAATCGGTTATCATAAAAATTGTGTTAACAATATTCATCCGTAGCTGTCTCCTCCATCGTGCAAAGACGAAACAAAGCGCGTAGTTGCAGGAAATCCCGGCAAAAGCAGCCTCAGCAATAACTAATCACAACGCTGGAGATGAACACTGGCCTATAACCAATCAAACATCATGTTCTATCCGACCGGAAGCCCATACTCCAGCCAGAATCGTGAGATTGTATGATGCTTTCATTTCACACGCGGTCAGTTGTGAGCGCTTAGAGCTCGTTCGTGGTTTAGACGAGACACGGTGTAGTCAAAGCGCGTAAGACTAGTTGCTGGTGTGGCGGTGTGAAGTGCTTAGCCTTCTTATTTATTATTGTGGTGGTAGCATACATAAACGTCACCACCGGCAAACAAGAGAGGGGGCCAGGCAAACTTAGTCCTTTCTGCCTTCCGCAGCGGCTGGTTATACAAGTTTCCGGTTTTCTCCCATTTTGAATGAGATCAGGAAATTGCTGGTCAAAAAGTGGGCGAGGGTGGGGCAGGCCCCTGGACCCTCTTTTCCGACACTTGTTGTAGCATACGCGAAATTTATAGTGAGATCGCGGCATCAATTTGTTCTGCAAAGTCGATAAGTTGTTAGCTGGCCTTTCTCATCGATTCATTGATATTGAAAATTGGGAGAGATTATATATTCGGCCACAGCCCTTTATATTAGAATCATCAAACTGTCTCCCGAGGAACCCTTCCAACAAAGAAAGAGCTGGTGACGTTATATGAACCTGACGGTTGGTGCGTCGATAACACTAAAAAATTATTAGTTGGTTTTTGTACTACATCCCTAGATGATTTTGAGCAGCAACATACACACATCATAGTAGGTAAGTAAATAAAAAGTTATCTCGATTTAGCCTGTAAATCACTTGTGTTTGATACTTTAGGAATTTGTTTACCTTGCCACACTCATAAATAAACAAAAATAACTTTTTCATTTGGAATACATTGCGGCAGCGGCAGACCTGCCAGGTTGGCCATTTGTGGCCAAATATCTCGAATTGGGCTTTTTTCGTGTTCGGCCCCGCGATTTTCTGCAGTTGGCTCTTTCTTGGAATCCGGCTTTTTTTGTCACTTTTTACTAGCAGCTGGCACCTAAGCTATTTCCTGGTTTGTCCCTTGTATAAATATGGATTCCTTTGACCTCTTCGGCTGTTAAATAGGGTAAGGGCGGGTAAGAGTACGCAGGAGATAAGAGTACGCAGCAGCTGTTTTGGTTACTTAGAAACCACTGAGATGGTGGATACCCTGGTATAAAAAGCAAGGTTAGTGCCTAGGCTGCACACCAAAACTCAACGTGCTCTTGTTATTTCTGCGGGAGTACAGAGCAAAAATAAGTTTCTGGGCACCCTTGCAGTAATATTTCTTAACTGGGTAAACTTGTAGACCATGCTTCTATTATTAAAAGTATTGTATTGCGGTCTGTCATCAGTAAGAAACCTGAGCTAGGAATGTGCTCCAGAACCGGTGCTAACGCTAAAAGGCCTGTCAACATGTTTATGAAGAATTTCTTCCCAAGGGAGCATGTCCGGCAAGAGTACGCAGTAGACCGTTGGGCAAGAGTGCGCATGCTTAAGAGATAGGAAAATTTAATTTTCGCTCGGGACAGAGTCCGTAATTCATATTTGTAAAACCAAACGTTGCAACATAGTTCTTATATATTCAGAACGGTATGAAATCATACCAATCGCCTAGTTTGGCGACAAAAAAACTTCGCGACATGGCTTATGCACCTAAAGCACAGCGGGGCATCAGTGCGTACTCCAGCCCCCTCTTGTGCGTACTCTTACCGACCCACTCCGGCAAGAGTACGCACGTGACTTTTTATTTTGATGGGCTCGTGGCGAGTTCCTTTCAGAGACATCGAGTTGAAACATGGACCATACATAGACAATTCTTCAGGCTAAACAACCACATAAAAAATTTAGCTGTTAGACTTAAAGGAGAAGAGTGAAAGCCTTTAGAAAGTTAAGTGCGTACTCTTGCACGGACTTCCCCTACGACATTCTGACACCGAAAAAAACAGCAGAGCAGCAGAAAAACTGGTATGGTGGTGGAAGGGGAGGAACAGAACTTTGTTAAAAACACGATCCACAAAAATGATGGCCACCGAAAACCGGACGCGAAGGATGCGATACTATACGCGCTCTTTGGGTAAAACAGTTCATGGAAAAGTGCGCCCTCTGAGTCTTATCACTCCCCCCACTTACCAAAGTCCTAGATCCGCCACTATTCAAGAGAAAAAAATGCATAGTTGGAAAAGAGAAAAAAACATTTAATGTTAGCGGGGAGTGGTGCGGCCAAGGTGATCAATTATGCTAACAAATGTTCTGGTTATGTGGATAAAATCATTTGATGGTCACGCAGAATTGAAAGAGCACCCATGGCTTCCTATTAAATGTCAAGTGTGCTAAAAAAATTTTTGCGTCAAGTCAATATCAAACTGCCCACAATTAGTTTTAAGCGGTGATACAAGTCGTTTTTCTGTGAGCCTATGACTACCGCTTGGTTTTTTAGCCTCGAATCTGGCTTTTGTGGTATTTGTTTTACTATTTTACTGAAAATAAAATTTTTCCCCTCTTTGGTGTTTTTTCTCACTCGGTTTGAACTTTTGCGCCGAAAAAATCTTGACAGCCATGGGCAGCATCTATAATCTGGAATAACATGGAGTAACACAAAAATTGAGAAACTTTTACACTAACGCGTCTAAGTTTTATTGAACCCCCTCAAAATAGGGTCTTGATCCCCTGAAGACACTATAATGGCCAGAACAAGAAATGCCCCCTCACTGAATTTTCCTTAAAAAACGCCCTGGGATCCTATGCGATTTTCGGAACAAAAATCCTATAGGATCCTATAGGACTTTTTGACTAGGGATCCTAACACTTTCCCAGGGGCGTAGGAACTACGTTGAAGTTGGGAGGGGGGGCAAGAGTTGCGATGCTGGTTTTTTCATTCGTGGAAAATTTGAGAGTGGGAAAGGCAGTGTTAGGAATTTAACGTGCTCACGTATTGGTGGTACCTACCTTTTCCCGTACGTGTCCTGTGCAAGTATTTTTTCTTGACTACATTGACATGTTTCGGATCAGGGTTCCCTTAACCCTCGTCCCGGAGTTGGGTGTTTAAACCGCCCACTCGGGTTTTTCCGACGGCACGAAAAAACGGCGGCGCGAAACGCCACCGTACTTGGCAGACCTTATCCTTGATTAGTACGGCAACTTTAGCCAAAATTTTAAGGTTGGGTCAAATCAGGTCAGGTCACCAGTGCAGGTCAAGTGACCTCACCTCCAAAAATGTTTAAGGTGGCATAAGTAAGAAATGGGTGAATCCATCGGATTGAAACTTATAACACATGATTATACAGTGAGTTATATAATAAATATTCCGGGATTTGTCATATCGATGACCTAAGGTCAACTACGGACCATGACCTCTCTATTGGAAATAGATGGAAAAGAGAAATTGGGCTGAATTTGTGTAGATACAGCTAAGAATGCCTTCATATTCTCCAAATCGTACTATGATAGGTTCCACTCCAGGCTTATGTAGCAATTTTTGACCTGTGGGCTCTGAGAGGTCATCTGAGACTACTTAAGCAGATTTCAGACTTAGGTCAGTAACTGCATGAAATGATGATACAGTTTTTATTCTAATATCATTGCGTTTGGATTGCTATTGCGAGACAATTGATATGAATAGTGACTATGCTATGTTAAAAAGTGACCTTGATCTGACCTGAGGTCAAGCCAGGCCATTTTTTTAACATGTTAACTAGGGCCATTTTCTCCCCTAGTCGACCGAAATGCCCCCCCCCAGTGCCCAGAAATTTGTCCCCTAGTGAAATAAACTGGTAACTAAAAATTGACCAAATGCAGGCTCACCTAACGAAAATAAGACAGAACACACCCCGATAATTATTACTTTGTTCTATTTCTGGTCCCAAATTGGCAATCCACAAAAATTGTGTTTAAAAATTTCCACCCGTGGCTGTCTACTCCATCGTGCGAAGACGAAACAAAGCGCTTAGTTACGGGAAATCCCGGTAAAACGCCTCAGCATCAACTAGTCACGACGCTGGAGAAGAACGCTGGCCTATAACCAATCAAACATCCCATGTTCTATCCGACCGGAAGCCCACATCCCAGCCAGTACCGTGACATTGCATGATGCTCTCTTTTCACAAGCAGTCACTTGTCAGCGCTGAGAGCTCGTTCGTGGATTGGACCGGACACGGTGTAGTCAAAGTGCGTAAGACTGGTTGCTGGTGTGGCGGTATGAAGTGCTTAGCCTTTTTATTCATTACTGTGGTGGTAGCATACATAAGCGTCGCCACCGGCAAAAAAGTGAGATGGCCAGGCAAACTTTTACCGGATGCTGACTGCAAATGTTCCACGTTAGTACCAACAACTTTTCGAACTTGGGCTCCTCGTTGCCTTCCGCAGCGGTTGGTTATACAAATTTCCGGTTTACTACCATTTCGACTGAGGTCATGAAATTGCGGGTCAAAAAGTGGGTGAGGGGGAAATTCATGATCCCTAAAACATGTTCTGGTTATGTGGATAAAATCATTTGATGGCAACGCGGGGTTGGAAGGGCACCCCTGGCTTCCTATTAGATGGGTCAATATCAAACAGTCAACAATCAGTTTTAGACAGTGATACGAATCGCTTTTTTCTGTGGTTATGACTACCGCTAGGGGTCTTTTTAGCCTCACAACAGGCTTTTGTGGTGTTTATTTGGCTATTTCGGTGAAAATAATATGTTTCCCTCTCTGTCCCATTTTCTAACTTGGTTTGACCTTTCCGCTGAAAAAAACTGGCAGCCCTGGGCAGCATCTATAATCTCTAGACATGGAATAGCACAAAAATTGAGAAACATTTTGTTTAACACTATCGCGTCTAAGCTTTATTAAACTCCCTCAAAATGGGGTCTTGCTCCCCTGAAGACACCATAGTGGCCAGCACAAGAAATGTCCCACCCCCACTGACTTTTCCTTAACCCTCGCCCCACGGGGGGCCATTGATGGGCCCCCAAGGTTTTTCCGGGATAGCAGAAAAACGACGAGGCGAAGCACCGCGGTTGAGAGCTCTACCTCTAACTACATCATTTCCCCACCATCCCTGAAATGTTTTACCCCGGGTCACCCAAGGTCAGGTCCGATAAATCTGGTTTCTGCTACAACGTCGCTCAGATTTCCGCGAATTTACAAACTCGGGTATTCAGTCTCAATGTCTATTATAGAAGTGCATGCACTTTGTCTTTGAACTTGAAAATTTCAGTCCATTGCGTGTGATCCATTGCTGCAATATGTCAAGGCCAAGCTGCAGCCGCCTCTGCGCAGCTGCTGTAATAGACGCTGTCACACATATTGTGAAGTATTCAACGAAAAGCACATGACGTATGTTTGCGGGAAGTGTCTGCAATATCATTGGTCATAACTGCAAACAAGGCTATGAAAATCACAGAATCCTGGGCTATGTTACTCTTTTGCTGATACCAATCCGATACGACTGAGTTTACGCGAAATCTAAAATACCTATTTTTCGGAATATTAGAAATAAACCACCCC
This sequence comes from Lepas anatifera, assembly GCA_034440635.1. NCBI lineage: Eukaryota > Metazoa > Arthropoda > Thecostraca > Lepadidae > Lepas > Lepas anatifera. The sequence goes on along the minus strand of JAOTON010002112.1, from coordinate 864,931 downwards.
AAGTGGCCTCGCACGCCGAGTCCAAAGAGTTTCTGCAGAACGCCCTTGGATAGCAAAGGCGCCCCCAAGAGATGATGGCGCCCCTGGGGAGGAAGGCGCCCCCTCCAGAAAATCTTGCACCACTTCTCGAAAATGGAATCCGCTGTCTCTGGTTGATTCTCTTTTGGATGGAGTCGAGTCTTCTTAAATTAGGGGAAAGTGGGGGGGTCATGGACACCGTGGGTAAGACGGACACCCCCTGTTTGGGACGAACTGACAGCGCCGCGACCGGGAAAAGCGTGTAATACGCTTTCTTTTATCGCGCATCGGTCGCAGAGCAACGTTGGGTCCGGTAAGCTCTCTAGGTTTTATACAATTTTCATAATAGTAAAAACTGCAACTCATGTGTTTTTTTCACAATCGAATTCGTAAGGTTATTGCACGGACGTTTCCATAGATACCTTCTTGGTATAGCGTAATATGACTCTTCAAGATGTTACATTTTGTTCACCGCAGTCGCTGACTGTGTGATCGCAATGGTGTCCGATTCATTTCCAGGTTTGTTTAGGAAGAGCAAAGCGGGGTAAGACGGACACCACGTATGGAAGCAAGACGGACATGATGTCCATGTTACCCGCACAAGGGTATATTTAATTTTATATAATATAGGATTAAGTGAATAAATTTATCAAGGGTTTTGTGGTTCAGCGATACCCCTGAGCAGAGACGGATTTTGGCTGATGGTTGGGGGGCACAGGGCCCGAAATTCTGGAGAAAATATAATTAAATTTGGAAGTTATCCAGTGACAGGTGTACCTCTCGACCCTCAGCGCCCCCTGAAATGGTCACGGTGCCCCCCTGAGAGATCGATGGACCCCCTAAAGTGTTGCTTTCAGCCCCTCCCTAAGGAGCGGGGAGGGGCGCTCTTAGCCCTGCGAGAGGATTTGGCACCCACCTGATAGATTGTGTGTTCCAAAAGTGGCATCCCTGGCAGGCGCGCACCCAGGATTTTTATTTGGGGGTAGGCCCGGCTGACGAGAGGGGGCAGCAGACTGGTGGAGGAGGCGGCATGTTGCCTCAGGGGGTGCACTTATTCACCCAAAGGGCGGCCAATTTTCGTATCCTATGAGGGAGGGGTGAGCGGTGAATTTTTTGCTCCACAGACCTAGTGTAGATTTTTTTAGGGGGCGATGTGTTGGGTGCAGGGGCAGCAAAGCCAATGTAGGGGTGGGGGCGGCATGTTGGGTGCAGGGGCTGCAGTCAGTGTAGCACTGCCTCTAAAAGTCAGGTGAAGGTTCATCCTTCCCCTCGATGGGCGCCTTCGGCACCCCACTTGGATGGGGGCGGCACTTTCGAACCAAAGCGTTTGGGGGGCCGGGCCCACTGTCCCCCCACCCTGGGTGCGCACCCGCCCCCTGGTCTGGATTGGGTCACCCCCGGCAAAGTGCCCCACCCCCTGATCGGTGATCCTGGATCAACCTATGCACAGTTCCACGACAGTCCTTGATATTATTAAAAAATTAAATTCATTAAAAAATTTAAAAAATCATTAAAAATTCAGAAAGGGCATGACCCCCTTTGACCCTTTGACGGAAAAGTAAGAAAATGCCCACTCCCCCGCGGCGAACGACAGCCGCCTAGTGGGTGGATGCAGAAGGAAATCTTCAAGGCCTGGTTCGATCACTTTGTTTCACCTTGTCCATCTTTCCCCATGGGGTGACCATGTTACCCCATTAGGTGGGGCGAAAAGGACTTTTCCTACTTTTTTAACATTACGCAAATTTTAATATGATAATTACAGACACATAGATGCTTGCAGAGTGGTAGATAAATGTCTGAAGTATCTCTACAGCAAAAATAGGGAAAGAAACAAGCTCATTAAGTCATCGAAAACTCACACCATCGTTACGGTGTCCATGACCCCCCACTTTCCCCTACTCACGTAAAGCTGGTGGAAGTTTCGGTGAAACCGACGATGTATTTGTCAGCATGCAATAGCCCGTTTCGATAGCTTCACGGAAACAGAATTTGTGACAACATTGGTAAATAATAAATTAAGCACAGTTGCTTACATATTTTTAAACATTATTAATTAGCTATGTTCACGTGAAATATCGTTGGGGCAGGTTGATACAGCGCAGGCTAAGTTGATACAGCCAGTAACAACGTGCCCCATTCATATTTTGCCAGAAGTGCATTTCATAAAACTAGCATGACGGCGATACTGTCAATTCCTCAGCGAATCTAAAGTTATCATCTGAAGCATCGATACCATGGCTTTCTTACAACGACATAATAACCCCGGTACAGCAATTGATACAGGTGTAAATTCTACAAACATGACATCGCTGAAAACTTAATTTTGACCGAAAAACCGCACTTTGTCTGGAGCACCGTAAGCGGCTGCCCGACACGCTGCTGAAGAGACTGTCGCTGGCTTCCGGTATCAGCTAATCATGGTCACAGCCCTAAGGCATCTAGTGTCATGGTTCGGGAGCTATCGGCGTTGTATCAATTTGCCCCTGTAACAAAACTCCCCTCCTCACCTACTCCGGGCACCCCTTGGGCTCTTTCCGAACCCACCACCTCCTGCAAGGGACTCAGGAATAGACGAAAATGAGCAAAACCGCACTGAAATAGCCCTAGCGGTGTCTCCACTTCTACAAAGTTTAAACTATATCCATTGAGATGTGACGTCACAAGGGGCCAAAATGGGTCAAATCTAGACCGATTTAGGAAATCATTTGCAGCGCGGTAGCCGGTAAATCTAGAACAAAGCTAAAGATGTTAATGTGTTTGCATAGGCGGATCCAGAGTCAAGAGCACCTTCCCCTTCTTATTGACCCACGGCACCCCTGAAATGGCCACGGCACCCCCTGAAATGTTATTTGGTAACCTCCCTCCCACCCACAACAAAAGGCGCAGAATCATGGGGACTTTTGGTCTGTGGTGTGAGGTGTTTTCAAACGTTTGCACAAATCTGTAATGATTTGTATGCATCTACTTAGTACCTACATGATGCCTAATATTGATAAGCAGCACCTCTTCTGGTGCATTTCTTCTGGTTAATACCATGCCATGACATGACAGCCCGCGAAAAAATCATGACATCTTAATACCTAGTATGAAGATGAAATACCTAGTGTAACCAAAAAATGTAAAACTGGGACGCTGGTTGCATACCTACTTATTATACCACTCATCAAGTACCTATCAAAATCCAGGATGGCATCACTCGCAATATAAAACACTGGTTTTTGGTTACTACTCCTACACTGACCCCCCCCATCCCCATCACATAAAGGATACTCCGTGAATCGCCCAACAAACCCTCTTTTAAGCCTTTTGGCAGGATAATTCAGACTGTATGATCCAGAACCTGTTTAACCTTCACACCACCAGTACAGAGAGAGATGTAACCCTCGGACGCTGTCCAACCCAGAAGAGTGGTTGACCGTGGACAGAACACAGTTTTCTACGCCGACACACGGAGGTCACTAGCATGCAGTGTCTCCAAAACGAGAGGCCAATGGTCCAGGACTTCCTGTGGATTGTTTTCCCCACAGAAGAGGTCATCTGTGAGTTTTACGACCCGCTCTTCCTGAATAAGATCACCGATGACGCGGCACATCGGCTGCTTAAATGCTGATTCTGAGCCGGGGATACCCATGGCACTACGTCTGTAGACACGAGTCCCCTGTACGGTGTAGACACGCCGCAGAACTTCATGGACGAGTGGGCTAATGGGAGTTGGTGGTAAGCTTTGGTGAGGTCTGTGGATATGAGAAAGCGCCATCCACCGATGGTGCAGAGGGCAGGAGCGGATCCAGGGGGTAGCCCCCTTGTTGCCGAGGCGACCTCTCAGTGGTAAGGGATGCCCCGGGGCCGGTTCCATCTGCTTCACTTTTGCATGCTCTAACGGAAATACCGGCGCCCGGCGGTAAAATGTTGCCGCTTAAAAAGTACCACATTTCGACAAACAGCCCTGTGTCACTGCCTCCCCCATCATGCATCATAAGTACCTTCATTCGTACCATTGGCGTTCCCACGCTTCATTGTGGGTGTTCTCACCTTCTGACATTTCGCTGTATACCACTTTCGCCCCCACGGTGCATCATCGTTGTCTTGCTTTTTGCTCCTCCGGCGCCCCCATGCATCACGGTCTTTTAACAGCCCGTTCTATACCATGGGAGCCCCCTCTCATGAGGCATCAGTGGCGTCTGCCTTTGGCAGACGCCACTGATGAATCACTGGTGCCTTTCCTTTGCTCCACTGCTTCTAGTCGTCGGCTAATCGGGGGCGCCCCACACCTTTGACAAACCGTTCTGAGTGGCGCCCACATAATACACACTGGGATTTTTCTTTCGCTCTGCCGGTGCCCCCACGCCTTACTATGGGTGCCCCCATATTTCTGGAAAGTTCTTGATGCATCAATGGTACCTACTTTTGCTCCACCGGCGCCCGCCTCCCCCTCCAACTCGTCGCTGTGGGTGTCCCAACTTTTGACATTACGCTTTGTGCCTACAGTTTCTCCATGATGCGTGATTGATGCCTATTTCTGGCTCCATTAGCGCCCCAACACATCACTATCAGCAGCCACATGTAACTGCTGTTCATTTGAAATTTTGCATCCTAAACGTCCACTGCTGTCTTACCAGCTACCACGCTACCACGGATCCCCGTGACAGCGTCCACATATCTCACTAAATGCAACGGCCCCCGAGGCACTCCACGAAATTTCAGCACGCGTGATGGTCGATTTTACACCCTCATGTCTTCGATTTTGTTGACAATTTCTTTATGGGCTTATTGGCAGGCCATAACAGGCCTCCGACATTTTTAGGTTGCTTGGTGCAACGGTTTAGGAGTTATGGCCTCCGATAACTTTACACTTAGCTCGCACAGGAATAACTTCTGCACCAATTTCATCTAATCTAAATAATGATAAATAGAGAAATTCATATATATATATATATATATATATATATATATATAGTTTTATACATATTATATTTATCAGAGCTGGCACCACCGAATCAAATTCGATGATTCGGTATTTCGGTACTACCGGCGGTAGATTTATCTACCGCTAACAAATCTTTGGTACCGAACCTCTACCTCTACCTCTACCAATGCCGAATTGATCTACCGAATGAATTTCTTTGGTAGATTTGAATTTCCCGCGACGACAAAGAATCTTCTTAGCAGATGCAAGTCTGGATTTTCTCCGCTGCAGCCAATCATAGATCTCACCGCAATCAACTACATCAACGAAACGGCCCGCACCACCATCAAGAACAGGGTGATCAGGGAGATGGTGGATATTGCTTAGCCTGACAGTGTTCAGGGGGAAGCTGCTGATGCAAGCGACAAGCACTTCTGCTACGACGACCTCACACTCAAAACCGCATGTATAGGGGGCCTGGGGGCCGTGCTACCGACGCCACCACCCCAGCCAGCACACTCTGGAGGAAAGCATCAATTATTCAGCCATCTGGGCGAGACCAGGGATATCTGGTCAGGAAGGAGCACTTTCCCGGAGGCTATCCCGGAGGCTCCGGGAGGCCAGTCCGAAGGCTCCCGGGGGATCAAGCTGTTCATCCAGTACAACACCGCCCTCCTTAGCTCCGCGGCAGCAGAGCGGTTGTTCAGCACGCGGGCAACATCCTCCGTCCCAAGAGGTCCTCCTGGACAGCCAGCAACTCCGAACAGCCGGTGCTGCTCAAAGGGAACAACAGGATGTTCAAGACCACCCTGAAGGAGGACCTCAAGAAGGGCCCCCGACACCGACCAGGACCAAGTGTAAGAAGAAGAAAACAGCAAGCCCAATACAGTTTTATTTGTGTTGGACATTTTTTAGTTAGTTTTTAGGCGTTTAATTGTAATAAAAACGTACTATAATAGTTTGATTAGCAAAGTTGTATTGCTAAACATTTTTCCAGCTGTGTAGTTCTATGAAAGTGTTGCCGAAGATAGTTTATGATTTTTTACGCTTATTAAGTCTTTATAATCTTGAAAACATTAAAAAATGGTTGCAAAAGACTAAAAGTAGATGCTTTAGAGGCTCCAAAATGTAGCTAAAGGCGTTGTATGGCCTCTAAAATGTATTAAGTAGCGTTTAAATGTGTTTTATACATAAGGGTTTTTTAAATCTACCGAACCGAAATACCGAATCATTCGGTAGATTTTTGGAAATATATTGAAATACCGAACCGATTGACCAGTTTTCATTACCGAATACCGATACTGCCGGTAGAAAAAATCTACGGAATCCCAGCTCTGATATTTAATATGCAAGATCATACTGATTTATATATCGTGTATATATCAAACGTTTTTTGGATGAGCCACTGAACTCAACCGTGATAGTTTTGAAACGTTAAATATTTACTGAGTTATAATTTAAAAAAAGATAAGTAGTTTAAAAATATTTTCCTCGGTGTGTATTCGAAAACTGACGGTAGCACGTAGAAAAACACTTCTCAAAGTATTTACATCAAGAATAAAAACCGTGGGTTTTTGTTTCTAAACATGGAACACTAGCAGAATATATCATAGGTATGTGTGTAGTTGTACGTGTTCCTTGAATAATTGGTACGTGAATGGTTGGTGCACCCTGCGCTATGCGCAAGGCATGTTTGCCCCTCCCTTTACCTCAGACGCCGTAGCCTTGAAGATGATCGCTGATAAAGCAAGGGGTTGGGCGTTGACTGAAGTGATTTGTTTCTTTTAAATTCGTTGGTTTTCATTCCTTGTTTCAGCGATGATAACTGTTGCCATAAAGCTCGCAACATGAAGGGAAGCTCAACCAAGTTTATTATAAGTATGTTCTTAAGTGTTTTTTAGAATTGAGAAAAGGGTGTAAAAGACAACGTCTCAGAGCACTCCGTTAAAAACAAACGCGAGTATTTGCTTCTAAACATGAAAAACCAGCGGCATATATTAAGGGTATGTGCCGTTGGCGCACCCCGCGCAGTAGGTAGCGCACGTTCGCCTCTGCCCTTGCCTGATGCACCCTGTCCGTGACCTGAAGACGATAGCTGACGTGATCAGCAGGAGTGTGGATTTCCAAAATCATTTGGGGTGCCCAGATTTTAAACGAAGACCACCATATAAAAGGAGATAGCGTGTTATTATCTGTGCTTTCACCATCACATAGTTCTTTTAAATTCTGAAAATCATCAACAACAAAATTCAAAGAACATTCTAACCAGGGCAGGCAGCAGCCGGCAGAAAGTGGTTTAAACCACTGGTTTAAAACGGTTGGCATAAACCCGGTGAAAAAAGTGGCAAAAACTATGAAATACTAAATATTAACTGATATTCGCGTTGGATATGAATGTAAGGGCATCTTCTGGGGTGAAAACGTATATTTCTGCGTATTGGAAGGTCTCAGCACTCTCTTCTTCCATTTCATCAAACAACTTCAATAATATGTACAAACCGAAAGACCTTTTATGGCTGGAACCAATCCATTGGCAGATCCAGGGGGATAAAGATAAAGTCGGAAATAATGTTTTTACCCCCCTCCCCCACGGCCGGCAGAAATAAATTTTAGAAACGGTTTCCATTTAGACAGTGAGACATTTTTTGTTCATCGGCTTTTTTGCCAATCAGTTTGCTCCGCCCCTAAACGGACCGCCTGGATCCCCAAGTGACCTCACCTTTCTGATATGAGGGGTTTGTACAATGGATGAATAGTCGTTGCTTCTATTGTTGGTTAGGAACCGGTACATACATTTTAGATGACGCCACAAGCGAAATACCACATCAGAAATGTAGGTACGTCAATATAAGGATTTGTTCTCTAATCGCAAGCAATCGTGTCCATATTATTAAACAACAGTTTGGTCCATTCAACCCTATTTTATTTTATATAATTTATTTCAGATATTTTATTTCAGATATTTTATTCGAAGAGACCCAAGGGGAGAGGCAGACGCAGGCACCCATGGAGGGCAGAAATGAACCTGATCTGGCTTTTAGTACCAATTCTACTCTCACCTTGCCGTCCCTGCCCCTAGCGTGCCGCCCGGGCGGCACGCTAGGGGCAGGGGCGCGCCCTGCGTTGAAGCATTCGCCAATATGTGATTTAAACCGCCCCTGTTCCGAAACTGCCGCCTCCTCACCAGGGAAAGAAATCCTGCGCGTGACATGCCGCCCCCTCCATCAGCCTGCCGCCCCCCAAACAAAAATCCTGGGTGTGCGGCTGCCAAGAGATAAATGTATGGTATAACCGACCACTGGGGGTACAAGCCATTAGGTTTGAGAGCTTATGATCAGAAGAGACGAAAAAAGTAGCTCGAGGAGACAGCATGTTTGAAAAAGGGGAATGTTTTAACCAGAACAGGTCAGTCAATGCTGATCTTCACTTGATAGGCAGAGCTTACAGAAGCTCAAAAGTACTGCTAATAATGCAGTTTCCATGTATTCAGGCTGGAATGATGTCCTTCGCCGTAAAAGATCCAGTACACCAGTCACTCGGAGGGGCTTGGGAATCCCCAGTTTGTTCCCTTTCTAATGTTCGCCACTGTTCGGCGTTGAAGAAGACTCAAAATGTCACCAAATACGACACGTAAAACAATAATGGTCTTCGCAGTAATATATCGTGCACCTAAAAGGCGCTTGCCTTGCCTCCGATGGAGAACTGCATCGGAGACCCCAACGCATGGGCTGGATTCTTACTGAGCTCGAGCGGCTTGACTTTCTATTCAGGAAAACCGTCTTATTTCATCTAGACTACCACCAGACATCAGAATTAGCCCCTGTTTGATTCAGCTGATAATATTATCGAGGATTAACAATTGAACTGATTAAAATGTGGATAGCATGCGTTTATATCTGCGTTTGCTGCACTAAGCCTTAAGACTAAGACTAGAAAATATATAATGCTAAATAAGATGATCAGAATACCGGAAATACAGTGTAATTATCGGCATGATGTTGGTAACAACTATTGGAAAACGCTTAAAGTTCAGTTTCCATAAATAATGGCAAATTTGGTCTCCCCGAGTTTTTGCCATTTTCTGCCACTTATTGCCGGTTTAAAGCGGTAAAAATCGGCTTGCGGCAGAAACCCCTCTCAACTGGCAAAAAAGTCAACCCTGATTCTAACACTAACTCAATATTTCATTCGGCGTACCTGGGAAACCCCGAAGATATATAAGTTCACAACCCTGGTACCGCTCATTACGGTCTGAGCAACAACTCATGCCACTATTGGTGACCGTTCAGCTGCCGGTTCCACTCTCATGTGCCGTGCTGTAAATATTTCACAATGAAATTAAAAAACAATTGAACATTCTTTAGAAACGTAGCCCTTCAAACACTCCCGCCGTCCGAAAACATTTATTTAACGTTGCTTAGTGTTTCATTAGTGCCTTCTCCAATCCTCGTACCCAAGAACATAGTTTCGTACGTTGTGTTGTTTCCGTCACTACGGCCGTTTTGGCCTGGAAAGTTAACATTTACCAAAAAGGTATTCATTTTGATAGGATTCGCCAGTTTCAATGCTTTCCATGACCTGTGATTTCACTCACTGTCTCAGTCCAGCCAAAGTAGGAATAATTCTAAAACTGAGTGTCGATCGTCTTGATCTTATACCGATACACGACTATTGACAACTAATGATAATAATAAACTAATATAAAGGTAACGTCACCCAAGAGATCAATATCGAAACATTGTAGCATACAAACTACTTTGTAGTCCTAAGCATAGAAAGTCGCACAATCACGGTTAGAAGGCCGTGCACAGAGGCTTCTAACTATCTGGAGGCCGGGTGGCGGCGGCATCGAAAGGATGTGATTAGGGAATGGCCCATGCTAGAGGAATACAATAATGTTCATCCCATTAAGATCTACTTATGTACTCAGTTAACCGGTGGCGAATCCAGCCGGTCGGTTTGGGGCCAAGCCAAAGCCGAAAAGAAAAAACAACGCGCTTTGAGGGATGTCGCTGCAATTTAAAGGGAGATACGCGAACAAATTTTTATTGGTTAGGTCGAAAGGTCACAAAAAGTTCTTTCAGAAGTCCTATTCTCATTTTTGCGAATTCGGCCTGCAAATTCCTTAAAATAGCTCTCAAAGTCAACATTTCTAGACGACTTTACCGGTACACACTATATCGATGTATATGACGTACACACGGCTAAGGCTATCAAGTTCTCTAAGAATAAGGTCATATCTATCCTAAACAGTGACGTAAAACTTTGGACTACTACAGAAAAAATTACTTTAGAAAACCAGCATTCCAAAACTATTATGAAACAGAAATATAGTGCTTAAAAGAAATCACAACCAATCAGAGGCCTAGGAATTCTCAAACCAGGGTCACGTGACCTATTTGACGCAAAAATTTTGTCATCCTGGGGCTGAAGCAGAAAATGACTCAAGACCCGAGATACGAAACCACTGAAGACTTGAGTAATTATGTTTTTACGTTTCTAGAGCAAAGTAATTCATTTTGTAGTTTTTTAAAAGCTTTTTAAAATTAATTCAAATACAAATACAGGAGAACAGACATTTCTATTACAAAAAAACCATTGTTTTTCAACTTTAAATAGTTTTAGAAAAGTAAGTGATGGTTGAAGGTTTCAGCACTAAATCGGAACTGGTAATCTATTTCGATAATAAGTGAGTGGCCTCCCAAAATTTTGCCGAAGATACAAAAATAATTGATAGTTTCGTAATCAGGATTTTTCAAATAGCAAGAAACCACAAAAATAATTTTTTCGCGTATCTCCCTTTAAGAGGGCGGTAGGTTAGGTACCTAAACCGAACAAAAAATGTCACCGGTTGAAAGGTGTGCCCACAAGATATTTGTTTTTCCTATCCAAGGCCCAATGCTCACACTGAAGTTGAGAGTTGAAGCACCAAAACCTTGCGAATAAACTAAAAAAGAGCCGGACAAAAAGAAGGTCAACAGCTGAGGGGGTGCGGGGATAAATAACATGGTTTAACCCCCAGCCTTTCCGTTTTGGGGAGATGCCTTTTGTCCTCCCCCCTGGATCCGCCACTACAATTAACTGTCCCGTGCACTCTGTGATTTGCCTCGGACTCTCCTTGTTTAGACGGTCAGAACTACCTATCCCTCCGCCTTAAAGGGAATGTGGCACTTTCATAACGTGATTTTAACTGAGATAGCCAAGTTGTGAACCAAGTCAGAAAACCCGGTACTCCATACGTCATTTGTCTTGGAACTCGATATTTCCGTAGAAAAAACTAAAACCTACCTGACACCAACCCCCTCATCAGACCCTCGCCGAGCGGCCATTGTTGTGAGCTGCTGGTGTGACGAAATATGCTGACATCATGATGAGCATCAGCCAATCGAAGCCCTTGAAGCTTTTCAAGCATGGTAGTGGTTGCCAGATGGTGACATCATCCACAGGCTGATATTTATTTCTTTTTCTAGAGTACTATTCTAAAAATCAAAATATTGAGCTTATTGTACAATTTTCATGGAAATCATGAGTGGTTTCATTATTTTCGGCTAAAAGTACGCCTAATTGCACTAAATTCCAGGATTCAACCAAGGTGCCACATTCCCTTCAAATAATCGTTTTAAGCATTTATCTATTTGTTAGACTTCAGAGTTCCATACGCATGACATGTCAGCTAGGCATGTATGTCACATTAGGGTCGTTCAGAAAAACATTGTTTTACTTTTCAGACTCGAACCCACTTTTTCCCATTATATATTAAATTCTGATTTCAATGAGCCACATTCCAAGCTTCTACGACAGCGGGAAAGATCGCCTCAAAACGGTTAAAGGTTTCATTTTTCGGGCGCGATTGGCAGCCCGGCGTTGCAGTCTCCCCTTGTTACATTGGGATGAAAGGGGTGCATAAACTACCAGTAAAGACAGCGTGGCATGTCCGTGCGTATAAGAGCGGTAGATGGGATTTTACATGCAGCCATTTACTTGTCAGGATGCACATGCAGCGCAATACAAATACATGTTATTCCACAAAAGACCTGAAATTAAATGGCTCAGCACCCTAGTACTCTAAATCCCGCCAGAACGGGAATGCCTTCCGGAGGCGAAACTTTCTCTGGTAAAATTCGTTGGAGAACGTCGTTGGGGCAGGTGCTTCTCCCTATTCTCCTGCGAACTATTTCAGAGCTCTGATACTGCTAGAAGAAGACCCTGCTGCAAATATTTTTACCCTTTGGATGGCTCACGAAATCTTCCACCAGCTTCATACCACGTTCTGTGGGACCGTTCACGACAGTAAGTCCAGAAATACCTTGAAACAGGGGAAGCTATACCAGTCACCAGCTTCTCAACGGAGCCATTTCATATCAGAATCTTTCAGATTCAGGCGCTCGAATACCAGCCAGCTTTCAGGAATGACAAATTGACAGAAACTTGGTACCGAGCCAAGCTCTTCATAGCCTCTGTCGGAAACTTTAGCCTACCCAACTGAAAGGTGGATGGTTTTGCTTTTTAGGCCAGGTACTGTGTCACTGCCTTTTTACCTTCAGCATTTTGATTCTTATTTGCGAGGCAGATTACAACTTTCTGGTCACAAATAACAGTTGCGTTTGCACATTGACTTCAGCGCCTCTACACAACACCGGAGTATTTTTATTGGAAGACCCATCAGGGAACATTCATGGATCATCAGGCCCGGCTATTGCTTCGGTTCTGGAAGACATGCCAGCTCTGTTTCCCTTGAAAAGATAGTCACGAATTGCGCAAGCTGGTTTACGTGTGGCTATCAGGAGAGGTTGTCTCCAACAAATGTCTGTTTAGAAGACCCGGAACCCACCAGTGAGCCATATTCATGGAATATAGGACATTTATGGCATGAAGTGCGTGCTGCTACCGAGTCAGATTCTGTTCATCATTCCAGAAGATGCTTAAAGACTGAATATTATAATTTTTGGAGAGTAACAAGGTATCAACTGCTCAGGTCATATGGTATCAAGGTGAGAGGGAAAGAATTAGATTGGGCTAGAGCAGGGCAACAGATTCTGCCTCTGACTGGGCTCGAACTCACGACATCCAGCACATACAGAATGACATTGGCCTAGCCGAGCGCAACCGCTAACCGACTGAGCCACTCAGACCACGAAAGACTTAGCGGCGTTCCTTGTGAGTGGTTCTAAACCATGTATTTGGGTTCCTCCGTCGCGGATAGTCAGCTTTAGAGCCTTTATGAGCCTCAAAGCTATCCATAAAATGCAGTACAGTGCTTTCATTAAGTTAATATAGAAATCACACTGAATGTGCTGAAATCAATTTGCCATCAGCTGTGGTATCTGTGCACATAAAGTTATATTCTGTCCCGCTGGTGAGAACCACCATCTTGAAGGTAAGGAGCCAGTCGCACAACAATTGGCCAAAACAGCAAACAATTCACATTTTACTAGGGCAAGCTTAAGTTTCCGATAGAAGCTATGAAGAGCTCGGTGAATGCTCGGTACTAAGCCTCTGCCAGCTTGTCACTCCTGACAGCTGGCTGGTATTCGATTGCCTGAATCTGAAATATTCTGACCAGAAATGGCTCCGTTAAGAAGCTGATGACTGGTATAGCTTCTTTCAAGGTATTCCGGAACTTAATATGGTGAACGATCCCAGAGAGCGTGGTGTGAAGCTGGTGGAAGATTTCGTGAGCCATCCAAAGGCTAAAAATATGCAGCAGGGTCTTCTTCTAGCAGTATCAGAGCTCTTAAATAGTTCGCAAGAGAATCGGGAGAAGCACCTGCCCCAACGACGTTCTCCAACGAATGTTACCAGAGAAACGTTCGCCTCCGGAAGGCATTCCTGTTCTGTCGGGATTTAGAGTACTAGGGTGCTGAACCGTTTGACGTCAGATATTTTGTGGAATAACATGTATTTGTATTGCGCTGCAAATACATCTGACAAGTAAATGCCGGCATGTCAAATCCCATCTACCGCTATTATACGCATGCACATGCCACGCTGTTTTTACTGGTAGGTTATGCACCCCTTTCATCGCAATTTTACAAGGGGAGACTGCAACGCCGGGCAGCCAATCGCGCCTGAAACATGAAATCTTTAACCGTTTTGAGGCGATCTTTCCCGTTGTCGTAGATACTTGTAATGTGGCTCATTGAAATCAGAATTGAATATATAATGGGGAAATAGTGGGTTCGAGTCTGAAAAGTAAAAACTGTTTTTTGAACGATCTTAATGTCACATGCACTGGCTGAGTCTGTTCCCAATTACACTCACCGTGTGTGTTGTATTGCCAATAACTGTTTGTGAATTAAAAACGTCTTGAAAAGCTGCATCATGTACCCTGGTGCCAAAAAATACGAGGAACTCGAAATCGGTGTATGCTATTTTGCACATCAAGCATATTCACATACCAGACTCATTTAATGAACTCATGTTTTTTCCAGTGCTATCGGCACAGCTCGCTGCACAAACATCCAACCCATATATCCTTCCACGTGCACAGGACGTCTTGTACCCTGTGCCCCTCAGTCCAACAGCAAGCATAACCACCACCATTCTCAACACACGCGTACGTTGTATCATCCGCCTTCTCAGCCAGCAATTCCGGGCGATTCCCGTACGGGGACGCTAGTGCAAAATGGCGGGAATTGGTCGGGGAAACCCAGCCGGAGGGTTGGGGAATCACGAGCGTTTGCTTGGGATTTGAGACACTTCGTACGGGGAAATTTTGAATGGGAAAACGGCAGCTTTCCCCACTCTTTTGGTTGGGGAGTTCCCAATCGTTCCCCACCACGGTATGCTAAATTAAGGAAGGTCTGTATACCGAACCCGTACAGGGGATCCCCTACCTATCCCCGTACTCTAAGGTAGGGTTTCCCCAAACCCTCCCCATCGCCCTAATCCATTGGGTAAGGGGATCCCCAACCGATTCCCAGACATTCGCTTGTGATTTCCCCAACTTTCCCCCACCACGATATGTGAGTTGAACCACGAAAATGGGCTGATCCCTTTCGGGGAATCCCAACCCAATCCCACTCGTCCATGCGTTACTTCCCCAGACGTTTCCTCACAGTTTGAGGCATCATTTTGATGAAATATATTATAAGTGTTATTCTGACTGCCAAGGAAACGCCCATCAACTATAATATTTACTGTCAGACACCGATTCAGCGGGATTATCCTTATAAGAAGGTTCGCGAGAATCACATGACTTTTAGCCTGATCCATGTGGATAAAATGAAAAAGATATGCAAAAAAGTGTATTTCACATCATTATGCTTTTCTATACAATGTTTTTTACACAAGATTTGTCTCACCAACAGTTTCATCGTCATGTTCAGGAGATAAACATCAATTGTTGTATTTGAAGTGGTAAAATTACGAGAAGAAGTTATATAGAACGATAACAATGACAATGATGTTCAATGAATTTTTGCAATTCACAATTCACAGATGTACACAACGTTCACATCACTACCGTGTTAAAAAGATGAGGGAGCAGTTCAGGGTTCAGTGATAGAGAAGTGACAGTGAGGCAAATTTCAGACAATCAATTGTTCTGATCTGCGCTGAATCATGATATTCCTAGCGTGAGGTATGTTCACTTCTTGGCTTTGACCGTGCTGTGCAGTACAGATTTGCTTCACTGTTTTGTGCATCCTTTCCCGGCTCTGCGTAGACAGCTGAGATTAATGTCTGCTCTCCGTATCCCCGTCGGCCTATGCTTGGCCTGCTGCAGTTGAAGTGCTGCCCCTTTTCTTACGTGCTAGCTTTGAGCCAGCGCGCCGGTCTCGCGATACAGGTATCCAGCGCGTGACACGTTGATTGATCTCCGAGCGAGATCCCTTGCTGTCCTTATACAGTGCATCTGCAAAAGATGCACCTAAGCACCTAAGGCTAGTTATTCGATGATGCCTGTTTGATCCTGCACTTAGACAACGAGTAGCCTGACAACTCCTGCTAAAACTGAAAAGAATAGAACACTATAATATTTTGGCAGATGTGAAATAATAACAGAGTAGTATCTAAGATAACAGCGTTAATCAGGGTCAGGGACGTCGTCAGAGACAACACCGCTCCCGGAAAAAGGGGGGCTGCTCTGATTATTTTATTATTTCTCAATATATAGTTGAACGAAGTTTTGTAATATACGCTTTGGAAATGTGGCATCTACGAAATACACTTGTGTTGTTTTTTTATGATATTGTAGTGTCATTTATAACAATAAAAATACTCAAGTTTTCACCCACCACATATAATTTCAGGAGGGTCATCTCGATCAACTAGCTCTTGTCGTTCTGTCCATTCAGGGAAAACTGTCGGCACAGGCTGGTGCTAAAAATCTGGGACATCATCAGGTGCAGACTACTGGCCAGGCAGCCAGTGGCGCTCTTCCGAAGTTCTAAAAGCCGCAGAAACCAACGCCAAATTTTTTTGTAGTAGTAAACCCTTACATGCATAGCAGACGCTTTTTTGTTATTGGTGTTTCAACGTAAGTCGAAATCATAATATATTTAGTCTCAGTAGTGGATCCAGGGGGGACAAGAAAGTCATTTACCCCCACCCCCTCAAACGGAGAAGTTTGCGACAAAACTATGCTCTGGTCCTTTCCCAAAACGGTTGACCTGCCTTTTGCCCCGGCTCGCTGTTAATTTATAAGCAAGGTTTTGATGCTTCAACGCTCAACTTCAAACAGAACCAGTCAGCTTCAGGGTAAATATTGAGCATTGGATAGCAAAAAAACAAGCATCTTGTGCCGATATCTTCCACCCCGTTATGTTTTTTCGACTTTGGCTGGCACCCCCAAACCGACCGGATAGATCCGCCACTGTTTAGTCTATGGGTTACCATTTTGGTGTTTCACTACGCACCTGCAGTAATGTTTATGCAGTTATACTCATTCCGACGCATATGAAACAGAGATATGCTGTCAACATATTGATTGGAGCTCACATCACTGGGATACACTCACATACATAGAAAGCTTTTGGGCTACACAAAATATAGATAAGGTGTCGATTCAAGGGCCAGAGGAAAGGACTGTGTACATTGCCGAAGAGACTTAAAAGTAAGTGCCAAGATAAGAATATTATTTATTGAGATGTTGTTTGGAATGAGTAATGAGTAAGAGTGCGACACATGATCTTCAATGAATATGGCTGAACTTAGAGTACTAGGTCAGAAATTTGTCTGTTTTCTATCTGCAGTTAGAATCCAAATAGTTCAGCGAGTTTTACCAGATGGTCGTCATTCAATTTTTCATACTTAATGTATCTAAATTGTGGGAAATTTCACGAGAAAACAGTTTAACCCTCGCCCCACGGGGGGGCCATCGATGGCCCCCCTAAGGTTTTTCCGGGATAGCAGAAAAACTACGAGGCACAGCAGCGCGGTTGAAAGCTCTACCTCTCACTGCATCATTTTCCCATCATCCCTGAAATTTTTTATCCCGGGTCACCCAAGGTCAGGTCACCAGACGAGGTCAACCAAGGTCACCTCACTTCGCCTTTAGAGCTCTGTAAGAGCTACATTTCAAAGTCGATCGATTTGAAAATTCCTACACTTCATGACCCTTCCAGGGTCTACAAGGTGTATATCCGGGATTTTTCGATTTCGTGCCCCTGAGGTCAGGTCACGAGGCGACCTCTCCCATTGGAAAAGCATGGGGAAAAGCTATTTCATGATATAAAAGCCACAAAAATGATTGCAAATACTCAGACTGCTCAGAACAACGTTTTTGGACACCCTTTCACGGATCCCAGGGGGTCATATTTGCCCTTTGACTTTTCCAAGGTCATCCAAGGTCACCGGTGGTCAAAAACAGTATTTTGACAATAACTTTTGACCTAATTGAGCTAGAGCAGTGAAACAAACACCATCGTGTTTGTCTTGTCACTGGCTTTCATTTGATATACGGCAAGGTCACTTTGTGACCTTTCGTGACCTCGGGTCATATTAGGTCACGAGATGACCTCTGGAGGTCAAACTACTGGCGGGAGGTCTTTACGTTCCACATAGCGGAAAAAGTACTGGAAATTTGCTATCAAATTTACTCTACCAGGCCTCAATAGCTCTAATGACATAAGAGTTATGCCCAGTTTGCTTAATCATTGCATATTTGAGTGAAAATAGCCGATCTTGACCTAATTTGACCTCTGGAGGTCAAACCATTGACCTGAGCACTAAAACATGCGAAGTAATTTCTAACTGCATTCACGCGAGCTTTCTATTGCACTTTGCAGATTTGCGCTAACGCCCATATTTTCGGAGTTAGAGGGGGGGCCATCGATGGCCCCCCGGTGGGGCGAAGGTGGCGCCGGACCCCCGGTGGGGCGCGGGTTAATTGGACGATCTTGAAATTTGTAACTTCATGAAACATGTATAAGATACTATTTTAAACGTGATGTTAGATATTTTAAAACCAATGATAGTGCATGAAGCCCAGAAGATAAAACAAAAATTACACGATCCACAAAACGCCATCATTAGCATAATCATGACTTACCCACATCCTCATGTTTGCATCGTTGGCGAGCGCCTCTCAGCCTCTTCAAAGTTGCACGTCGTGAGCAGACGCAGAAGAGAAACGCTCTCTTCATCAAGTCACAACTGCCTCAAGGAGACCTCTATTTCATCGAGGGAGCATTCCACGCATTCGAGTCACGTTAAGATCTCGGCGATCCCCGTCATTAATCGACTGCAATCTGCCGGTGAGAAAATTGTCTCTGAAAGAAGAAAATACCACACTGCGCACAAGAAGCATATAAACAGCAAGTGCAGAAGCAGCTAGTGGGCAGAACCATTGGCGTAGCCATGCTTTCTGAACTTGTAGGGACACATCCAGCCTCTTGATTAGGTACCCGACGGAAAATTTTAAGAGGGGCCAAATGTTATGTGTGAGCTAGCCAGCCTTCCCTTTTACATTTTTACACGAATTTAGGGCAGTGTAATTTTAATACTTAAAGGGAGTGTGGCACCTTGGTCGAATCCTGGAATTTATTGTAATTAGGGGTACTTTTAGCCGAAAATCAAGGAAGCGCCTATGATTTCTCTGAAAAAATTTACAATAAGCTCAATACTTATATTTTTAAATGCTCCTTGAGGGAAAGAAATAAATATCTGCCTGTGGATGATGTCATGATCTGGTAACCACTATCAT
Source organism: Lepas anatifera (assembly GCA_034440635.1). NCBI lineage: Eukaryota > Metazoa > Arthropoda > Thecostraca > Lepadidae > Lepas > Lepas anatifera. Next base: position 845,861 of record JAOTON010002112.1, on the reverse strand, counting down.
ATTCAATACGCTTCAAGGGCTTCAATTGGCTGATACCGTGACGTCAGCATATGTCGTCACACCAACAGCCATGAGAACTGTGGCATGCTGCTAAGGGTACATGAGGGGGTAAATTTCAGGTAAGTTTTAGCTTTTTGTACGAAATTCTTGATTTCCAAGACAAATGATACATTGAATTCCAGATCTTCCGACTTGCTTTAAAACTTGGCTATATCGGTTAAAATCACGTTATGAATGTGCCACATTCCCTTAAACACGTACTTTGACGGCGGTCTGAGCCACCTTCGCTTTGGCGGGGGAGGGGCAGGTGCCAGCCCCCTAAGATCTCGAGAACCATGCTAGATAGCGAAAAAACGGTAAACGACGTTTAGTAGCTCATCCACTTCTCTATCGAAAATATTTGCACTATTTTTTCAGGTCACATTTAAGGTCACTAAAGGTCAAAACATGTCGTCATAGGGATAACATGTAAATGAAGGTTTCCGGTCATTACATCTGAACAAGTAAAGATAGATCAAACAATTTGAACCATTAATATCCTCGCAGCAAGCCGAATCCAATGGTATATAACATAGCCTTGCGTCAAATCAGGTCCAATATGTCCTTAAACCTGACCTGAGGGCAGGTCAAGGTCAAATTAGGTCAAAATGCATATCTTTAGAACCGCAAAGACAATCCCAATCTACTGAAGCTAAAATAAACACTCTATCACTATCTATGACCAAGTTATTTGATTAAAACCACTTTTCCCATGTATTTCCAAGGAAGAAGTCAAACCTCGTACCTGACCTTAGGTCATCGATAGAAAAAATACCGGAACATATTTTAGACAGCTCGGTGGACTCAGTATGTGGTATGAGTTTCAATGGGATAAGTTCACCCTGTTCCGAATTATGTTATCTTAAACTTTTTTAGGTCGGGTCACTTGACCTGTACTGGTGACCTGAACAGAGTGGCCTAACCTTAGATTTTGACAAAAGTTGTAAAATGATCAGAGAAAAGTTATACCAATTACGGCGGCACGTGCCGTTTTTATGTTATCTCCGGAAAACCCGAAGGGGAGGGTACCCAACCCCCTCTCCCCCGTCAAATCGCGTGTTAAAGCGAGCACAGACTGTATGTTGGATTGGGAAAGCGTCTGAATGCGGCCATTTGCGTGCCTAAGAAGTATGGAGATAAACCTAGCTGCCTGTCTCAGCCTCGACTACTATCAGATTCCAGTACTGAGACGCCGGGCATAAAGGTAAAACGTTTATTAACATTCTCGCCCACTCAGGAAGCCTATCTCACCGGCTCACACGAGCGGCAGTGCTTAAAGTACTCCATAATCTTCTTGGCAAAACAACACTTTTATCTTGAGAATTGCAGAGCGGTAACAGGACGCCGGCTGGCACGGTCGCGTGTCCCGGCCTGTTGGTGGGCGCGTCCGGCAGGCTTCTGTCCATGGCTGTCACCATCGGAGGAGCGCCTTGAAATCGGCTGGTCCTAAACTATTTTATATTGAACGCATGCTTTAGATGTTTGGTTAGTTGATTTGTTTCTTTTGAACGTGTATGAATGAATACATGGGTTTATTAAAACTATCGTGAGAGCGCCGCCAAGACTTAAGCCCACTGCCCACTCAATTCACAAGCTCAGAATTAACATGGCTGAATAGGAAAATTAATTGCAGTCATTTCATTTATTTACACTACCCACTTATCTCCAACGGCTTTCGAGTAATTCGTCCGAAAGGGTATTTCAAGGAGCTAAATTTCTCGGAACTTGCTTGCTTCTCACCATGGTTTCAAGTCCTTAAAATAAATGGAAGTGGATGAAATTTGACATAAAACTAACTTAGTAATTATACAAGTAATTCTAGGCTAACATAATGGTTCGTTCGTCTTCTAGAAATAGCTTTATACCCAGGGGCGCAGCCAGGGGGGCACAGGGGGCACGTGCCCCCCATCGGTGCCGGGTGCCCTTTTGATTGCCAGGTGGTGTGCCCTCTTTGGGCCGTGCCGCTCGAAATTTAGTACCCTACGTCGTTGAGCCTAGATGGAACTAGACTGCATTTAGTGATTTAAGCTATTGTTTGACAATTAAGTGCCTTTTTGGTCAGTTAGGGCATTCTGTCGCCTTTCCAAGCACCCGGGAAGAGTATAGGCACGTAATCCGTTTCCAGATAATGCCTCATCGTCGCCAATAATCGTATGAGCAGAGCAAATCTGGTGCCCCTTGAGCTCATCTGGTGCCCCCTGAGCGCTGGTCTTGAACCCTGGAGCTGATCATGTGCCCTCTGAGCTGATCTGATGCCCTCGTAGTCAATATGGTGCCCCCCCTGAGAAAATAATTGAGCCTTCTGAATCTATATAATGTTCTCTGAGTTAGTCTGATGCCTCCGAGCTTGCCTGGTGCCCTATTAGCTGTTTTAGTGCCCCTTGAGCTGATCCGGGGCCCCTGAACTTATTTAATGCCTCCCGTAGTTTATCTACTGTCCATGGCCTCAGCCAGCGGACACAGGGGCACGTGCCCCCATCGGTGCCGGGTGCCCTTTTGATTGCCAGGTGGTGTACCCCTTTGGGCCGTGCCGCTCGAAATTTAGTGCCCTACGCCGTTGAACCTAGGCGGAACTAGGCCGCATTTAGCGATTTCAACTACTGTTTGACAATCAAGTGCCTTTTTGGTCACCTTAAACATTCTGTCGCCTTTCCAAGCACCCGGGAATAGTATAGGCTCGTAATCCGTGTCCAGATAATGCCTCATCGTCGCCAATAATCGTACGGGTGAAGCTCATCTGGTGCCCCCTGGAGGTGATCATGTGCCTTCTGAGCTGATCTGATGCCCTCGTAGTCAATCTGGTGCCCCCCTCCCCTGAATAAATAATTGTGCCTTCTGAACCTATATAATGCTCTCTAAGTTAGTCTGATGCCTCCGAGCTTGCCTGCTGCCCTATTAGCTGTTTTAGTGCCCCTTGAGCTGATCCGGGCCCCCTGAACTTATTTAATGCTTCCCGGAGTTTATCTACTGTCCAGGAGGGGCACAAGGAGCACGTGCACCCATCGGTGCCGGGTGCCCTTTTTGGTTGCCAGGTGGTGTACCCTCTTTGGGCCGTGCCGCTCGAAATTTAGTGCCCTGCGCCGTTGAACCTAAATGTAACTAGACTGCATTTAGGGATTTCAACTATTGTTTGACAACTACAGAGACGGCGGATTCCATTTTCGAGAAGTGGTGCAAGATTTTCTGGAGGGGGCGCCTTCCTCCCCAGGGGGCGCCATCATCTCTTGGGGGGGCGCCATCATCTCTTGGGGGAGCGCCTTTGCTATCCAAGGGCGTTCTGCAGAAACTCTTTGGACTCAGCGTGCGAGGCCACTTGAGGTGGTTTATTTCTAATATTCCGAAAAATAGGTATTTTAGATTTCGCGTAAACTCAGTCGTATCGGATTGGTATCAGCAAAAGAGTAACATAGCCCAGGATTCTGTGATTTTCATAGCCTTGTTTGCAGTTATGACCAATGATATTGCAAACACTTCCCGCAAACATACGTCATGTGCTTTTCGTTGAATACTTCACAATATGTGTGACAGCGTCTACTACAGCAGCTGCGCAGAGGCGGCTGCAGCTTGGCCTTGACATATTGCAGCAATAGATCACACGCAATGGACTGAAATTTTCAAGTTCAAAGACAAAGCACATGCACTTCTATAATAGACATTGAGACTGAATACCCGATTTTGTAAATTCGCGGAAATCTGAGCGACGTTGTAGCAGAAACCAGATTTATCGGGCTCACACTCGATAAGCTTTCATATTTGCCACACCTGAAGGATTTCCGCAAAAATGTTTCAATACGCTGAAAATGCTGAAGGTGTTGACGAGGATGAGATACCGTGCGGATAAAGAAATGTTTCTCATGCTATACACGTTATACGCTTATCGCCTATGTATACGTTATGCGCACTTTATACGCTCATCGTTATACGCTACGTTATAAGCTTCTTATGCTGTATAGATCACTTATTCGTACGAACATCGAGTACGGCTGTGTTGTGTATGAGGCCGCTCCTTAGTCTGCGAAAAAGATTATCGATATGTCCGTTATCACGCTATCAGAATAGTAACAGGGGCGTTCCAAGCTTCATCCATAATGAGCATGCTAGTAGAAATTAATGAAATACCGCTACAAATGCGCAGTAAGATACTCGCTTTGCTCGCGTGTTGCAAACCGTCACCAGGGAGTGAGAGTCTGTGCCTGGCTGGCACAGGCTGGTATCGACAGCAATCTCGTCGAACCACATGAAGCAGCTGTTATTGAACCATAGCTCTTCTTGACAGTTAACACGAACACAACCTACTCCAACAAAGCAAAAATTTGTCTCCTGAACCGACGCGCCAGTAATTTATGAATATGTCTGTTTCTATATAGACGGTTGCAAAAGAAAGTGACAATGGCACAGGGCGTGCATCTGTGAGTGACAATGTTGAGAAGTTTTCTCAACATCACGGAGGGGTCACGAAGGATCACGGAGTAGTTTGCCTCAAGAAGGATCCATTTTTACTTGAGCTGTACGCCATTTTTTGCTGTTTGGACCAGGTGTCTAAGCTGATGGTGAGGAAGTTTGCGATTTTTACTGATTCGCTGTCTTATCTACAGACATTGAAGCCATTTTATTTCTATAATGCGTCGTCACCTTGGTGGGCCATGCTGAAGATGACCGGATCTTCTGTGTGCACTGAGTGGTCCATTAGGAAGACACAGGCTGTTTGGAGGGCTACTATATCAGCCTGAAAACTCGAGCAGAGCTAGCCTGCTGGTCGCCTGAGCTAATGCTGGGCTCTGTCTGGTGACTCGATAAAGACCCAGTTCTCCCACTCGTGACCCCTCCGTGCACTGACCCGTCGGTCCACATCCATGTGGCACATTGAGTCAGGGAAGCGAGGTGGAGGAGAGCTACTCGTTTCTTCCGGACAGGTGGCGCTCCTGATGTCAGTGGGCTCACGTCTAGTTGAAATGTGACTCACTCTCCTGATACCCACGGTGGAAGACGTCAAGGAAGGAAAGACTCGATGGGGAGGGAGATGCCTGCTTGATCCCACATCTCTTTGCCCCCCTGCCGCCACCCGGTCACCGAGGAGAGTCGAGAGGGCGCTGTCGCCTCCGCACGTCTTCACAGAGAGTCTTCAGGCGGCAGCGCATGGACTTTCACCAGCAGTCGGGTCGCGAGTACCCTCCTTCTGGCCGCTACGCGGGGAGTCTTACCTCGGCTGGGGGTGGAGTGGGTGCATCCTATGATGATACGCGCCGACGCTCTCATTTTGCGTTTCAGCAGCTCGACATGAAATGGCGGTGTGGCGTGGAGCCACGCTGCGGCCGCTTGCTCCATCGCTCCTCTCACGTAGCCAGTAGCGACGGTTGGGATGTCCTGTTCGTGCAGCCCCCAGTTGCAGCCGGACAGTTGACGTAGGTGGGAGATGCGGAGGTGGACCTTCTCCCAAAGTCTCTTACAGTGTAGACCGAAATGGAGGAGCCGATCGATGGTGACGCCATGTAGCTGTAGGGTGTCTTCGGCAGTGACAGACTTCCCGTCGACCTTAAAACTGAAGGGATCGACGTCTCTGGCCCACTGGGACATCACCAGTACTTGGATCTTGGCTCCTGATACGACCATTTTGTGCTGTCGGGTTCACTTCACGAGGGTGCCAGCAGCAGCTTTATTGTGCCCGGTCCTTGGCGACCTGGATGTTGTTGCCCGTGTAGAGAGCCGCCATATCATTGACGTACATGTAGGGGAGCATCCGAGAACCGCGCGGAGTGCGTCTACCAGCCGAGCCGCCCATAAAAAACTGTCGATAAGACACTTCCTTACGGCAGGCCAGTTCGGAAAATGCGTTTACTGGAAAGCACGCCATTTAGTTCCACCTGGACTCTTCGGTCCCGGAGCCACTGCCAAATCCAGGCCACCGAGCAATTTGACAGCCCCATCTCCAGCAGGCGAACGCGTAGCAGGTGGTGGTCCACTACGTCGTACGCGTGCGCGAAATCAAACGCGACGAGGACGTATTTCTGCGCGGTCTGTCCATCGGGAGGGCGGCTGTGTCTTGATTTGGGCATGCACAGTGCACGCTCACCTCTTCTCTTAAATGATGAGTCCTGAAGTTGACCGATGACGATGGTTGATGGTATAAGTGGATGGTCAGTGACAAAAGATACTCGTTTTATCAATCTGAATGGTCTTTTCACTTCGATCTGAACACTGCACATGATCATTAAACGCGCAAATCATAGCCAATGAACGAAAAAAATTTACCAATTTATCAAGAGAGTACTTGGACACGTTGAAGCTGTTTTCTTTTTATTCTAGTAGGTCCCATTTATGTCACAAATCACACATGCCTATTCCTGCCATGATCTATTTCAGCATTCAATCACATGGCTACCAAAATTATCTTAACACCTCACGAAATTTCACGCACAAGAGCAATTCTTACATGCTGATGAATTGAAGAATATAGATAAAGGTCGATGGAAAACGCCCACATACTTCATTCTGTGTTTATCTTAACGTTTCATTTTTCCTTATATCTCCTTGAGTCTGCCATTTGTTTCAAACATTATTTTTAGGAGCAATTGATAATGCGGGCCAAAGTCCGGTTTGTGTTGCCTATAATGTAAAAGCTTTTCCGCTGAGATAATTTTCTGGGACAGCGCACAGGCCAGGTTTACAGTCGCTGCGATTATTTTCAATGTCCTCGCACCATTATCTTACAAATCCTGGCCACGTGGAAAGGCAAAATGATGCTTATCATATTCGATATTAAAGCAAACTTAACCCCTCTTCACTAATAGAAAAATCCTCAGATATGTACCTTTATGTTCAGCTGTTGCATCTTCCCAAGTGTCTTGCATTTCTCCATGACCTAGTGGCAGTTACATATTTTTCAAAAGGTGCCGAAAAAAGTGTGGACCGAACTGTTTAGCAATTCATCGTTTCAAATATCACGCCAAATAGGCATCTTGCTTGGCTGGTACAAACTGTTATGGCTGGGGGAGGGAGGGATAGAACGTTGTTAAAAATACGATCCACCAAAATGACGGCAACCGAAAACCGAATACCATAGGCGCCCTTTGGGTGAAAAGTTGATGGTAAAGTGCGCACTCTGAGGCTCCGTGTTCCCCCCCCCCACTTACCAAAATTTCAGATCCGCCCATACGCGGATCCAGGGGGCAAAGGGGAGGGGCAGATGCAGCCCCCCGATCGATCCTCGGCGCCCCCTGAAATGGTCACGGCGCCCCCCTGAAAGGTCGATGGCACTCGCCTGAAATGGCGTTTCCCACCCTCCCCCAGGATGCGAAAATCGGTGCTCACCGATGGGATTTTACGCCCACCTGGTAGGTTTTTCCGGTCAAAAGTGGCGCCCCTGCTCCGAATGGCTCCCCCGGGAAGGTGCCCCCCCTCCGATTGGCAATCCTGGATCTGCCTATGGATCCGTCCCTGTTCAAGAGCAAACAATTCACAGAAAAAGCAGGAAGATGTCAAATGTTAGCGGGGAGTGGTGCGGCCAAGATAATTGATGATGCTAACAAATTGTTTAGTTATGTGGATAAAATCATCGGGTCGCCACACGGGATTGGAAGGGCACTCCTGGCTTCTTATGAGGTGGACAGTGTGCTAAAAATATTTCGTCAAGTCAATATCAAATTATCAACATTTAGTTTTATACAGTGCATTGTTCACTGCAGTGATACAAGAGTGCTCTGTCCTTTTTCTGTGGGTTTATGACAACCGGTAGGGGTCGTTTTAGCCTCAAATATGACTTTTATGGTATTTATTTGGCCATTTGGCCGCCCCGGTTGCTCAGTTGGTAGAGCGTCGGTCTCCGGCTTGCTGCTGAGAAGCATGCAGTGGCAGTGCGTGTCCAGGCTTGGGATCGGCTGCCCTGAGACGCTCCGGCGCTCAATCGTTTGTCCGACGTAGGTCGGCTGGCAACTGACCTGAGCGAGGCGGCCATCCCTGTGCTTTGTGGGAGGTTAAACTTTGGCTTCTAAATCAACCCTTCATTGTGGGCGCTACTCGTTCGTGTGGTGGGGTCAGGGTCTCCGTGACAAGTCCCTTGGAGACTTTAGTGAGACTCAGACTCGAACAGCCGTACTGGGAAGAACTTTGACGAAATTTATAATAAAACAAGATTTTTAAGTGAAAATAAACTTTGACCCTTTTGGCCTTTTCTCAAACCCGGTTTGGCCTTTTTCCGTCGAAAAAAACTCGCAGTCCTGGGCAGCATCTCTGATCTTTAGAATATGGAATAAAAAAATTAGGAGACATTTTTTTAACACTAGCCCGTCTAAATTTTATTAACGCCCCCTCCAAATGGGGGTTTAATCTCCCGAAGACATTATGATGGCCAGCACAAGAAAATCTCCAACTTCCACTGAGTTTTCCTTAAAAAATGTTCTGCTTTCCTCTTCAGGGGCGCTTTTCCTATCTATGGGTGCTTATTCTTTCCAGAGGGGCGCCTTTTCTCTCCGGGGGGGGGCGCCTTTTGCTATCCAGGGCTGCCTGTGCCAACCAGGGGGCGCATATGATATCCAGGGGCACCGTTGATCTTCGGAGGCGTCTCTGCTGTCCAGGAGGCGCTTGCGCTATCCAGGGGCGTCTATGCTATTCAGAGACCCGGATCCCTTACTCAGGGGGCGACTTTTGCTGTCCAGGGGTGCCTGTGCTATCCAGAGGGTGTCTTCTGTCCATGGGGCGCTTCTGCTATCTGGGGCGCTTTTAGTATCAAAGGGCGTATTTGCTGTTTTGGGGGCGCCTATCCTATCCAAAGGGCGCCCCTGCTGTCCAGGGAGCGCGATCGCTATTAAAGGGAGCTTATGATATCCAGAGAGGTGCCTTTGCTCTCTGGGGGGAGGGGGGCGCCTCTTGGTGTGAGGAGTGCCTGTGCTAACCAGAGGGCGCCCATGCTATCCAGGGGCGTCGTTACTCCTCAATTGGGGGTGCCTTTTTCTGTCCAGGAGCGCCTCTGCTGTTTAGAGGTCGCCTTTGCTATCCAGAGGGGCGCCTTTACTCAAGGGGTGGGCGCCTTTTGCTGTCCAGGGCGCAGCTTTGATGTCAGGGGGCGCCATTCATATTTGCAAGTGTATTTCATTTTACACAGAAGGTACCACCTCTTCAGACAGGCGATGTGTCTGATTTTCTCTTGACCAGCCGGGGGCGCCGACCAAATCCGGGGGTGCCACCCAAATCCGCTGGGGCCTCCCCGGACGAGGTCAAAACCAGGTGTGCAAAAACATACTTTTGTACACCATCATTTTTTCAAGGTGTGCAGCTGCACACCCTGTCCCGCGTAATCCACCGTCCCTGCCGCCGTTGCTCTCAGGGGAAGGGGTCTCTCCAGGGGGGCACCTCTGCTCTCCAGGGGGCGCCTTTCTTAACCAAGGGCGCCTATGTTATCCAGGGGGCGCCTTTTCTCTGCGGAGGGCGCCTTTTGCTGTCCAGGGGTGCCTGTGCTAACCAGGGGGCGCATGTGATATCTAGGGGCACTGTTTCTCTTCTTCGGACGCGCCTCAGCTGTCCAGGAGGCGCCTACCCTTTTCAAGGGCGCCTATGCTATCCAGAGGGGCGCCTTTACTCAAGGGGGGTTGCCGTTTGCTTTCCAGGGCAAGGCTTTAATGTCAAGGTGCGCAATTCATGTATGAAAATGTATTTTTCACAGAGGGTCCTACCTCTTTAGGTAGGCAGTGATTAGGCTTGAATTTCTCTGACCGGCCGGGGGCGCCGGCAAAATCCGGGGTGCCACCCAAATCCGTTGGGGGGGCGCCTCTCCGGACTAGGTCAAAACCAGGTGTGCGAGAAGATACTTTCGCACACCAACATTTTTCATGGTGTGCAACTGCAGAGCCTGTCTCGCAAAATCTGCCAACCCTGCCGCCGTTGTTCTCCGGGGGCGTCTCTTTCTCTCCAGGAAGCACCTCTGCTCTCCAGGGGGTGCCTTTCATACCCAAGGGCGCCTATGTTATCCAGGGGCGCCAATTCTCTGCGGGGGTGCCTTTTGCTGTCCAGGAGGCGCATGTGATATCCAGGGGTGCCATTTCTCTTCTTCGGAGGCACCCCGGCTGTCCAGGAGGTGCCTACGCTATCCAAGGGCGCCTATGCTACCCTGAGGGGCGCCTTTACTCAAGGGGAGGGGGCGCATTTTGCTGCCCAGGGCGCAGCTATGATGTAAGGAGGCGCCATTCCTATATGAAAATGTCTATTTTTCACAGAGGATCCTACCACTTTAGGTAGGCGGTAATTAGGCCTAATTTTCTCTGACCGGCTGAGGCCAGGGGGAGGGGGGCCTCCCTGGACAAAGCGAAAACAAGGGGTGCAAAAAGATACTTTTGCACCACTTGAAAAAAAATCGAGTGGTGCAACTCCACCACTTGCACCCTGGAATCCGCCATTCCTGGTCATAGGCGATTGTGCGCAGGGTATGCGTTTGTGTGTGTGTATAGTTAGGTTCAGATGGATCTGTTTGTGCAGCTTTGGTGTGCTGGTACTTGATTTATTCGGGTAATAGTCATAACTCCACTATAGCTGCTATAGAAAAGAGCTCTTCTACCGAACAGCAGCTCTGCTGTTCGGTATCTTTAGTAAGTAGTCTATATCATTATTAGGGAGATGCGCACCTGCGCACCGGTAGGTATCCTGGGAAGATTCCCACCGCATGGATCTGAGCTGACAGAAGAAAGAAAACTTCTTAAAGCATTTGATACCGTAATTAAGATACATTCTCTAACCAATTTTCTGTAAATTTTAAACAATCTGGGATTTGGTCCCAGAAGCTAAGAGTCATTTTTGGCAGCTTTGCTCATAGATGGTGGGTTGAGGGGGTGGGAAAGTGGGGGGGGAGATGTAGCGGCTTATAAAGGATGACTATGCTTTGGTCAAACTGCCTCAATATACTCGAACTTCTCAAATTCAACTACATTAAACTTTTCAATAAATAAGCCCCTTTCTTATTTTTTCGTATCTTATTTTGGCCTTAAGCTTTTGGAAGCTCAATTCTGGTGGGCTTATTTAAGTGATTATGCTGATTTTGCTCACAGTTAAATTTCACTCAATCAGACCAAAAGTTTGCAAATTAAAGGGAATGTGGCACCTTGGTGCAATCCGAGATAGGGGTGGTCTCCCGGGCATTTTTATTGAAAATGATTAATCTTGCCATATTTGGGCTCAAAATGACAGAAATTCTTGATCCTTAAATATTTATGTTTATGTTTCCGAAATATTTCTGAAATGTATATTTCCAGAAATTTTCAAAACGGCTGACCAGGGACGGCGGATTCCAGGGTGCAAGTGGTGCAGTTGCACCACTCGATTTTTTTCAAGTGTTGCAAAAGTATCTTTTTGCACCACTTGTTTTGGCTTTGTCCAGGGAGGCACCCCCCCAGGCCTCAGCCGGCGCCCCCGGCCGGTCAGAGAAAATCAAGCCTAATTACCGCCTACCTGAAGAGGTAGGATCCTCTGTGAAAAAGACATTTTCATACACGAATGACGCACCTTGACATCAAAACTGCACCCTGGAAAGCAAAAGGCGCCCCCCCTTGAGTAAAGGCGCCCCTCTGGATAGCATAGGCGCCCTTGAAAAGCGTAGGCGCCTCCTGGACAGCTGAGGCGCCTCCGAAGAAGAGAAACGGCGCCCCTAGATATCACATGCGCCCCCTGGTTAGCACAGGCACCCCTTGACAGCAAAAGGCGCCCCCCCCGCAGAGAAAAGGCGCCCCCTGGACAACATAGGCGCCCTTTGATAAGAAAGGCGCCCCCTGGAGAGATAAGAGAGAAACCCCCCCTCCCGAAAACAACGGCGGCAGGGACGGCGGATTCCGCAGGACAGGGTGTGCTGTTGCACACCTTGAAAAAATGATGGTGTAAAATAGTATATTTTTGCACACCTGGTTTTGACCTCGTACGGGGAGGCCCTCACGGATTTGGGTGGCACCCCCGGATTTTGCCGGCGCCCCCGGCCGGTCAAGAGAAAATCAGACACATCGCCTGTCTGAAGGGGTAGCCCTGGAAAGCAACTGCGCCCTGGAAAGCAAAAGGCGCCCCCCTTTGAGTAAAGGCGCCCCTCTGGATAGCATAGGCGCCCTTGAAAAGCGTATGTGTAAAATAAAATACACTTTCAAATATGAATGGCGCCCCTGACATCAAAGCTGCACCCTGGACAGCAAAAGGTGCCCACCCCCTTGAGTAAAAGCGCCCCTCTGGATAGCAAAGGCGACCTCTAGACAGCAGAGGCGCCCCTGGACAGAAAAAGGCACCCCCAATTGAGGAGTAACGACGCCCCTGAATAGCATAGGCGCCCTCTGGTTAGCACAGGCACTCCTGTAGACTAAGAGGCGCCCCCTCCCCCATAGAGCAAAGGCACCCCTCTGGATATCATAAGCTCCCTTTAATAGCAACGCGCTCCCTGGACAGCAGGGGCGCCCTCTGGATAGGATAGGCGCCCCCAAAACAGCAAATACGCCCTTTGATACCAAAAGCGCCCCATGGACAGAACACACCCTCTGGATAGCATAGGCACCCCTGGACGGCAGAGACGCCCCTAAAGAAGAGCAACGGCACCCCGGGATAGCATATGCGCCCCTGGTTAGCACAGGCACCCCTGGACAGCAAAAGGCGGCCCCCGCCCCCTGAGTAAAGGATCCGGGTCTCTGGATAGCATAGGTGCCCCTGGATAGCGCAGGCGCCTCCTGGACAGCAGAGACGCCTCCGAAGAAGATCAACGGCGCCCCTTGATATCATATGCACCCCCTGGTTAGCACAGGCATCCCTGGATAGCAAAAGGCCCCCCCCCGAGAGCAAAGGCGCCCCCTCTGGAAAGAATAAGCACCCATGGATAGGAAAGGCGCCCCCTGGAAAGGACAGCAGAACATTTTTTAAGGAAAACTCAGTGGAGGCGGGGCGGTGGAGATTTTCTTGTGCTGGCCATTATAATGTCTTCGGGGGATCAAACCCCCATTTGGAGGGGGGCGTTAATAAAATTTAGACGTGCTAGTGTTAAAAAATGTCTCCTAATTTTTGTTATTCCATATTCTAAAAATTTGAGATGCTGCCCAGGACTGCGGGTTTTTTCAACGGAAAAAGGCCAAACCGGGTTTGCGAAAAGGCCAAAAGGTTCAAATTGTATTTGCACTAAAAAATCTTGTTTTTTTATAAATTTCGTCCAAGTTCTTCCCAGTACGGCTGTTGGAGTCTGAGTCTCATTAAAGTCCTCAAGGGACTTGTCACGGAGACCCCGACCCCACCACCCGAACGAGTAACGCCCACAATGAAGGGTTGATTTAGAAGCCAAAGTTTAACCTCCTACAAAGCACAGGGATGGCCGCCTCGCTCAGGTCACCCTCTCATCAGTCAGTTGCCAGCCGACCTACGTCGGACAAACGATTGAGCGCCGGAGCGTCTCAGGGGAACCGATCTCAAGCCTGGACATGCACTGCCACTGCATGCTTCTCAGCAGCGGGCCGGAGCCCGACGCTCTACCAACCGAGCAACCGGGGCGGCCAAATGGCCAAATAAATACCACAAAAGCCATATTTGAGGCTAAAACGAACCCTACCGGGTGTCATAAGCCCACAGAAAAAGGACAGAGCACTCTTGTAACACTGCAGTGAACAGTGCACGGTATAAAACTAAATGTTGATAATTTGATATTGACTTGACGATATATTTTTAGCACACTGCCCATCTCATAAGAAGGTAGGAGTCCCCTTCCAATCCCGTGTGGCGACCCAATTATTTTATCCACATAACTAAACAATTTGTTAGCATCATCAATTATCTTGGCCGCACCACTCCCCGCTAACATTTGATATCTTCCTGCCTTTTCTGTGAATCGTTTGCTCTTGAACAGTGACGGATCCATAGGCAGATCCAGGATTGCCAATCGGAGGGGGAGCACCTTCCCGGGGGCGCCATCCGGAGCAGGGGGCGCCACTTTTGACCGGAAAAACCTACCAGGTGGGCGTAAAATCCTATCGGTGAGCACCGATTTTCGCATCCTGGGGGAGAGTGGGAAGCGCCACTTCAGGCGAGTGCCATCGACCTTTCAGGGGGCGCCGTGACCATTTCAGGGGGCGCCGAGGATCGATCGGGGGGCTGCATCTGCCCCTCCCCTTTGCCCCCTGGATCCGCGTATGGGCGGATCTAGAATTTTGGTAAGGTGGGGGGAGGAACGCGGAGCCTCAAAATGGGCACCTTACCATCAAATTTTCACCCAAAGGGCGCCTATGGTATTCGGTTTTCGGTTGCCGTCATTTTGGTGGATCGTATTTTTAACAACGTCCTATCCCACCCTCTCCCAGCCATAACAGTTGGTACCAGCAAAGCAAGATGCCTATTTGGCATGATATTTGAAACAATGAATTGCTAAACAGTTCAGTCCACACTTTTTTCGGCACCTCTTGAAAAATCTGTAACTGCCACTAGGTCATGGAGAAATTCAAGACACTTGGGAAGATGCAACAGCTGAACATAAAGGTATATATCTGAGGATTTTTCTGTTAGTGAGGAGGGGTTAAGTTTATTTTAATATCAAATATGGTAAGCATCATTTTGCCTTTCCACGTGGCCAAGATTCGTAAGATAATGGTGAGAGGACATTGAAAATAATCGCAGCGAGTGTGAACCTGGCCTGTGCGCTGTCCAAGAAAATTACCTCAGCGGAAAAGCTTTAAGTTGTAGGAAACACAAACCGGACTTTAACCCACATTATTAATTGCTCCTAAAAAATCCTGTTTGAACCAGATGGCAGACTCAAGGAGATATAAGGGAAGTTGAAACGTTAAGATAAACACAGAATGAAGTATGTGGGCATTTTCCATCGACCTTTATCTATATTCTTCAATTCATCAGCATGGGAGAATTGCTCTTGTGCGTGAAATTTCGTGAGGTGTTAAGATAATTTTGGTAGCCATGTGATTGAATGCTGAAATAGATCATGGCAGGAATAGGCATGTGTGATTTGTGACATAAATGGGCCCTACTAGAATAAAAAGAAAACAGTTTCAACGTGTCCAAGTACTCTCTTGATAAATTGATAACTTTTTTCGTTTATTGGCTGTAATTTGCGCGTTTAATGATCATGTGCAGTGTTCAGGTCGAAGTGAAAAGACCATTCAGATTGATAAAACGAGTATATTTTATCACTGACCATCCACTTATACCATTAACCATCGCCTTCAGGTCAAGTTCAGGGCACACTTAAGAGAAGAGGTGAGCGTGCACTGTGCATGCCCAAATCGAGACACAGCCGCCCTCCCGATGGACAGACCGCGCAGAAATACGTCCTCGTCGCGTTTGATTTCGCGCACGCGTACGACGTAGTGGACCACCACCTGCTACGCGTTCGCCTGCTGTAGATGGGGCTGTCAAATTGCACGGTGGCCTGGATTTGGCAGTGACTCCGGGACCGAAGAGTCCAGGTGGAACTAAATGGTGTGCTTTCCAGTGAGTGCATTTTCCGAACTGGCCTGCCGTAAGGAAGTGTCTTATCGCCAGTTTTATTTTGTATGGGCGGCTCGGCTGGTAGACGCACTCTGCGCGGTTCCCGGATGCTCCCCTACATGTACGGCGATGATACGGCGGCTCTCTGCACGGGCAACAACATCCAAGTCGCCAAGGACCGGGCGCAATAAAGCTGCTGCTGGCACCCTCATGAAGTGGACCCGACAGCACAAAATGGTGGTATCAGGAGCCAAGATCCAAGTACTGGTGATGTCCCAGTGGGCCAGAGACGCCGATCCCTTCAATTTTAAGGTCGACGGGAAGTCTGTCACTGCTGGAGACACACCCTACAGCTACTTGACGTCACCATCGATCGGCTCCTCCATTTCGGTCCACACTGTAAGAGACTGTGGGAGAAGGTCCACCCCGGCATCTCCCACCTACGTCAACTGTCCGGCTGCAACTGGGGGCTGCACGAACAGCACCTCCGAACCGTCGCTACTGGCTACGTGAGAGGAGCGATGGAGTAAGCGGCCGCAGCGTGGCTCCACGCCACACCGCCATTTCATGTCGAGCTGCTGGAACGCAAAATGAGAGCGTCGGCGCGTATCATCACAGGATGCACCCACTCCACTCCCAGCCGAGTTAAGACTCCCCGCGTAGCGGCCAGAAGGAGGGTACTCGCGACCCGACTGCTGGTGAAATTCCATACCCTGCCGCCTGAAGACCCTCTGTGAAGACGTGCGGAGGCGACAGCGCCCTCTCGACTCTCCTCGGTGACCGGGTGGCGGCAGGTGGGCAAAGACATGTGGGATCAAGCAGGCATCTCCCTCCCCATCGAGTCTTTCCTTCCTCGACGTCTTCCACTGTGGGTATCAGGAGAGTGAGTCACATTTCAACTAGACGTGGGCCCACTGACATCAGGAGCGCTACCTGTCCGGAAGAAGCGAGTAGCTCTCCCCCACCTCGCTTCCCTGACTCAATGTGCCACATGGGTGTGGACCGACGGGTCAGTGCACGGATGGGTCACGAGCGGGGGAGCTGGGTCTTCATCGAGTCACCAGACAGAGCCCAGCATGTGCTCAGGCGACCAGCAGGCTCGCTCTGCTCGAGTTTTCAGGCTGAGATGGTAGCCATCCAAACTGCCTGTGTCTTCCTACTGGACTAATCAGTGCACACAGAAGATCCAGTCATCTTCAGCATGGCCTGCCAAGGTGACGACGCATTATAGAAATAAAATGGCTTCAATGTCTGCAGATAAGACAGCGAATCGGTAAAAATCGCAAACTTCCTCACCATCAGCTTAGACACCTGGTCCAAACAGCAAAAAAGGAGTACTGCTCTGAAGTAAAAATGGATCCTTCGTAAGGCAAACTAGAAAACTTCTCAACATCGTCACCAACAAATGCACGCCCTGTGCCATTGTCACTTTCTTTTGCAACCGTCTATATAGAAACAGACATGGTTTTCGAACGGCTCCGCAAGCAAGTTCATAAAATATTGGCGCGTCGGTTCAGGAGGCAAATTTTTGCTTTGTTGGCGTAGGTTGTGTTCGTGTTAACTGTCGAGATGAGCTATGGTTCAATAACAGCTGCTTCATGTGGTTCGACGAGATTGCTGTCGATACCAGCCTGTGCCAGCCAGGCACAGACTCTCACTCCCTGGTGACGGGTTGCAAAACGCGAGCCACTGTCTATCTGACTGAGGTAGGCGTCGCCAAAAAAATGTTTGGTATGTGGGGCGTGTTGGTGACTTATTTTAAAGGGAACGTGGCACCTTGGTAAAATCCTGGAATTTTGTGTAATTAGGCGTACTTTTAGCCGAAAATAATGAAACCACTCATGATTTCTCTGAAAAATGTACAACAAGCTCAATGCTTTTATTTTTAAAATACTCCTCTAGAAAAATGAATAAATATCTGCCTCTGGATGATGTCATGATCTGGCAACCACTACCATACTCGAAACACTTCAAGGGCTTCGATTGGCTGATGCTTATCGTGATGTCAGCATATGTCGTCACACCAGCAGCTCACAACAATGGCCGCCTGGCGAGAGGTACATGAGAGGTACATTTCGGGTAGGTTTTAGTTTTTTCTACGGAAAAATCGAGTTCCAAGACAAATGATATATAGAGCACCTGGTTTTCCGATTTGCTTTACAACTTGGCTATCTCAGTTAAAATCACGTTCTAAAGGTGCCACATTCCTTTTAATGGCTTAATGCAAAGCGAGTATCTTACTGCGCATTTGTAGCGGTATTTCACTAATTTCCACTAGCATGCTTATTATGGGTGAAGCTTGGAACGCTCCTGTTACTATTCTGATAGCGAGATGACGGACATATCGATAATCTTTTTCGCGGACTAAGGAGTGGCCTCATACGCAAGCCCGGTCTGCGACCTGGGATAACCCCCCACCGGCGCAGGGGAGCCGCATGACAATGTGCTGAAATCAACCATATTTCATTCTCAATGTATCTCTTCATAAACCTGTAGGTCAGTGCCATCATTCTTTTCTTTGAAATAAATAGTAAATATCCCGCAGTCAACCCCGGATTCGACCCGCGCACCCCTCATCACGAGACAGGACCTCTAACCACTAGACCACTGCGCCACACTGTACCGACTCCCACTAACCCTACACCTGTGACCCGTCAGGAGGTCACTGGCCGGTATCACGCAATCAAAACGATGCCGTGATCGTGGCGCCGGGTGTTGTGTTCGTACAGAAAAGGCATGGTATAAAGCTGCTTCTAGAAGACGAACCAAACATTAGATTCGCCTAGAATCACTTGTATCGGCGACCCAGGACCCTAAGCTAGCTTTATGCCAAATTGCATCCACTTCCATTCATTTTGAGGACTTGAAACCATGGTGAGAAGCAAACATGTTCCGAGAAATTTAGCTCCTTGAAATACCCTTTCGGACGAATTACTCGAAAGCCGTTGGAGATAAGTGGGTAGTGTAAATGAATTGAATGACTGCTATTAATTTTCCTATTCAGCCATGTCAATTCTGAGCTTGTGAATGACATGTGCTCTGAACCGAAAAGCTGCAAATAAAAGGTTTTCTACTAAAATTATATTTATACATATAAGACAATGAATTTTATTATCACGATATCCATCTCCGAATATTATCAGGCGGAAGCAATGTTCTTTCATTATTTGAAATGAAAAGTCAAATCGGCGCATTAGATCGCGAGAGATTAAGATTTAAATGAAATGAGCAAAAATGTAGTCCTCCGGCAAAATGGCAAAAACTAGGTCAGAATTTTACGTTTTCCACTGGAAACTATGCCTAAGCACAAGAAAATTGACGTAGCTGCCTCCACGTGGCTGTCTTTAAACTAACTGAAGCGTGCCTTCTGACATTTCGAGCTTACAAGTCGGCTGTCAAATTTCAATATCTTTTTGCTTGTACTAGAAATACTGCATTTTGGCGTAATAAATATTGTCGGACCAGTTCGAACTTTTTTTCTTAGGTGGCCTTGTTGCTTATTCAAAAGGAGGCAAATTTCAAGTTCGTCGCTTAAGAAAAAGAAATGATAAAAATGCAAAATTGAAAACATTTGTTCCAAAATTTCTCAAAAACTATTTTGAATTTAAATTCGGGGGTCTTAGTTTGGGCGTCTAGCGTAAAAGGGCAATCACCCTACACAATTGCAGAGCCCTGGTATCAACTGTCAGAACCGCCAAACGGCCAGAATAGAGCCTCTTGAGAAATCTCAATCCGCTTCGCTCCATGGATTTCGTCATGCGGCTCTGACACAGCCGTACTCGATCTTCGGACGAATAAGTGATCTATACAGCATAAGAAGCTTATAACGTAGCGTATAACAATGAGCGTATAACGTGCGCATAACGTATATATAGGCGATAAGCGTATAACGTGTATAGCATGAGAAACATTTCTCTATCTGCACGGTATCTCATCCTCGTCAACACCTTCAGTATTTTCAGCGTATCGAAACATTTTTTTGCGGAAATCCTTCAGGTGTGGCACATATGAAAGCTTATCGAGTGTGAGCCTGATAAATCTGGTTTCTGCTACAACGTCGCTCGGATTTCCGCGAATTTACAAAATCGGGTATTCAGTCTCAATGTCTATTATAAAAGTGCATGCACTATGTCTTTGAACTTGAAAATTTCAGTCCATTGCGTGTGATCCATTGCTGCAATATGTCAAGGCCAAGCTGCAGCCGCCTCTGCGCAGCTGCTGTAGTAGACACTGTCACACATATTGTGAAGTCTTCAACGAAAAACACGTGACGTATGTTTGCGGGAAGTGTCTGCAATATCATTGGTCATAACTGCAAACAAGGCTATGAATATCGCAGAATCCTGGGCTATGCTACTCTGTTGCTGATGCCAATCCGATACGACTGAGTTTACGCGAAATCTAAAATACCTATTTTTCGGAATATTAGAAATAAACCACCCCAAGTGGCCTCGCACGCCGAGTCCAAAGAGTTTCTGCAGAACGCCATTGGATAGCAAAGGCGCCCCCCAAGAGATGATGGCGCCCCCTGGGGAGGAAGGCGCCCCCTCCAGAAAATCTTGCACCACTTCTCGAAAATGGAATCCGCCGTCTCTGCGGCTGACACATTGTTTTCGGTCGACAGAGGACACCACTTCGGTGCTTCTGCGTCTCCTAGGAGAGGAGGGTACGATCGTCAAGGAGAACGAAACATGCCTCTCAAGACCATATATCCATGAAACCCAGGACGAGTTCCAGGTTGTTGCAGAGGGCCAGAAGGTGGCCCAGGCTGAGGTTTGCAGGGTTTGGAGGAAACCCTGCTCCTTTTCGGGATTTCACACTATGTGTTCAACTTAAAGTGGCCAGAGCCTGCCGTTCCACCATGTGGTTTTTGTCCGCAAAAATCATGGGGCTGCCGGCAGAAGCAACAGCAACCGCTGACGCGATAAAAAACCTGGCGGAGATGGGAGTGTGAGTGAGTTGTGGAGTGTTAGAGTGTAGATGAGCTTGGGAGTAGGGGTGAGATGGAATGCAACTCAGTTGTTTGTCATTGCGCATCTTGTGCAAGAAAAAATACACGGAAAACGCGTTGTGATTTTTTAAAAATTGTTTTGTACTGCGCGATAATGCCCGGCAGACTTGTTATTGACTCGAAACTGACTTAACATGAATAAGAGCAAACTCGGGCTAACTGACTCAGTTAAGTGAGTCAAAAGTATAAGTGCATCCGCTTTAATATTCTCGCATCGTTTTACTACATAGATGTGCAATTTTGTCGGGGTGCAAGTTGGTATCCCTTTAAGTCATAGTCCATATCTAACTCAACCATCTTTTTACTCAACATATCCACTGAATCTGAAAACTGGCAAATGCGCAAAAATGTAGTCGAACAACATAAGCTGAGAATCAAATATTTAATTTTTGATTCACAGAATGGAGCCAGAGTTTCCTCTTATGCAGATTCAATCAGCTTTGAGTGAAGAATAAGTTCCTCTGGCATATCGGGAGAATCCGAGATACCTTAACGGCCCCGGGCTGGTGGAATATAAGAGGAATAGTGGAGGCATCTAAAGGGAGTAATGGAGGTATATAAGGAGAATATCGGAGGTATGAAAACAACATGGGTATTTTCAGGTATCCTACCAGAATTATTGAAGAATAAACGAGGATTCAAGCTTTTGATGGGAATAATGACTGGAATAAAAAGAAAGGTATAGTGGAGGTATTTCAAGGGAATGTATTTGATATAGGTGGGTGTAGCGTAAGAATCAGAAAGGTGTTTAAGGGGTAACGGTGGGGTAGTGTTTTAGACCAAGACCCCCATGATTCCTTAAGGGAATCATTTTGGTTTTAAGTGTGCCGGCAATTCCTGTTCAGAACCCGTGTCGGCTCCCCGTCACTCAGCTGCAGGGAGAAAAATAGGACTGTCCTTTGATTGAGGTACTGCATGACACTGGATCCGGTGCCAAAGCATGATTATTCAGTGTCAACCCATATCTCTGGGGCAGAAATCCCAGACATATGCACAAATCTCTGGGGCAGAAACCCTATATCTAGGGTAGAAAACCCAGAGGTATACACATATATCTGGGGCAGAAGCCTCCGAGCTACACGCATATCTCTGGGGCAAAAACCGCAGGGGTATACACATATCTCTGAGGCAACACCCCAGAGGTATACACATATCTCTAGGGCAGAAGGCCGTAGAGGTATACACATATCTCTGGGGCAGAAAACCCAGAGGTATACACATATCTGAAGCAGAAACTGCAGAGGTATTCACAAAAATCTACGGCAGAAAACCCAGAGGTATACACATATCTCCGGGGCAGAAACTGCCAGTGCAGAGGTATACACATGGCTTTGGGGCAGAAACTGGTCAAAATCAGCATTGGCCTGATTATGCACGTCTCATGGCATGCTTTCCGCCCTTGAACATCTGATAGGCGTCAAAATCGCCAGATGGGAAAGTCACCACTAGGGCTGATAATCCCGGGATCGGCATCCCGGGATCCCGGGATTGTATTAATCCCGAATCCCGGGACTATATATTTCCGAATCCCGGGATCCAGATATTTTCCAACACTAAAAATGGCGTGGAAAGCGTTGCTGATAGTATTAAAAATAATCATTGAATCCAACAACATGCTACAGCGTTGTTTTATGCTTAATATTTTACCTACCTGAAATGTTCACACACAAGCAAAAGCCGGGCTCTCCCTTCTGCATGTACGTAGATGATGCCCTCTACCTGGCATCGATTCACAGTTCACACCGTGTCAGTTTCTCTGTTCGAGCTCGTCTCTCTCTCTCCCCGCGGCGTCGTCCCCTCAAGCATTCAGTTTCAGGTCATATTACTCGGGAGGCTGCCGACTATCTCGACCATCGAATAGGAGGGGTCGAATTGCTCGTCGTTTCTGTGAGGGAGCATGTCCTCTGACTCAGTTACTCTCAGTGCCTGCTGTCAGTGTGACCCAGAAGGCAGTCAGGGCAGGAAGTTACGCATTGTGTGCATTTTTGGAAGTGCTTGAAATGACCGATTTTGTGGAATTTAAGGGCAGTGCGGTGTGGGAAAACTTTCTTAGAAGTCAGGATGGGAGCACAGCAAAATGTCGCCTTTGTAAAAAGGTATTGAAAATAGCTGGAGGATCAACAAAAGGACTTCACGTCCATCTCAAGAGTAAGCATGGTGGTGAAAGCGTTGCTGGACCATCCCGATCCAGGGAGACCCCGCAGAACTTGTCCGGTGAAAGTAGCTCCAAAACATCGGAACCTACGACAGGAATGAGGACCCTAGATTCCTACTACGTCTCTAGAACTGAGGAAGACCTGGATTCCATCCTAGCTAGAATGTGCGCGAGAGATGGGCTGCCTTTCACAGTTGTTTGCACTTCACCGGACCTGCGCGGACTAATGGCTGCTTAAGGTTACAAAAACCTACCAATCTATCATAAAACCATTCGCCGGCGTGTTCTCAAACACTGTGCTCGCCAGAAGTGCGAGGTGAAGGCGAAGTTGGCCGATCAAGTGTCAAAGGGCAAAAGGTTCTCGCTTACAATCGATGAATATACGTCCTTGAAAAACCGTCGCTACATGAGCGTGACTGTTCACTGCGAAGGCAACATGTGGGGTCTCGGTGTCGCGCGTTGTCACGGCTCAATGCCAGCCGAGAAGTGCCTGGATCTTCTGCAGGACAAGTTGGCAGAATTTGGTCTTGAGCTCAGTAAGCACGTCACCTGTGTCACGACCGACGGAGCTTCCGTGATGGTCAAATTCGGGAAATCACTGCCTTGCGAACACCAACTCTGCCTCGCTCACGGCGTGCACCTGGCCGTCATCGACGCTCTGTACTCGGGTGATGACAGGCAGACCTCTGAACAAGCAGACGACGGCGGTGGTGGTGAAACTTACCAGGTGAGATCAATTTTAATGTACCTGTAAGCTTTTATTCTGAGATAGCGCAAAAATAGTTTATCACGACAATGACGGCAAATGATATATTTGCAAGTGTTTGAGTTCTGCTGTGCGATCTGATATGGATATTTGTGGTCTTTTGACATTCGGTGTCTTTAAATTCCTTCTCTGATCGATGTCACGCACATCCTTTTTATTTTTTTGCGTATTTTATCATCATGGGTGAAAATCATTGAGTCAAATTTGAACTGGTCAATTGACTTGTATTGCCGTTCTAGCTGCATAGCATGCCTATGCAAATTGTTCTGTCGTCGTAGCGTTAATGTGAATCTTGCCGCCTTGCAGGTTAACTCGTCAGAGGAATCCGACTGTGATGACGAGGATGACAGCAACAGTACGGACGAAGACACAGATGGTGCTACCTGTCACCGTGAACTACATGGTTCGATCAATACAATCGTAAACAAGACTAGAAACATCGTCCGCTGGTTTCGAAAATCCCCCGTACGAAACGAAGTCCTTCAGAAATACGTTAGAGAAGAACGTGGACAAGAACTGATGCTGGTGCTAGACTGTAAAACCCGATGGAATAGTTTGTGTGACATGCTGGATTGGTTCGATAGGTACTCTGAAAGCAGCTGTCCATAAGGCAATTATTGACATAGGAGGCAAACGTATTAAAATGATCGATGATTACGAATACGCCACCATATCTAGGCTTATTCGTTGCATTAAGATCCTGAAACTCGGAGCAGAAGCGCTATGTAGGCGGGGAAGTGGACTTCTGCAGGCTGGAGCTGCTTTAACATTTATTTTAGATGCGCTTGTGAAGGAGGATAATGCGATGGCACGCTAACTGTCAGATGCTTTAAAACAGCGCATCATACAGAGGCAGTCGCGTGCGGCAAAAGTTCTGCAAACACTGCATAACAAAATGTCGGCAGAGAGAGATTGGAGAGATATTTTCCCTAGCGCATCTCGCAAGGAAGTACAGGACTTACTTTTAAATATGGTGGGAAGAATGCGAGGACAGATGCATGCTTCCGAAGTAGTTGTAGATGCAGAAGCGATGGACGTTGATGATCCTCAGCCAGCGCAGTCACTTCAATCGATGCTTCAACAGGCTCTAGATAAGATAGGAGTTCCAGAGCCAGATCACAGTTCAAGCGCATCCAGGGCCCCATTTCATAAAAGTTGTAGAAATGCGACGTGTTTTACACCACATTCACCTGCAAAGTTACGCCGCACTCAGAATCATGTTTCATAAAGAGCGGTGACATTCACGCGAAAGCGGTGTAGATAAGAAATGCAGCGTGAATTACGCCCAATTCCAGAATGGAATTACCTCTTTCAAATATAACACATAACTGCTTTATCAACATTTAAAAGTGTATATATAGTTTTTAATAAATTAGTTGAAAGCAAATTATTGTACTTATTTGCTCTTGTTCGATTATTAAGTTCCTCATGAAGTTTTAAAAATACTGTGGAGGAAGACGCGGTAACAGCAGACGCAATAAATATACGACGCATTTGTTTTTGGCAGTACCCCATGTTTTAGGTAGTTAAGGTCAAGAAAGCCCTAAAAGGTTATTGTATTATTGTTGTGCAAGTGTGCTTCAATAGGAATTCAAGTTGAAGTGTGTTGCTAATCGTGAGTGAACTGTGAAAGGTCCGTGAATCTTCTAATTTCGTGAAACTGGGAAAGGAATAGTGAGTCAACATCTTTGAAGAATAACTAAAAGCCAGTACTTCAACTAAGGTACCTAGGTATATCATTTTCGCCAGAGGCCTCCGTAGAGATACTTGGACTTTGTTGGTGACAGGCACTTTAAATTGAATGTTTACCCTACATAGACTCCATATAACATTGTGTCAGTCTCAGCCTCTCTA
The DNA here is from genome assembly GCA_034440635.1 of Lepas anatifera. Classification (NCBI taxonomy): domain Eukaryota; kingdom Metazoa; phylum Arthropoda; class Thecostraca; family Lepadidae; genus Lepas; species Lepas anatifera. The sequence goes on along the minus strand of JAOTON010002112.1, from coordinate 820,607 downwards.
GGGTTCTGTACTCCCTAGACTGTAAAAATATCAGTAACGGCAGAAAGGGAAGGAAAAAATAAATGTCAGCTCTTCTGTGTATTTGCATCAATATCTATCATAACTTTTGGCATACCAAACGGACATATAACTCTATATATCAGCTCAATTTGGCATGAGTAACTTGCACTTCAAACCTGTGGAAGGAAGAACTTACAGACCTTTTTTATTTAAGTTTATTTTACATTCATGACTCTTTTTGTCCTTCACTAGTCACTACACTACCTAGTTTTGCCTGAGATTCAGAATTTCAGAAGAAATCATATACTTGTCATGTTTTGCTTCATTGTCTGATAAATGTTACGCTGCTACTTCTTGCATAGCTTTTCAGGAGTGTTTTACATATTCAACGTACATGTTGTCTGTTATATGAAACAATATTGGGAATATTTTACGCTGCATTGCAGTACAGCATAGTTAAGAGCAGCGTAACTTTGCAAGTAGTTGTAATTTACGCTGCATTTTTGTGAAACAAGATTGTGGTGTATTATTCACTTTCTACGATGCATTATGCTACTTCTACGCTATAAGCGTAAGTTACGCCTTTTATAAAATGGGGCCAGGCTAAGTCTCTCCAATCCTTCGCTTATGACCAAGGCCATTTGGAAAGAGTTGGAAAACCTGTCTATCTCTGGAAGAACGGGTATGATAGCTCTGTCCTACAGCTGGCTCAAGGACATAGTCGCTGCGTGTGTTGAGATGGAACGTGTGTTTTTAACTGTCGGGAATATTGTCACTAAAGTACGGTCGAGTCTCGGCGACGAAGCCGTTGATGCCCTTTGCTTCCATAAGTACTACTATCGTGGCAGGTGACTTGTGTGACCAGGACACAATAGGCCGGGTCACAATAGGTAAATACCTCTACTGTAATATGACTAGAAATATAACCAAGAAATATATATTGTCAATATCATTCATATGTCTTTATTTGTTTGGGGAGCAGAGCATTTTATTCTGTTAAGTGTCCATATGAATTTTCATGTGCTTTCCGCATGGTGAGAATAGTATGCTATGAGTTATCCTTAACGGGAAATATTTACTATGCTGCTAAGAATACGCCACATACGTTATCTAAAGCAGGCACTAATTTTCGACATGTTTATTGAAAAAATTGCCCAATCCCGGGATCCCAGGATATCCCGGGATTGAGGGTCGATGAATCCCGGGATCCCGGGATTGCAAAAATGTCCCGGGATTATCAGCCCTAGTCCCCACTGCCACTAAAGTTGTTTCATGCTCTCTGACGATTATTGCCAAGGTCACTGTACTTTCTGCTGTGTCCCAGTTCATTCGCTTTCTGAAAAATTACGATAGTTTTATATTTTGCGTTGGATTTACGCCCAGACCTTCATCTTATCTTCTCGACCTGTTGTTTACTGCCTATTAACACACGCCCAGCTGGGGTCCCTGGCATGACACGCCCCGCTGGGGGCGTATTTCGTCCCCCCTCCGTATCTCATTTTCCAGGAAAGCTAAAGAAAAATTACGGATGGTGTTCGAAAGCTCTTGACAAGACGAAGAGAAATTGTTCGTAGCATTTTTATGTCAGGTCAATATTGAGGTCAGCATAGGTCAAAGAAGGTTCCATAGGCTTACAACAGGGCAGTGTACGTTTCTCTCTCTAGATCTGTACTCAGGGAAGCTAGAGCAAATCATTTATACATCATTGGATTCCTCTTATCGCAGAAAATAGAATGATGTATAATATGACCTTTCTAGGTCAAATTGTGAAAATGACCTGACCTCGAGCTAGGTCAGGGTCAGTGAGTGACCTGGTATGGCCATGTTGCATATCAATCGACTCCCCGGGACAATGTAAACACAATACAAGCAAAATGGGAGCTTTATCTCAATTCAGTGAGAGGTTATTGGCAAAACAATCACTCTATGATCCTGTGACCTGAAATGACCTTTGAGAGATTAGATGGTCAAAAAATCAACTGTAGGGTCCAAGATCGTGGTAAGAATGGACGGTTTGATGATTTTCAGCTTTATCTATCCAGTATTTACTGAAATGAGCCCATTCTATTTTTCGCCATAGACTTATAATGGGGTGACCACAAATCGACCCCACCTTAGGTCAACAAAAGGCGGCCGTCTCAGGTGGCCGTCTCTGTGCTTTGTGGGGCGTTTAACTTTGCCTTTTAAATTCACCCTTCATGGTGGGAGTTGCTTGTTCGGGTGGTGGGGTCGGGGTCTCCGAGACAAGTCCACTGATGACTTCAGTGAGGCTTCCACTGCAAAAACCGAGCTTGCAATAACTTGGACAAAATTTATAAATACAAATGGGTGAGTGATCTTGAATGACCTTAGCCATACATTTTCAGACAACATTATGTGGAAACTTTCCTCTATAACTTTAGTCCACTTCCAGTGTATCCTCAGCCTTTTTCCTGCATAATCACGGCGTTTCCCAATAGGTATCCAGCATAGCACCAGATTTAACCTTTACGACCTCATTTGACCTTGAAGATAATGACTTATGTCACGGCCGTTTCCCTAACCCTCTTGGTTTTTTTCGATCTCAGGGGGAGGGGTACTTAGGACTCCTCTCCATTGCGCGTTAACGCCAGACCCCTCTTCACTAAGTGTGTCAACTCAAATAAATTTCAGAGGCCATCCGCTGTGTTGAGGTTTCTCACATATGATAAAGCACATTTTTAAAGTACCGGTCGAGCCATTGTGAGCCATGTGAGACGTGTGCAAGACTTGTGAGAATAACTTGTGAGACGCTAAAGCCTATCTTATTACAGATAGGAGTGTGATTCTGTAAGCATTGTTGCTAAGCGCTTGGCTACCTGGAGCATAATGCTATCGTGTGTTATCTGAAGAGTACATGACCACAGGTGCTTGCGCAAACTTAAGCCGAAATGATCAATCCAAAGAATTTTGTAATGAATGAAACATTGCTGGACTAAATTACTACACACCATGGGTGGAGATCGGGGGCGGGGGGTCACGGTTCCCCGGATTCTGGGTCTCCCATTGGCTTTGTATAGAGCTTGTATTGCCGTGTCAGCGTAAGCCCATCCAGGATCCCCCCCTAGATCAAGAAAAGATCTCCAGCTCTGCCAACTTCTAGAATTTGTTGCAATTTCTAATTGCTTGTATTATATCCAAACATTGTTGAAGAGGAAGCGGTCCTTTGACTGTTAAACAGTAACTCACGACCGTTCTACACCAAAACGTATTCCTCCATGCATTGCTACTTTATTTTGATATAACAATATCACCTACACATCTAGTATTCCGTACACTCTAGCACTCTAGTATTCTACACTCTAGTATGCTTAATGCAAATGCGTTGCCGTTGAGACGCACGGTCCCGCAATGGCTGTGCTGTAACAAATAACCCAAATAATCTTACACGAAAGCCCTCAATTCTAGCAAATGTTTTGGTCTAGAACACACAGATGGTGTGCAGGTGCTCTTATGTATACTGGAGAGCAGAACTGGAGCAGTCACGGAAGAGGGAAACTGCGGGTGACTTTGACGGCCGCAGCGCAGGTGGATACGCCGCAAGGTCGCAGCTGACGGGAAGTGGCATATCCGCCCATTGATTCATCTTTCCAGCCGAGACCAAGCTCGGGGGCCCCTGAGACCAAGTTCGGGGGGGCTCCTGAGACCATGCTCGGAAGGCCCGTGAGACCAAGCTCAGAGGGCCCCTGAGACCAAGCTCGAGGGCCCCTGAGACCACGTTTGGGGCTCCCTGAGACCAAGCTGGGGGCCCCTGAGACCAAGCTAGGGAGGACCTGTGAGACCAAGCTCGGGGGCCCCTGAGGCCAAGCTCGGGGTTCCCTGAGACCAACCCCGGGGCCCCTGAAACCGAGCTCGGGGACCCCTTAGACCAAGCTCGGAAGGCCCTGAGACCAAGCTCCGGGGGCCCCCTGAGAGTAAGCTCGGCGGGGTCCCCTGAGACCAAGCGTGGGTTCCCCTGAAGACCAAGCTCGGGAGGCCTGTGAGACCAAGCTCGGGGACCGCCTGAGACCAAGCTCGGGGGCCCCTGAGACTAAGCTCGGGAGGCCCCCTGAGATAAGCTCGGCGGGGTCCTGAGACCAAGCTCGGGTTCCCGAAGACCAAGCTCGGTAGGCCTGTGAGACCAAGCTCGGGGACCGCCTGAGACCGAGCTCGGGGCCCCCTGAGATTAAGCTCGGGAGGCCCCCTGAGACCATACTCGGAGGTCCCCTGAGACGAAGCTCAGGGCCCCTGGGACCATGTTTGGGGGCTCTCTGAGACCAAGCTAGGAAGGCCCGTGAGACTAAGCTCGGAGGGCCCCTGAGATCAAGTTATGGTGCCCTGAGACCAAGCTCGGGGGGCCCCTGAAACCAAGCTCGGAAGGCCCGTGAGACCAAGCTTTGGGGTCCCCTGAGACCAAGCTTGGGGCCCCTGAGACCAAGCTCGGGGCACCTGAGACCACGTTTGGGGCCCCTGAGACCAAGCCCGAGGGCCTCTGAGACCAAGCTCGGGGGGGACATGAAACCGAGCTCAGGGACCTCTTAGACCAAGCTCGGAAGGACCGTGAGACCAAGCTCGGGGCCTCCAGAGAGTAAGCTCGGCAGGGCCCTGAGACCAAGCTCAGGTTCCCCTAAGGCCAAGCTCGGAAGACCCGTGAGAACAAGCTCGGGGCCCCTGAGATTAAGCTCGGGAGGCCCCTGAGACCATACTCGGAGACTCCCTGAGACGAAGCTCGAATGGCCCCTGAGACGAAGCACGGGGCCCCCTGAGATCAAGCTCTGGGGGCATCCGGGAACAATGCTCGTGTTTTACAGTGCGTAAGGTCAGGCCAATGGGGGGGAGTCCGCGAACCCCAAGGACTCCCCTTGGCTACGCCACTGAGCGGGCATCATAAGGAGGGCGAGTTACGGCGGGAAAGGTTTCAGATTCAAGGGATTCGAACACATATCCTTCCCAAAATGGTAGCGGAAGGGGCAGTTAAAAACCAGCTTAGCTGTTAAACTAGCTGTTTAAGGGAAACAGCTCAAATATAATCCCTTAAATCATTATAATGATTTGTATGATTCATATATATATAGAATGATTCATATATGAACACTGACGAAACGAGTTGACGTGCCTCACGAAACATTTGGACAACTAGCGGGGAGAGCCTAGTTATCTGTTATGGGTAACTATCGTATATCGCAGATATGAGGGTATAATGCCTGTGCTGAAATGCCGTGGAATGCCCACCTGGTAAGGGATGATCGGTGTGTACATAAAAATTTTCGGGGAGGTTTCTGTTTTAATGCGTGAATTATCAGGTTTCCAATATATGTATATTAACAGTTCTGTTCGTTCTTAATTAGTTTGTGTCCAGACATGAGCGAGCATCCATCTGTTTAACTCTAGGAGAAAACAACTGGGATAAATTCATTTTCTGAGTTGGTCGTTATTCGCCGAACCAAAACTTTCCCCGAAGTCTTCTGTACTTTTATGCGGACATGCCTACTGAAGGAATGCTACATTCGCACACAGGGTGTAGTTTGCTCCTTAGGTAATTAAAAATAAAGGAAGCCAAAAAGATCCAAATCTGCATTCTGCTCTGCACTTTTTGTCAGGCCTTGCTGCCGCTACCAATTGGCGAATTATCCCTAGATGCTAAATGTGTAGGTACCTGCCCATTTTATCAGTGTCTAAGAGGGTCATTTTAAAGAATAATCGTGTTTACGATTACGCCCTGTTTGATGTGACTTATGACTTATGTAAATTTATCATTAAACGACCCATTAACACATTTTCCCTTGACAAGATGGAAACCATTGAAGGTGCCCCTCCCCCTTGCACGAAAATGTCCGCCACCATAGCCATAAATGTTAATGTTGTGACGTCAATTATGTAAATATTTCATCGAAAACCAAATAAAAACACCTGTATGCAGGGCATTTTTTAAGGAAAAGCCAGTGGGGGGGGGATTTCTTGTGCTGGCCATTATAGTGTTTTCAAGAGGTCAAGACCCCATTTTGAGGGGGTTTAATGAACATTAGACGCGTTAGTGTTAAAAAAATGTTTCTTAATTTTTTAGTTATTCCAACTCTAGAGATTATAGATGCTGCCCCGGGGTACCAGGTTATTTTTCAGCGGAAAAGGCTAAACCGAGTTAGAAAAAGGGCCAAAGAGGGGCAAAATTTTATTTCCAATAAAATAGCGAAATTAACACCACAAAAACCAGATTTGAGGCTAAAATGACCCCTAGCGGTAGTCATAAAACCACAGAAAAAGCGACTTGTATCACTGCTTAAAACTAATTGTTGACAGTTTGATATTTAGTTGACGCAATATTTTTAGCTCACTACCCATCTAAAAGGAAGCTAGGGGTGCCCTTCCAAAACCGCGTGGCCATCGAATGATTTTATCTACATAACCAGAAGATTTTTGGGATCATCAATCACCCCACCCCCCCCACCACTTTTTGACCAATAATTTTCTGATCTCATTAAAAATGAGAGTAAACCGGAAATTTGTATAACCAGCCGCTGCGGAAGGCAACAAGGAGCCCAAATTCGAAAAATTGTTGGTACTAACGTGGAAAGTTTGCTGTCAGCATCAGGTTGAAGTTTGGCTGGCCCCCTCACTTTTTACCGGTGGCGACGCTTATGTATGCTACCACCACAATAATAAATAAAAAAGCTAAGCACTTCATACCGCCACACCAGCAATCAATCTTACGCACTTTGACTACACCGTGTCCCATCTAATCCACGAACGAGCTCTTAGCGCTGACAACTGACTGCGTGTGAAATGAGAGCATCATGCAATGTCACGGTACTGGCTGGGATGTGGGCTTCCGGTCGGATAGAACAGGATGTTTGATTGGTTGTAGGGCAGCGTTCTTCTCCAGCGTTGTGAGTAGTTGATGCTGAGGCTGCTTCGCCGGAATTTTCCATAACTACGCACTTTGTTTCGTCTTCGCAAGATGGAGCAGACAACCACGGGTGGAAATTTGTTAACACAATTTTTTTGGATTGCCAATTTGGGACCAGAAATAGAACAAAGTTATAATTATCAGGTGGTTTTCTGCCTTATTTTCGTTAGGCGAGTCTCCATTTGGTCAATTTTAAGTCATCTGTCTATTTTAATCACTGGGGGCCAATTTCCGGGCACTGGGGGAATTTCGGCCGACGGGGGGACAAATGGCCCCCCAGTTAACATGTTAAAAAATGGCCTGCCTGTATGTCAATTGGCTCTCATCCCAGTTCATTAAAAGTGGAATCCAGTTTCAAGTATTTGAGCTTGGTAGGATAAAATAAATATATTGCAATTCTATATCTTTACTTGTATTATGACGTCTGAAATAATTTTAAATAGTTGGAAAATTACACTTTTGGAGTTGTTTTAGGTATGGCTAGCGACTGCAATTTAGATTGAAAAAATATATTGGAAACTTCTCAACTCAGGTGCGGGGGGGGCTGAAAAAGCCTCCCCTCGTGCTTGGTACGATACAGCTAAGACCTGTACCAGGAAATCGTTAAAGTCATCCCCCAGGTTTGAAAAAGAAACTCTTTTCCCTGTGTCTTCAGACTCTGGTGACGGATGCGGAAGGTAATGCTATTGGCCAGGACGCCCGAGGCTGTGTGCTGTGTCCTACCAGGTGGCAGCACGATCAACCACAGTCTCAAATACAGCGCAACCACTGAATTGAATTCAGTCCATAGCAAACGCTTGGAATGGAAACAGGTAAGAACTTCTTGAATGTAATTTTATCTAATTTTTGTGGGAGACTATCAATGGGCTACAATTACATTTCCAGACCAGGACTAGGTTGTATAAGTCTGATTCACACAAGCCTGTTGGTAATTAGGGTATCGAGATTGCTATCTGTGAAACGTACAAATAGGTACTTTAGATACCTTCAAACTCTAATCTTATTTATCAAGCAGCTTCTAAATTTAAAGAAATTAAGACAAGAACTGAACAATTCCACGGCAGATCAGCTAGGCCATAACACCCTACATCACAGATATTGATGAAATTTTGTATTGGTGTTTGTCTGGGGCATAGAATCACGCTGTGCCGATAACAAGTCCATACGACCATTGATTTGTGCATTTATTGCAAGAAAAAGTCTCAAGGATATCCAAAAACTGTTGATATTAATATGAAAATATGACCCACAAATAAGTACCTAGAACACAGTCAAGATTAAATGTAACATCATTAGAATCGTGATGAGGCTTACAACATGGCTGTGAAATGTAAGATCAGACGATACAAATTTCCGTTTAAATTTTAGGTGACGAAAATCGAATTACAAAAATTATTTGACGACGTGTTTAGTGAAGGTTTTGATTTTCTGCTCATCATATAGCTTGACAAATGTTATTTCATGGTGATTTATTTGATGCCCGATTTTTACATAAATTCTTCCAGATGAGCATTTTGTCAATTTCTGATCTGTTTGCAAGTTAAAGCAAACAAATATGTCCCTAATGGCAATAAAGAGTTCAAATCTGGTCTGTCAAATAGGTTGTAACATTCCGCATTATCCGCAGGACCACGTGCTCCCACTCCACAAAGGAAGAATCACAAAATGTCGCCCAACGAGACAATGCAGAACGGCACGGCAGCTGCAAGCCTGTCGAACAGCAACCATATCATCCAGGCCAACGCCCAAAATGGCAGTGTCTTATTCCAGAAGGACCAGCAGCTCAGGGAGACAACAGCAGAAACCGCGCACCAACGCGAGCCGGCTGCGCCAGTGACTCCAGACCCCAAGACAGAGGCTATGATCTGTCGCATCGCGGACCACTACCGGGCGTGTGACGTCACAGAAGGCTTTCTGCCGCAGAGTGATACATTCGCCACCAGGGCGGTAAACAGCGGGGTAGAGAAGGAGCTGCCACATGGCGCTGTCGTACCTGCCATCACCATCTCTAGCACGTACAAAATGAGTCCCGACGGAAAAATGGGCGTGAGTATACTCCTGGAGGCACTGGCGGATTCAGGGGGAATTTGTTGCCATATTTTACCAATTTACCATATTTTCTATAAAAAATCTGTTTTGGCCGTTACCCTGCACAAAAGACTGTTATTTCAAATTGCACTGCATTAACGATATCCATCGCAATATTGTATATTGCATATATTGCAGGGCACTAAAAGATATGGCGATGTTTGAAAATGGGTTCAGATATAAAACAAATGTGATGAGAAAATGCAAATGGATGAAGCATGTTATACATTTGACGTTATTTCAATTCAACTGACCGTTCGGGGCAGCTTTGAAACCCTCTCCTCCTCAGGTTTTCATACGGCTGTCGAAAACGCCACCCAGCAGCGGCACCGTGCTTAAAGGGAATGTGGCACCTTCATAACGTGATTTTAACTGAGATAGCCAAGTTGTGCAAGTCGGAAAACAAGGTACTCCATATATCATTTGTCGTGGAACTCGATATTTCCGTAGAAAAAAGCTAAAACCTACCTGACACCAACCCCTCATCAACCCTCGCCGGGCGGCCATTGTTGTGAGCTGCTGGTGTGACGGCATATGCTGACGTCACGATGAGTATCAGCCAATTGAAGCCCTTGAAGCGTTTCGAGTATGGTAGTGGTTGCCAGATCGTGACATCCTCCACAGGCTGATATTTATTTCTTTTTCTAGAGGAGTATTTTAAAAATCAAAATATTGAGCTTTTTGTACATTTTTCAAAGAAATCATGAGTGGTTTCATGATGTTCGGCTAAAAGTACGCCTAATTGCACTAAATTCCAGGATTCGACCAAGGTGCCACATTCCCGTTAAATGGAATGTGGCACCTTGGTCGAATCCTGGAATTTAGTGAAATCACGGAATCCCCACGGCGGGAAACCGCCTTCTGTATCTAGGTTTAAGGTTACTTATATTTTTGGTAAATATAACAGAAATGCTGATGTCGGAAACCAACACCAAATTTATCAAGTTGTTTAGGTAAGCAGTTCGGGTGGAAACCGGATTGACAATGCTGACTTTGAATCATGAGAAAGAGCATCAAGTCAAACTGTGATGATTAAAATGTGCGTTCCAAAATGCGCCCCTGGCGCAAATTGGTAGAGGGCATCTTAAAATCAGCAGGGTTCAGGTAAAAAAAACTATCGTGCAGATTTTTGCAAAGAAAACCTTGATGGTTTCGTTAATAAATAAAATAGAAGAATTTAGATCTCGAAAATATTCACCTGTACACAATATCTGTCATAGTCAATTTTCATGCATGCTTTGAAAACCACTGTCATGGTTAAAAAGTACATGTAAAACAGAAAAACATGTCTAGCATAGATTCACAGTGCTTACCAGTTGCTTTGGTCACCGGAAAAGAGGGGAAATAGTAGTAGGAAAAATAATAATCCAACAATAGAACTGATAATCTTTTAGCATTTTCAAAACACCCTCTGGGCGCATTTTCGAACCGGGCGCATTATGACTCTCTTTCCCTATTCCTTTTTGTTTAGCCGAAAGCTCACTGTTATATACAGAAGAGCGCGTTTGCAGTAAGGAAGCTGGCCTTCCAGCCGCCCCTCCCATCCCCGTCCGGCACCTCTCGACGGAGCATGGTCGCGGACGTCCGCTCTGATCTCCTTTGTTATTGCCATCTGCAATCGGCATGTTTCGGAACGAAATAACTACGAAACCAAGGAGTACTCTCCTAGTACAAACACCCATTATAAAGGCATCACAATGCCATTTAACAGTTCATGGTGCATTTCTCGACAATTCTTATGCTAGGTAATTTCAGAAGACATCGAAGAAGTACGATATTTCACTCTGCCACAGAAGATTGATTGAAATTCATTATGACAACGGTAGGTGAAGTGCAGGCTTTGGACAGGCATCGGGCCAGGTCGACCAGCTATTTTACCTGAACAAAGTTGCATGATGCCTATGTGATGCTTCTGAGTCATGGCAAGGATATCTAAAGAAGTCCTAATTTCTTCAGATTTTCTATAAATCTGAGGGTGGAAAACGGAAACATCGGACATGCGTCATTAAAATTGTTTGACCTCTCTTTACCTAAGTATTGACCAGAGTTTGAAAAAAAGATTGGGAGAGTTTCGATGAGTTACAATTATTTCCGTAGCTCCTGATCCAGGAAAGAAGGGACTTGCCCTCCCCAGAAGGGTGCAAAAATTTCAGGCCTTTAGAAACTGGTGGATCATAGCCGCCCTTTGCAAGTCTGCTTATGTTCTTTGGAGGTTGAAATGCGATTGATTTTGATATGTGAGGAGCAAAACTCTAAGTTGGATGGCGATTATTTTACTTTTCACTTACATTTGATGTTTTCACTTATCAGAACCTTGCCTTCCTGACTTGAGCCGTTGTTTGTATTTGAGCTTCTTTTGTGCAGTGTACGTCATTACAAAAATGTCAGGTTGATAAAATCAATTTACGTTCGGTATAACGCTATGTTTATGCACGCTGTTACAAAATATAGTCCCTAGTGAACATTGGCTAGATTACTCGCAATATTTGATGAATCCGCAAACACTTCTCAACGGTGAGAAGTCTTTATCTTAAACATTTAATGAATGTGATTGTGGATTTAAAAAGGGATCAGCTTAGCAAGGCAAAATGTTAGATGAACGTCAGGTCTTCTACGCCCTGTAACGAAAAGGGTGAATGTTTGTGCTTTGCCTATTATAATCAGTCTTACAGCTTCATGTGTTTTCGCCAGGAGTTTTTGTACTCACGCTGGGGAAATCCATCGCGAAAAATTCTAGAAGACTCCATCGCGAATCTGGAGGACGCCAAATACGGTCAGTGTAAATCCCAACACAGGATATCAACATTTTCATATGCCTAAAGAGGCTAGCACGCACAAAGGAGGGAGAACATTATCTCACCTAACGTTTTATATTATATCGCAGTTAGGGTTGATCAGCCGCACGATGGAGGAATAACATGGGCCTTATCGTCATTCTCGTACGGTTTACGAGCACGTCAGCCGTGTATCCTATGCTGTTCCCCGTCTGATGGTGGTCATTGCTTTTCAAACAGGGATATTTAATTTCTAACCCATTTACGACCGTAAATATAAACTCGATACAATATACCAAACTTGGAGACTTGATAGCCCTAGTGACACAAGGGATGATGATAGCAAACATCTTTGCCTCAACCCCGGGAATTCATAAAGTTGTTTGATAGAAAAATGTAAAGTTATAAAATCACAACGGCGGTATAGTAGGCCATCACAATTTCATGGTCTAATAAGAAATAACAAAAATAATAGAACCAATTGTATTTTCGTGTGCCCTAAAATATACCAAGGTATAAAAATGATTCAAAAATGTATTTTTAGCCGTTTACCCATAAAAATAAATGTTGGCGAGATAGTGTTTTCCTCATCCTATTGGGAGCGTGACCGTTCATTTGCTTTCACATATATCCGCGTCACACACAGATCCATCTTAATTTTCACATGCATTTACATATGTTTAAGCTGATTACGACACAAAACATTCAGGTTTAAGGCCACGGCATTTGCATAAAACGTTCCTTCTTAATCCTGGAGTGAGAAATCAAATTTTAGGGGGCACTGGTACACTTTAAAACGTATCTCCGGCAAGTAACAAAGCACAACAGTTCCAACCTAAGAGGTTCACTGCTGAGCTACGTATTAAACTCCCATCTAAATACGCCATTGTACATCTCTTCCATTTATTCACCCAATGTACCTGTTTGAATTTAGTCCATAAATGCAATCCTGATTCCTCCTATTAAATCATAGTTACCCGCATTTTTAACCAAACCGCAAGTAAAATGTGTTTCTGTTCTTCCAGAACAACCTAATCCTTTGTCGAGAATTTCTCGCCGATATCCCGGAAAGTCTGATGTAGGCTACACGCCTGCAGTTGTCATGAAAGCTGAGGTACAAGTTTCTGAAGGGGACCGTTCCATAGCCCGGTCGTAGCGGCATTCGACATACGCACATTGAGAACACGGGGTGCGCTTTAAGTTTGTTTTAAAATTAATTGAATTAACTGTCACTTTCAGACGAAAATTTAATGTTCAAACGGAGAGACCCCTTGCTTTACTGAACTTTACAATCATACTTATACAATCTGATATGATACATATCGCAACAAAAACACTAATAAAACACTCACGTCGTCTGGTCAATCTCCTGCCCTTGAGACAAGTTGTACTTGGAACACATCGCGTACCTTTCTGTTTCTGTGTCCATTACCACAGCATACATTTCCGGTTTTAATAATAGTTGTGCTATTGCTTTACTCTGTCCCGGGTTTTTTCCTTTTCATGTCACTTTCAATCAAATTTGAAAACAATGTCATTCAGTTATTGTTTTTATAGTTTCTACACCTTCACACATCGACTTTCACACTTCCCTTAGATAGCACTTCAACACAGTCCCTTTCCATCAAATAGACATGTGGTCGATATGTTGCGTACTATTATCGTTCCCAAAGGCATCATGGCGTGCACGTCTTAGCACATCCTCACTGGCAGGGGCGACGCAGACCCGAGTTTTTGGGGGTGCAAACCCATGTCTGCCCTCCTCCTGGGGGGGGGAGAGAATATTTTTGCTCTACAGACCTAGAGTAAACAGTTTTTCAAAATTTCCCGGAATTTGGGGGCAAAGATAGTTTGGCCCCTCCAGCACTGGGAGGCAGGCCGGAATGCCCCACTACGTCCGCCAATGCCACTGGCAGAGCTGAAGCCTATGAGGCAAGAGAAACCTGAGAGTGATAACGCAATTTGAAACTGTAAATATGTTAGCAGAAGACAATTCAGACATTTAGCATTATACAGATGGGTACGTGAAACAATAAAGATGAAATAACGCTGTAATTTGGAGGTGGAGCTTACCGTGAGTTAGAGCCGCCGATGCCACCGATGCGATTTTCAGGTGGAGAGAAGATGAATGCTGGGCCCCTTGTTTCATTGTACTTTATAGTCATACTTATAGCCTCTGATATCATAAAACCGCAACAAAACCACTCACAAAACGCTCACGTCGCCTAGTCAATCTTCCGTCCTTGGGACAAGCTGTTATTGTAACGCATCGCTTCTGTGTCCGTTACCACGCCACAAATGCATCGACATCACAGGACGCTTTTCTGCCAACGCTATCAATTTGTACTATTTTAAAACGTCTAAAAACTTTTTGTGCCAGGTCCAGTGCTGGGACTAACTTTCGTCCTGCCAAAATCATTGCCGGGACTATAGTGTAGTGAATTGCCGTCGCTAGGACCAGCAACGTGACAAAAAATTGGGAAAAGTAGAACCTCCAGTTTAGAGTACCTGCGCGTGAAAGGGCCCTGACTCACAGAATCGTGCACTACACATAGACCCGACAATCACCTGACTCTTTATGTCGTTCCTCTGACTGGTATGTGAAAAGCCCGGCACTTGGACGTAAACAGGAGACAAAAAAACCGGTATAGACACCCTTCGGAAATAATCGAAAATTTTAACCGGCTTCCGCGGAATATCAACGTCGCCATATTCGGTCCCCGTTGCTATTATGGGTCTCTTTACTCGTTGCGTTCGTGCAACACATGTTCAGAATAAGACATTCTTATTCCTTACATTATTTCTAAATGTTGTCACCAACGACAATGACTCAGGTTGAAAGCTTTGGTGCTCTAGACCTTTCGCAAACAGTTTGGCCCGAGTTTTATTCGAATAGTTTTGCCTGAGCTTTTTCTTTTGAGAAGTGGAGAGAACTAAGACAAAAATTCAGGATTTTTTCGCTCAGATAGCTTGTGAATTGGAAGACGTAGAGGTAATTTAATCAACACATCTAAAATTTGTGTTACCGAGCGAAGAGCGACAATGTGCTTGTGATAACCTTATCACAAGGGGAAGACGAAATGCGCACGGAGGCTCAGTTCAGTGATAAAATCCAGCTAGAAAAGAATAATAAAATATAGTGTATCCGTCGGCACCTGAAAAAAGCAAAAAGGAGGTGGTTCATAGGGGGGGGGTTTGAGAAAGAAACCCACAGCAACACTTCAAGGACCACGCTAGTGTCTAATATCTGTTGTGTTTGAGCAATGGTTCCGCAAATAATGTTCATCATTCATCAAATGCGTCCTAAGGGAAAATGTCAAAAACAGCGAAACCGCCGTGAAAATATTTTTGACGTCTTAAATCGTTCGAACATTCTGTATTGTTGCCATCTCAAATAATGCAAACACTTCGTGCACTGGTTTTGCTTCTGGTTGTGATTTAGTCAATGGCCGTGTGTAATCACGCTGTTTGTATAGGTGTCGACGTGGCTATTTTTTCTAAAATATATTCAAATTGCTTCATCTCCAATCATTCACATTTCCGTTTCTTTAGCTCTGAGGAGAACGGTTCCTTTTATCCCCAGGAACAGGATTGAAGTCGATGGTCTACCACAGCTTTATTTTACCTACCTATATTTAGCTTCCATCCGGAATAATGCAGGCTTGCAAATACTGTATCGGAAGCAAAGCCCCTCAATAATAGGTTGGTTAAGGTTTTATAAAACTTTCAGTTACGCTGAAGATAACAATTTGGATCAGTTCTACATAGAATGGAATCCGAGGCTTTACACCAAGGCACCGTCATAGGAATCGAAACGGTAATTTTGCTTCTACGCCTCCCCCCAATCACAATTTCCTACAGGCTTAGACTTTAAAATTTCCGCAGCGTGGAATGGCTTAGGTCTGCATCCTCGCGCCAGATTTCCATTGGTAAGGCCACTGTTACCTTAGAACTTGGAACAGGGCCTGGTAGGCAGTAGGTGGGTGCCGCTTGGCGGCTGTCAGCCTGGGGTTTTTCCAGGCCCGGTCAAGTCTTCAAGTGACAGAAAACCCCATAATGATAAGTGGCTTGGCACCATGAAGCAGTGACGTCAGTACCTACATGTTTTGTAGCACGGAGTGTTTGAATTCCGCAAGCTTTTTTACAAGTTGGGCCTGTGGAGAGTTTTGTTGTATGTTTGGGTGGATTTAGAAACTGAATTACAGCTTAGATTTCCTTGAAAACGTCTTTGTTTAAATTTTCGATGTTTATTCTAAATATTTGCATGTGTAACCAGTTCAGTTTCTGATCTTTATAAGACTTTTGATAAAACTTAACCCAACCTGAGATTTTACACACTGTGGGTTCCCTCGTTTTCTAGTGTGACATACGCCCTCTGTCCTGCAGCTCTCTGTCTGGGCTCTGGCCTAAGCGCAGTCCAGGCCGTCACAATGCTTCTCAACACGGGGGACCACATGGTGGTCAGCGACGACCTCTACGGCGGTACCACCACCATGTGGCGCCGCCACACGGAGCGCAACGGAATCACATTCACCCACGTCGACAGCCGCGATACCGCCAACATAAAAAACGCCATACGGCCCAACACCAAGGTCAGAAGCGTGGGAAGATTAGCTGAGAATGCGATACAGGGTATGAACACTCAGTAGCTAAATATACAGGGATTATGTGAGTTGCACTGAAAAGGTCTACACATTTCTATGAATGAGGAAATATATCCACACGGAATGCAGGTTTACTGGGTCATGCCAAATGGCCCCTATGCACCAATGAGCAATGCCGTTGGTTTCTAGCAAACGTTTCGACCTGGATTCATCAAGATAACAGAACATCAAGATGTCATTATTATATCATCTCGCCGGCGCATTAAAAATGGGCACTTTTGTAAAGGTTATGGCTCGAGCTGACGGCGATACAGGCGAAGATACCCCCAAAGATCGGACATCTGAATCTACGGATTCCAAAAAGATGACACAACCCGGATAGTTTTCAGACTAAGTACCTGCCATGGGGCAGGCCCCTACTCCCTCATAGGGCGACAGCCACGTCTCCTCCGCAAGGCAGTCCCCATTTGAAATTGTGTTGCATATACTCATGGCCGCCGAAAGCGGGGGGACGTGTCCCTTCTGTTGGCCGACCAGGGGGGACGCCCCCTAAATTTTTGGATCCATCATCATTAATGCTGTCAGGTACCGAATATGCTCAAAATTCGCCTCCCCCGGTCGGCACCAGCCCGCATCCGTTCCCCCTGTAAAAATTCCGTGGCGGCGCCCCTGCATATACTATAAGCAGAGAGGTAGGGGAAACTACTAACGACGGTGACGTATGTACGTAGCGGTTCTCTCGTCCCTGGGACAACTCAAATCTGACGGATTGCGACATAAAACACCTGGCTGTGGGAAAACAGTTCACCTGGATACAGAGTATCCGGAGCCGGAGATAGAGACCTCGGAGCGGCAGTCTTAGCCACTCTATAAATTTCACCGGCTTTCGAGCACACTGGTAGAGTCGACTTAGGATTTCCGTTATCTTGATTAACCTATTTTGATGATCGAGATGGTCCAAAAGAAGTGTCAGCCTCGAATTGAGTCTTCATGTATAAACAGGTCCGTTATCTTACGCTTATGTTTTTTTTGTTTTTAGATTTGCCCTGACTTCCGCAGAGGTCTGCTATCATATGGTTCCACTCGTACTGATACTCATCAGTCGCCATATTTTCCTGTTGATTGGTAATTGATGCTGCCTTCCTTCCGGTCCTGGTCGTGTTGCCGTCACACCGATAGTACTCCAGCCGCCCTGTCACGAGTGCCAGCAGTACCATGCCGAGTACTTTCAAACATCGACATTCTCCGATGCCTGGCATGGCCAGGCTGGCCCTTTTCCCAAACTGTGTTACGTATTCCCGCTTTTTCCAAATCTCGTTTGCTCAACTTGTTACCGTACCTCGTCTTTACTCCGCGTGATCTATTGCTGTGTGATTACTATGGCCATGGCTGGAGATCTCTTCTCGATCCAGAGGGTCCTGGGTGGGTTGACGCTGGCACGGTAATAAATAGCCTATGGGGGACTCAAAATCCAGGGAGGTCCTGACCCCCTTCCCAACTTCCCGGGATTCCCACCCATGGCTATGACACTCAAAAACTTTGGAGGGGGGGCGAGCTTGAGTACCCTAGCCCCCTTTGTATCCACCACTGGTCCAGGCGTTATATCAATTAAAATTGGTAAAAGTAAGACATATGCAGTCCATCAAATGATTCCATCTAAATCATCATCCGTAACACGAAAATCAACGCACACACAAAGAAGTCCATATCAATGTTTTTGCATCTCCGGCTATGGTTTCTTGAATCAAAAGCAAAAACAATCGTCTCCATGTGATTTTCACTTTCGCTGGTCGACTACATGCACATGTGCACATATGTGTCGAGTACACCGATGTGTGACACTTGAGCGCTGACTTGTGACACAGTTCCCCACCTTGCGAACAGCTGATTTTTGTGGAGACGCCGTCGAACCCTTCGATGAAGGTCACGGACCTGGCCGGTGTCGTGGAGGAGGCCAGCAAACACTCCGGCATCATCACCGTCTGCGACAACACCTTCCTCTCGCCCTACTTTCAGGTCAGGCCACTGCTCGGACACTTCATCAGGTGCACTGGATGGGTACGAGAAGAGGAGAGGATGATACTGCAGACGGCTAGGCATGGGGGTGGGCACAACGGGTCTGGTGACCACCCGCCCTCGATATTTCAAACGGCATCCGTCATATGTTCCATCCCATTTGTCTCAATCCGTAGTCCCCAGGATAAACCGGAGCTAACAATTGTCTCTTAAATTTTAGCCTTGTTCCTCTTCTAAACTTTATAGTTGGTAGTTTAGTAATTTTACTCTTCGTACTTCACGTAACCCCCCCGAAATTGCGTGAATTTGACTTTTGATTTTGAGGGCATTGGTTCCCAGCAAGGGAATCAGTTTCAACAGAGGCTATTTTTCCGTTTCGGTAGGTATAGGCTTTGACATAGAGGAGCTCATAGTGCGCACTTGTCGACTGTGACTGTTTCTTTTTACCTTGTTTAGCTAAATGCATACCACCGTATCGCTTTCAAGGGGTTTGATGCATTCATCAAGATCTTGAACCCTCCGGAATTTCAGATTTTGAGGGCAGCCCTTTATATCTATCCATAACCCTGCGCTCCAATCTTTCTCTTCTCCTTTCAGACTATGTCTAGAATTTTAGCTGTTGGAAAAGGTTACTTACTACCGGGAAGAGTAAGGCCTTGAACGTAAAATCAGATTTCATCCTTGGCAGCTCTTAACCAGAAGGAAATACGATGTGCTACAGTATAAACAGGGAAGGTCAACAGACTGTGCCGACAATTTGAACACTCGTTTTTTATATGTTGGCAACCGAGCCATCGAGCTTATCCCTTGCCTTAACACGCGCATTGACGGGGGGGCGGGTACCCGCCCCCTCGG
Source organism: Lepas anatifera (assembly GCA_034440635.1). Taxonomy (NCBI): domain Eukaryota; kingdom Metazoa; phylum Arthropoda; class Thecostraca; family Lepadidae; genus Lepas; species Lepas anatifera. The sequence goes on along the minus strand of JAOTON010002112.1, from coordinate 801,369 downwards.
GTTTTTCGGAGACAGTAGAAAAACGGCGGCGCGTAGCGCCGCCGTACTTGGTATACCTTTTCCCTCATCATTTTTAAAACTTCTGTGAAAATTTTAAGGTTAGGTCATCTCAGGTCAGGTCACCAGTACAGGTCAAGTGACCCGACCTCAAAAAAAGTTTAAGATTGCATAAGTCGGAGCAGGGTGAACTTATCCGATTAAAACTCATATCACGTAATGGCCCCACCGAGTTCTCTAACGTACGTTCCGGTATTTTTTATATCGATGACCTAAGGTCAGGTACGAGGCATGACCTCTCCATTGGAAATGCATGGGAAAAATGGTTTTTACGGAATAACTCAGTAACGGATGGTGATAGAGCATTTATTTTAGCTGCATTAGACTCGCCTGGGCTTTGCAGTTCTAACGATATGCATTTTATATAATTTGACCCTGACCTGACCTCAGGTCAGGTCAAATCCTTGATTTGACCTAGCAAGGTCAAATTATATATCATTCGATTCGGCTTGCTACGAGGATTCATATGGTTTAAGTCGTTTTGCTCTATCTTTACTTGTTCAGATGTAATGCCCGAAAAACTGAATTTTACATGTTATCCCTATGACGGGCATGTTTTGACTTCTCGTGACCTTAAATGTGACCTGACAAAAAAATGGTGCAAATGTTTTCGATGGAGAAGTGGATGGGCAGCCCAACGCCGTTTACCGTTTTTCGCTACCTATCGTGGTTCTCGAGATCTTAGGGGGGCGGGTACCCGCCCCCGTCAATGCGAAGGTGGCTCAGACCCCCGTCAATGCGCGTGTTAACAGGCAAGAGATAAGCCTGGTGATTTTATCGAACACCACAGGATTGAGAACTCCCTCAGCAATGTTGCAGGGTTCGAATCAACTGTTTTACCTCTAGTTACCACCAACAGTCGAAATTTTCTCTCGGCAGCGTCCACTAAATTTGGGCATCGACATAGTGGTGGAATCAATGACCAAGTACATGAACGGCCACTCGGACGTAATAATGGGAGGCATCGCCACCAACCGGGAGGACCTCTACGACCGACTGAACAACATAGAGATGGGTAAGATTCGGTACTACTTGTTATTACGGTGATGTCATTGGGCAGACGCGAAGGCATACGCAACTTAGGTGAAATAGAAGCGAGGCCGTCATCTCTACCAAAAAGAACTCCGTGGATAAAAAAGCCAGAAAGTCAGGTTTTTAAGACAGTGTTTGATGACTTTTCAGCTTGACAAATAATAATTACTTTTCATAATGGCTGGGGCGCAAAAGTGGAGATATCGGGCAAAGGCTTTAATATATTTTTATAGGAATCCATTCTTTTGGGAATTATAAAAAAAATCGAGCACTGATTGACGTCGCATTTCTTTCACTTCACCTGACTAATCAGGAACTCCTGCAGTGCGAAAGGCGAGTAAGCGGTCTGGTTTACTCGGCTCCCGAGCCGTGGCCGTTGGCTGTAGAGTCACGTGACTAATGCGGCACTGACCGGCGCTGCGCCACCGTCAGATGCCGGCCTGGTGCCCAGCCCCTTTGACTGCTACCTGGCCTTCCGTGGCCTCCGCACCCTCCACGTGCGCATGCCCAGGCACATGCGCAACGCTCTGACGGTGGCCACCTTCCTGGAGCAGCACCCGTGTGTAGAGAAGGTGTTGTACCCCGGCCTGCCGTCTCACCCCCAGGTACGAGCTGGTGTGAAGATATATAATCTCGAGTTGTTGGAACATGAAATGAGCGCGGTGCAGGTGGCGTTTAGGGTTTAAAAATGCCGCGAAGCTGAACGAGCCAGATCGCGCGTGACTGCTGAGGCTGCAGACGGGAGTATATCTTACTGCTGCTTCTGTGAGTAATTCTTGAGACCCACTGTGCACCGTGAGATCACACGTCCAGTAACGACTGTATTAAAATCGATACAACGTAGTCCCGTTTCGATCAGTGACAGTGAATGATCAGCAGCATCCGCACTAGTGCTTTACAACGGCAAGACCCCTCATTTTGCAGCACGCTCTGATAAAGCGCCAGGCGCACGGCTGCAGCGGCATGATAGCCTTCTTCATGCGCGGCCAGCGCCAGCAGGTGGTCTCGTTCTTCAGCCACCTGCGAGTGTTCCGCATGGCCGTCAGCCTCGGGGGCTACGAGAGCCTCGCCGTGGGACCGTGAGTGTGTTCTGCCACCGAGCCGTGGCTGCCTGCCTAAAGCACTCCCACTCCTCGCCGTACTCACATCCATGGGCGTCAAAAGCCGGGGAGGGGGGGACGCATCCTTCCAACTGGAGAGCCAGATGGGCATTGCCTTCAAATTTTGAGACTCGACCAAATATTTAATTTGCATTGCATCCTTGTATTGGCGTGGAAATTTTCTATTGCCTAAAAGTGCCCAATTCAAGCATAGGAGAAGTGCATTTTGGCGTTTTCGAAGACAGCCAACATGTTCAAACTTCGACTCCCATCCCCCGTTCGTCGCCAGTCCGGCGTCCATCCCCTCCCCAATAAATATTCCGTCCTTGCTCGCTTCTTCGCTCGCTTCGCGGCCAGTTTTCTTTTCTTAAACCTCGGAATACCGTCCAACTGGCCGCCGAAGCACGCTATACATGTAAGAATCAGAGAGGCAGCTGCGTCAATGTATGACAGCTAACTGCATGTGGTAAATATTTTGGCGCAATCAAAATGGAGAGGATTTGGCTTTCATCCTCAATACCGGATATTTCTGGCGCATGATACGTTCAGTTTGATTGACTCCGATTCTTGGCAGCAGCCAAGGTCGGAAACATAGGTAGCTTTTCGAAACTGCAGTGTTGTCGATGTCCGCAAAACTGGAGCCACTCGCTGCAATTGAAGTGTTGTCATAGGATACGACCTACTCAAACAGGGAGTCAATAGTTTTGCCTGTCACCAGCCCATAGCCATATCCACAGCTATGGGCAGTATTTCAAATGTTACACTTTTAGCTACAGAGGGCTTTCACGACGCAGCACAAAAGTATTCGTGATGGGCTCAATGACGCAATAGGGCTTTATCCTCGGTGATATTGGCGATGCGACGGTAAAACTCCAGAGCTCCAAAAGGTCCGGTTTCGCATTCGTTTCAGAAAGACAACCCGAACTTTATTTGTGCTCCATGTCGAAATCATATGCTGAACTATTTGCGTTTAAACTACAGAGCCAGTAAATCGTTTGTGATTTTTTTTGTAGATCATATTATATACGACCACGCATTACTATTTAGAGTGGATCAGATCACAGGGTCCGGCGCCAATAAGTCGTCAGAAAAGCGACAGCCATAGTGAAAGGAGTCATGGCCCGACTTAGGTCCTGAGCTCCTCTGGAGCCAATTTTCCACCTGGTGACAATCGTCTCCGTTTCTGCAGGGCATTCTCCACACACGCCAAAGTACCCAAAGACGTGCTCGAGTCCCTGGGCATCACCCACAACATGGTGCGGCTCTCCGTGGGACTGGAGGATCCGAGTGACCTATGTCGCGACCTGGACCAAGCACTGAGGGTCGCCAGCGCCTGAACAGCGCGAAAGAGCCGTCCCTCAGCAGTCATACTACCAGCGCCCCCTGCGCCCAGGCGTCGGGCTGTCGGAAGCGCCCGACTGTCCACAGCACCAACAAACCAGGGAAGCGGACAAATGGACCTCATGGGCATCCAGGGCTCGTACAGAAATGATTTCCCCATCTGCACGAGGACATTCATCACAGCACCCTATCTACTCATGATTTACCGAACACTAGAATGTTGCTGATTACACAACACCACGAATGTGCATACAATTGCAGTGCAATTAGTATGCATCACTGTCTGTCCGCACTTTTACACGTTACTTGCAGGTGGTGGAAAATATGTGGTCCATCAAGTGTTATCAAATATATTCATGATATATGTTTAACGATGTTTACTCTGACCCGGGTTCAAGGCCCAGCGGCTTTCCTGAACAAGGAGCAACGAGACCTTCAACAGGGAAAGAGTTGGCGACGCCATATGATCCTGGCAGTTGGTGCGTCGGTAAGCACCCCCTCACCCTCCAAAAAAATTTTGGTTACAAGCACTGCTTGAGCCTTAAGAGACACCCCTGGTAGCATATTTCGTTTGTTTCGAGGCTAACCTTTTATGGGGCAACACGGAACTCCATGAACGTATTTCCTTTTGAGCATATTCCCCTCTTGCTGCTGCCGGCGCGAGGCCGGTGGGTCAAAAACCACCCTGACCACGCCCTTTCTTCAGAAAATGGAGAGCTCTAGGGCGAATGGAATGCTAAACCAGAGTTTTTTTCGCTCCAAGCATCTGGTTACCGCAGTTCGAAGCCCATTTTAAAGGTACCACATGTCCTTTAAGATCTATGTTATTACCTTGGGGGAGTACCATGCGCCGATTCCCATTGTTCAACATCTTAACACGCGCCGTTGCGGGGGCATGGTACCTACTTCCCTGTGATCTCACGAGCCATGCTAGGTGGGCGAAGGGCTGAAGGCGGCGTTAGATATCTAAAAAATGTCATGCACACAATTTTAGGTCGGATCACTTTCGATGTCAGTAGAGGTTGTATGTTCTCATAAGAACGCAATGGAAACTTACGTTTTGTGTCATAACGGCTGACAGGATAGAGCTATAGAATATAAAATATATGAACACCACTGGAATCCTCTCGTCAAACCCAATTGAATGATGTATCCTATGACCCAGTCAGGTAGCTCTAAAATTCACCTGGTTTGACCTAAGATCAGTTCAAGGTCATCGTAAGTCGTACTTCATATTATTTGAACTGCAGTGGAAAGCCAAACACGACGACGTCAAAATAAACGCTCTATCGCTATTGTATGGGAAATTATAGAGTTTAGACCCATTTACCCATGCATTTCCAATGGAGAGGTCATGACCCTGACCTGACACCAGGCCATCGATATACAAAATAATGTTACTAAAAATTGTCATTCTCGGTGACCTTATTATGTAATGTGAACCCCAGATCCAAACACTAGGTCTGCTCTTACTGCTGCACATCTAAGCATTGTTAAACCACTTGAACTGAACTGGTGACCTGACCTAATATGACATGGACCTAACATGGCAGAAGCCGCAAATAAAACCAACTAACATATACACCAAGTATGGCGACGCCGTTCTCTTTTACGTTATCTGCGAAAAAAACCTTATGGGTGGAGGGGAGGCAGGTGTATACCTGCTGTCCCCGTACCGGGCGTGTTAAAATACGCCGGGAATCGTGAGTCCTCTTCATCGGAGCCGGAACCTTGAAGTCCAGGACAACAATTGAAGTAGGCATTAAAGCCTGCCCAATGCCCATCTAATCAAGTACACTCGATGCTGCCATCTGATGTGCTGCCACGAGGAGGATCGCTCCCGGTGACCACTCCGCCGTGTCCGCTACTTCCAGGCCGTCATTTCAACAATGGCACGTCCTCACACTGGTCGAACCCTCCGGCAATCAACACAGTCGAGCAGATCGTAGATATATTTAAAACAAGCTATAGTAAAAATACTCCCACACTAACAACTATCCTGCATCACATGCAGTTAACAAGAGTATGAATAAATTAACCAGTGCATAATAACACGATACATAGCCACTGTATTTTGCAGGTATATCAATACAATAGTAATCATTTCCAGCCCAAGCGACCCATGATATCTACCGACAGTTTACTGCCTTAAGATACTTCAAAAAATAGCACGCCAAAGAAAATTCATATTCCCATCAGTTTGGCGCTGACACCAACCGAACGTAGTAAAAAATGAGGGGTTCTCCACTGCCTACCGTTTCTATGAACAAAACGAAGCCTTTAAAAAAGAAGCCTTTGAGTCCTTGACTGAGCATCGTTTCAACGTCAGCAAATATACTGTAACACTTATGAAGAGACAAAAGGCAAACAGATGGGTGCAGATGGTCAAAAGAAGGAGTCTCCCGACAGGTAATTAGACGATGCAACGATGTCCCGACGAATTGCATCTTTGGAATACGCCTCAAAATCTTCAAAAATAAAATCGGATTCAGCGGACTGAAAGACGTCGCCAACGTGGCACAGTTATAGATACAATGAAAAGAGCGCAAGTAAAGGCGCAAGCTGTGCAGCCATGAATTATTTCAGGTTCATCATGGCTGCTTGAAAAGTTCGCTACCCCAGCTTCCGTTGTGCCCGCAGGAAGTACGCGACCCGGCTGACCCCAGCACTAAGTGCCGCTGCTCGCCAGAGCCAGTGGTTCTCAAGCTGTTGAACGCACTGCACCGCAGTGGTCCTCAAACTGTTGAACGCACTGCACCGCCAGCGTCGGGCCACGTCAACGTAATAACGGCGGGAGTTCTGTGTGAAGCAGCGAGCATCCTGGTCCAAATTCACACTCACGAGCTCTGACGATTCACGGCTTCATCAGGTAGAAAAAACATCCCTGCTGTAGGCCGTACACATTAACAATAGGCCATTGTGCCGTTCCAGCTGCCAGAACCGGACCACCACCTGTTTGGGAGCGAAATGACAGCTTGCCTTGAACGAGACCGGCTACTTTCAGTGAGACACCGCCCTCTAGACCATCGGGAGCCGCTTTCCTCGATGAAGCAGAGACGCTGTTTCGGGCGAGGGATTAACCCACTTCTGCGAGGGCGACACTCGTCCCTGTGAAGGAGCTGTCCACCTCAGGAGGAAGATCCGTCTATCTCAGTCAGACACAGTCACTCGTGTTACGACAGCGGCAGCGCTCCCTGTCTAGGTGAGCGAGGTGTCGCCAGTGGAGGCGCCGCCGCCAGCCGCCGCCGCCGCCGCCAGCACGTGCACCTGTTGTCCGCGAGAGGCGCTGTACACCTGTCCGGGCGCGAACGGTTCCAGCCGGGGCAGCGCCGAGCCGGCGTTGACGGAGCGGCCCGACGGTTCTGCCCGGCCACGGCCACATCAGGGGACTATCACGCACACACACACACACACACACACACACACACACACACACACACACACACACACACACACACACACACACACACACACACACACACACACACACACACACACACACACACACACACACACACACACACACACACACACACACACACACACACACACACACACACACACACACACACACACACACACACACACACACACACACACACACACACACACACACACACACACACACACACACACACACACACACACACACACACACACACACACACACACACACACACACACACACACACACACACACACACACACACACACACACACACACACACACACACACACACACACACACACACACACACACACACACACACACACACACACACACACACACACACACACACACACACACACACACACACACACACACACACACACACACACACACACACACACACACACACACACACACACACACACACACACACACACACACACACACACACACACACACACACACACACACACACACACACACACACACACACACACACACACACACACACACACACACACACACACACACACACACACACACACACACACACACACACACACACACACACACACACACACACACACACACACACACACACACACACACACACACACACACACACACACACACACACACACACACACACACACACACACACACACACACACACACACACACACACACACACACACACACACACACACACACACACACACACACACACACACACACACACACACACACACACACACACACACACACACACACACACACACACACACACACACACACACACACACACACACACACACACACACACACACACACACACACACACACACACACACACACACACGGTGGATGGCGGCCACGGCAGCGGCGCCGCGCGTGTGCGTGGTGGGGTTCTAGGACGCATTAGCGTGCAAGGTCATATGCGCCAGCGTACGTCTCCAAACGCAGGACCGACAACTTAGGCACTAGAGCATGGTGTCTAAGCCACCCATTCAGAGTACCAGAATACCTAGGCACAGACTAGGAAAATCTCACATTAAAGGAGAACATTTACAGGTACATATACAGCAGAAAAACTACTAAATACATTCAGGCCCAGGCCATGATGGTCTGAACTATTCCGCAATATCGACGACCATGGCAATTGATGTTTCACACTCCTTCGTAAATTAGGTAAAAAACGGCATAAAACGTGTAAAAGTACACATAGGAAAGCAGCAAAACTGCCCATGCTAATATGAAACTTAACAAAAAGAAGAAAACCGCAAACAAGTACAGTACAATAAACACAGGCGGACAGTTCTAAGCATATTCAATTCGTGTTTACCGTCAAGTCCAACGCTCCGACCACACCGCCTTTACTCGCTACATCTTACATCGTCCTACCTGGGCAAACATTACCTAAATCATACCCACCCCATACTCAGACGCTTCCCCGCCCCGCCCTTTACTGGGTAGCCGGCCGGACCGTCCTTACCTTTGGCGGCGGGAATGTAGCGACTGAGGCGGACGGTGGGCAGCGGCAGGAAACCCCCGTCAGCGGCATCACCTCCACCTGGATCGTGTGCCGCGTGTCGGGACCCATGTTCAGTACACCTGACACAGTGCGAACAAAGTCACTTCCACCGCTACAGTGTGCCACACCAATACTGAGTTCACGCTGGAGCACATACACACACAAAACGGGTACAATTCAATCCACCATTCCGAGTCCAGCTGTAAATTGCACTGAACTGAGCTACATCTGGCGGTACATAACGCTGAGCTGGGTCCGGTGGTACATCACACTGACCTGAGCTGTGTCTAGAGCAACACTGACCTGAGCTGCGTCCGGCCGTTACGTAACACTGACCTGAGCTGCGTCCGGCCGTTACCTAACACTGACCTGAGCTGCGTCCAGCCGTTACCAACACTGACCTGAGCTGCGTCCGGCCGTTTCGTAACACTGACCTGAGCTGCGTCCGGCCGTTACGTAACACTGACCTGAGCTGCGTCCGGCCGTTACCTAACACTGACCTGAGCTGCGTCCGGCCGTTACCTAACACTGACCTGAGCTGCGTCCGGCCGTTACGTAACACTGACCTGAGCTGCGTCCGGCCGTTACGTAACACTGACCTGAGCTGCGTCCGCAGACGGCCCACATGTTCTGGTCGGCCAGCACCTCGTACATGACGGCGCGGAGGGCGGCGGCGGCGTCCTCCTGCGCCACCGTCACCAGCAGCTGGCTGATGGCGCCCGAGCGGCAGAACTCGGCACCCTTCACCGGCTCCACCCGACAGGACACACTCAGCAGCGTCTGCCAGGACCGGTCAACAGTCAACAGGCAGTACAGACATGGCCCTGCAGTGCGAGGAGGTGATAACATGATTTATCATTTTGGCCGCAAATTCAAGAGACATATGGTAACAGCAAAAGGCTACTGGTCTGGCGTGGAAAATCTAGACAGAATATGCCGTCTTATTAGAAGTTGTTTCCTTCAATATTGAGCATGCTATCGGGAATGATTAACAAAAAACTTATTTAGCTTGCCTGGCTCATCAACAATCTAACCAGATCAATCTAAGAACCACCTGCCGCCAGTGGCCCACCTTGTAGTCAGCTACGGTGAAGTCGAACTTGAATCTCTGGCGGGCGTTGGTGCCGACGGCGCGGTAGTCGACGGAGAACTGGGCGCGTATGGGCGGCGTGCCCTCACCCTCGCCCGAGGCCATCTCCCACAGGTAGGAGGCGCTGCGTTCACTGCAGACCGTCTGTCCCGGCAGAAGCCACGTCAGTCACACAATAACCCAGCTCTCTGTGCACAAGGCAAACCAAAACAACATACAGGTGATCTCTGCCTCCCGAAACAAAGAGAAGAGAAAACTGTAAGTCTACGAACGAAAATGGGCTCACGTTATAATCTTTTTTGCATTTCGCCCAGAAAAGACCTTGTAAAACCACACCAGAGTTCCTAAAAAATACACAAAATACCCATTAAGCAGGGTACCTCCTAAACAAAGTAGCGGTGAAGTTGGAACACCGGTGCACTTCCTAAGATTAATCAAAACCACAGCGTCGTTTTCCACTCCGGACGCGACAGGCACTGGTGGAGTTTCCACCAGTTCCCAGTTGGACTGACAGCCCTCGCCTTGCCATGGTGGCAATCAGTGAGCCCCGGCCACGCAACACATACAGCAGCAGTTCTAGCAAAGAGGTCACTCGCCAGCGTCTTACAACTTCGACTGAGACCTCTCCAGTTCGGTGGGGACCTCTCTAATGTCTTGGGGGACCTCTCTAGTTTGGTGGGGACCACTGTTATTCAGAAGGGAACTCTCTTATGTGTTGGGGATCTCGACAGTCCGGTGGGAATCTCGACAGTCCAGTGGGAACCTCGAAAGTCCGGTGGGAATTAGCACACTGACACTGGGGATAACTCCAGTTCCGTTGCCTTTTTACCAGTTTGACGGCGGCTTCATTGAGCGGAGTCAGCGTGACGGGCGCACTGTTGATGACGCTCACGCCGGGCTCGGTCAGCTCGAACTCGGCTGCGTTCAGACCGTGCATCACCACCTGGTCAAGAGAGAGAGAGAGAGAGAGAGAGAGAGAGAGAGAGAGAGAGAGAGAGAGAGAGAGAGAGAGAGAGAGAGAGAGAGAGAGAGAGAGAGAGAGAGAGAGAGAGAGAGAGAGAGAGAGAGAGAGAGAGAGAGAGAGAGAGAGAGAGAGAGAGAGAGAGAGAGAGAGAGAGAGAGAGAGAGAGAGAGAGAGAGAGAGAGAGAGAGAGAGAGAGAGAGAGAGAGAGAGAGAGAGAGAGAGAGAGAGAGAGAGAGAGAGAGAGAGAGAGAGAGAGAGAGAGAGAGAGAGAGAGAGAGAGAGAGAGAGAGAGAGAGAGAGAGAGAGAGAGAGAGAGAGAGAGAGAGAGAGAGAGAGAGAGAGAGAGAGAGAGAGAGAGAGAGAGAGAGAGAGAGAGAGAGAGAGAGAGAGAGAGAGAGAGAGAGAGAGAGAGAGAGAGAGAGAGAGAGAGAGAGAGAGAGAGAGAGAGAGAGAGAGAGAGAGAGAGAGAGAGAGAGAGAGAGAGAGAGAGAGAGAGAGAGAGAGAGAGAGAGAGAGAGAGAGAGAGAGAGAGAGAGAGAGAGAGAGAGAGAGAGAGAGAGAGAGAGAGAGAGAGTCAGGTGAAAATCAACGTCACTAGAACCATGTATAAATATCCAGTGGAGAGACAGTGGCGGATCTAGCCGGTCGGTTGAGGGGGTGGCAAACCAAAGCCGAAAAGCAAAAATGTCACGTAGTAAAAATTTGTGCTTCAACATGACTTGACGATAGCATTTGAGGCATTTGAGGCGAAATTCATTAATTGCCACTATTATCTGTTCTTATCCGGCACAGAGCCATCTGGCTACTCCTCCGCCAGGAGGCAGGAGGAATGACGACGACGACGACGCCAGCTCATTACTTGACGACGTGAACACCTTACATCCGGACGGCAGACTGACCTGCACAAACTTGCGAACGTGGGCGGTGTGCAGTTTGAAATTGGCAGAGAAGGGCAGTCTGAAGCAGAGCTCTGCCTCCACCGGCACCGCGCTCCACGGACAGAAAATGTTCACCTGCAAACACAGACGGCACTCGCATTAAATAGTTCATCTGTGTATACGCGGACCCAGGATTTCCCAGCGAGAAATGAGGGGGCACATGGTCGGGGGGCATCCGGACCAGGGGGCACCTTTTCTGGTAGGCAAAACCGATCAGGTGCGCGTCAAATCTTATCGCAGGGGTCCGATACTCGCACCTATGCGCCTTTGCGCTTCCTCACTAAACTATCAAAACTGCGAACGCATACCAGTGACGCGAGACAGCGAGGTCTCCCCCGGCGTACAAAAATGCCAAGTGGTACATGTCGACCTGGTAGACAATAGCTGGCCGGAACAGGCTAAAAAACCTTTAGAGCGATTGAATTCACCAACCTTGTGCAGAAGGCTGACGCCATCTTTAACATGTGCTAGCTGCGACAGCACTGAGACCGGCAGCTCCACACTCTCGAACGCGGCGAGCGGCGGCAATTGTAGTTCCAGTTCCTCCCGCCAGTCACCGCTCTCGCCGCCCAGCTGCCGCATGGTCAGGCCGCGCGAGCACTGCATCCGCACCGCTCCTCCCTGGCGGCATCAATATGGTTCAGAACAGTGTTAGTTTGAGCGGGTGAAACACACAAACAAGTCAAACACAGACTAAGGCTCGAGGCATACACGACACATGACGTGTTTGCCAGATGAACAAGCACAAAGGGAAGCTCCGGCACCATATGATATCAATGGAAAGCTCCGACACCATATACGATCAGTGTTAGAGGAAAACCACCATTTTAACTTCGGTACATATTCATACTCAATACACCTCAGCATTCAGTCCCATCCGATGGGACACTGACCTTGGCGATGGGTTCGCTGCCGCAGGAGACAAGCAGCGTCATGTTCTGCACCGTGCCAGCCAGCAGGTCGGTTGCTTCCTTGTTCAGCGACACCTGCCAACGCGGCACACAAACACGGTGTCACCAGGTGCCGGCACCGCGCTCCGCAATCCCCGAGGTCAATTTCACAGAAACAGCACACCTGCCGGTATTTGGCGGCAAACAGGAGCGCGCGTTCACCGCCTGAGCAAACACATCACCGTGCTGAGCACACACCCGACTCAGGGGTCCGGCTGCACAGGATACAGCACAGCACACACAGTACGTGCGCCACCAAGACTTATCATGACCCACAACCAATAGAAGTGCGTTCACAACCAACAGAAGTGTGTTCTCCCTGAAAGACTGAGGCAAACAGGCAACATATGAGCCGGGCCTACCTTGGGCGGTGACGAGTTAACCTCGAAGCGAAGCGGCTGGGAGAGGTCGACCATCAGGTCCAGGGTGGAGCAGCTGAACTGAAGCTGTTTCACGGCGAACGCACCCGCAGTGTTCACCTGCCGAACGACTCTCATAAACGTACCCGCAGTGTTCACCTGGCGAACGACTCTCATAAACGCACCCGCAGAATTCACCTAACGAACGACTCTCAAAGACGCAGCCGCATAATTTACCTGGCGAACGACTCTCATAAACGCACCCGCAGTAATCACCTGACGAACGACTCTCAAAGACGCACCCGCAGAATTCACCTGACGAACGACTCTCATAAACGCACCCGCCGTAATCACCTAGCGAACGACTCTCAAAAACGCACCCGCAGTGTCCACCTGGGGCATGACTTTCATAAACGCACCCGCAATGTTCACCTGGGGAACGACTCTCACACACGAGAACGATTCTCATATATCTATTTTTGGTGCCATCTCTTTACGACACCTTTGACTTTGCAAAAAACAACAGTAACTGCTCCCCTAAATACGGCACGATTAAAAGACATTATCATACATTTAATACATCATTATATTTTGGGTCTCCTTTCTTGTTTTTACACCTAATATTACGGTCCTGTTCGTGCTTGTCTAAATTACCCAAACATACGCCTAAAAGGCCCTGAACGATAATCATTTTGGGAAGCAGATTCCTAAACATATCTACGCTTTCCTCTATTATTCAAGGCTTAGCAAGTTATTCACTGCCCCGCGAAACATGGTGTTTCCCGACAAAGTTTTATTCGTCTGCGGTCGGATGAGCAGTTGTACTATGTAGGACAAGGGGGCGTCCTCAAATCACGTAACGCAGGGGGGTGGGGGGGTCGCGACAGCGGCATCGAACGTTAGGCTGTATGGGCGTATTTTGCAAATGACAATATTTGTGTTGCATGGGGAAAGAGTGGTGTAAAAAATAATGGGAATAATACGCGTCACGTAATTTATCGATGTGCTCCTAATCCCATAGTCTGCTGGTTTTTGTGTAGAACTCTGCTTTTTATCATAGTATTTGTACCAGATGATTCCATTGTGACTAACGCATTCGAATCGGGTACTCCGCATAGCTATGTAATCTGTGGCCAGGGGCGCCTGATAACCCAATCGGAAGAAAACAAGTTTAATTTAAAAACATACCCAGAATACCACTCTGTAGCAACATTCAAGTCAGAGCTAAAAAAACTCGCCAGCAGCGTGAGCAATTCTTCCACACAGCGGCCTCCGAGGAATTATGTAAAAACACAAGGGTAAGACTATAAGGCCCATTCCGCCCTGCCGGAGGCCGCAGACGCGGGCCGACACAGGACTGACCTGACCGGTGAGAGTCAGCTGATTGCGGCCCGGCTGCAGAGTGACGTCACTGAGCTGCAGGCTGACGTCATAGGCGCCGGCCGGCAGCTCAGCCTGACGCCCTCCGCTCGGCTGGCTGTCTTTCCGTCTGCGGCACGAAGGCGCGCGGTCAAACGAGGAGAACAGCTTGTGTGTGTGAGTGTACGATGGCAGGACAAGCTCAAGGTTCAATCTCATGAGCATAATACACCTCCAACAGTGCAGTCATAGCATGAGGCAACTACCACCGAGAGCTCACCTGAGAACGGTGAAGACGTTGCGGCAGACGAGCGTGGCCGCGCTCAGGCTGCGGTCCTGTTTGTATTCAATGTTGGGTTCCAGCTGGAGTTCGTCTGAAGCGAGGGGAGGCGGCCCACCGGCGCCGGGGGCCGGGGACGGTGCCCCGCGACAGCCGCCACGACGGCCCGAGCTGGGCGGACCACACACAGATGTCAGCGGTGGCAGCCTGCCCACCGGGGAGGGAGGCACAAACTGAGCAGGGGCCCGGGGGAGCTACACCGCGAGGGCCCGAGCTGGCCGGGCCACAGAGAGGTCAGCGGTGGCAGCCTGCTCACCGGGGAAGGAGGCACATACTGCAGAGAGGTCCGGGGGAGCTACACCACAGCCAACGCATCACCAACAGATGTCCGTAACAAAGCATGGCGAGCAGCACGCACACGAGCCGTCAAGTCAACCGTCAGGGCCAGACAGCAAATTATATAAAAGTACACCCGAATAAAGCACACTCAATGCATAAAACCTCCCCAAAGCATTTGCAGGAGACACATATCCCGCCTGAATGTATACAAACCAACAAATTTATCATGGAGCCATGTAACAGAAGCGATGTAAGAGATCCGCCCCCGCCCACTGGCGCCGGCGGTACTCACCCGGAGCTGGAGGTGCTTGCAGAGCTGGTGTTACGGCTCAGCGACTCCGGCGCCTCCTGTGGCTGCAGGTCCACACGGCAGCAGCGCAGCGGCACCGCCACCGGCAGCCGGCTCTCCACCTGACATACATACACACATACACCCTGACACACGGAGCACCACCTGACATACATACATACATACACCCTGATACACGGCAGCAGCTCTCCACCCGACACACATACATACATACACCACCTGACACACGGCAGCAGCGCCAGCTGACACCTGCCACACGGCAGCCGGCTCTCCACCTGACATACATACACACATACACCCTGATACACGGCAGCAGCTCTCCACCTGACATACATACACACACACCCTGACACACGGCAGCAGCTCTCCACCTGACATACATACACACACACACCCTGACACACGGCAGCAGCTCTCCACCTGACATGCATACACACACACACACACACCCTGACACACATACACCATCGGACACACGGCAGCAGCGCAGCGGCACCGTCACCGGCAGCCGGCTCTCCACCTGACATACATACATACATACACCCTGACACACGGCAGCAGCTCTCCACCTGACATGCATACACACACACACACACACACCCTGACACACATACACCATCGGACACACGGCAGCAGCGCAGCGGCACCGTCACCGGCAGCCGGCTCTCCACCTGACATACATACATACATACACCCTGATACACGGCAGCCGGCTCTCCACCTGACATGCATACATACACATACACCCTGATACACGGCAGCCGCTCTCCACCTGACACACATACACCATCGGACACACGGCAGCAGCGCAGCGACACCGCCACCGGCAGCCGGCTCTCCACCTGACATGCATACATACATACATACACCCTGATACACGGCAGCCGGCTCTCCACCTGACATGCATACATACATACATACACCCTGATACACGGCAGCAGCTCTCCACCTGACATACATACATACATACACCCTGATACACGGCAGCACCTCTCCACCTGACATGCATACATACATACACCACCTGACACACGGCAGCAGCTCTCCACCTGACATACATACACAGACACACACCCTGACACACGGCAGCAGCTCTCCACCTGACATACATACACACACACCCTGACACACGGCAGCAGCTCTCCACCTGACATACATACATGCATACACCACCTGACACACGGCAGCCGGCTCTCCACCTGACATACATACATAAATACATACACTACCTGACACATGGCAGCCGCTCTCCACCTGACACGCACGCACGCACGCACGCACGCACGCACGCACGCACGCACGCACGCACAGACACACACACACACACACACAGACACACACACACACACACACACACACACACACACACACACACACACACACACACACACACACACACACACACACACACACACACACACACACACACACACACACACACACACACACACACACACACACACACACACACACACACACACACACACACACACACACACACACACACACACACCACACACACACACACACACACCCTGATACACGGCAGCCGCTCACCACCTGACATACATACACCCCCTGATACACAGCAGCCGGCTCTCCATATGACATACATACATACACCACCTGACACACGGCAGCCGCTCTCCACCTGACATACATTCATACACCACCTGACACACGGCAGCCGGCTCTCCACCTGACATAAATACATACATACACCACCTGACACATGGCAGCCGCTCTCCATCTGACATACATACATACACCACCTGACACACGGCAGCTGCTCTCCACCTGACATACATACATACACCACCTGACATACATACATATACCACCTGACATACATACATACACCACCTGACATACATACATACACCACCTGACACACGGCAGCCGCTCTCCACCTGACATACATACATACACCACCTGACACACGGCAGCCGGCTCTCCGCCTGACATACATACACACATACCCTGACACACGACAGCAGCTCTCCACCTGACATACATACATACACCACCTGACACACGGCAGCAGCTCTCCACCTGACATACATACACACACCCTGATACACGGCAGCCGGCTCTCCACCTGACATACACACATACATACCCCACCTGATACACGGCAGCCACTCTCCACCTGACATACATACATACATACATACACCACCTGACACACGGCAGCCGGCTCTCCACCTGACATACATACATACATACACCACCTGACACACGGCTGCCGCTCTCCACCTGACATACATACATACATACATAAACCACCTGACACACGGCTGCCGCTCTCCACCTGACATACATACACACACCACCTGACATACATACACACACCACCTGACATAAATACATACACCACCTGACACATGACAGCCGCTCTCCGCCTGACATACATACACACACCCTGATACACGGCAGCCAGCTCTCCACCTGACATACACACATACATACACCACCTGATACACGGCAGCCACTCTACACCTGACATACATACATACATACATACACCACCTGACACACGGCAGCTGGCTCTCCACCTGACATACATACATACATACATACATACACCACCTGACACACGGCTGCCGCTCTCCACCTGACATAAATACATACACCACCTGACATAAATACATACACCACCTGACATAAATACATACACCACCTGACATACATACATACACCACCTGACACATGACAGCCGCTTCTCCACCTGACATACATACATACATACACCACCTGACACATGGCAGCCGGCTCTCCACCTGACATACATACATACATACACCACCTGACACATGGCAGCCAGTTCTCCACCTGACATACATACATACATACATGCATACATACATACACCACCTGACATACGGCTGCCGCTCTCCACCTGACATAAATACATACACCACCTGACACACGACAGCCGCTCTCCACCTGACATACATACATACATACACCACCTGACACACGGCAGCCGCTCTCCACCTGACATACATACATACATACACCACCTGACACACGGCAGCCGCTCTCCACCTAACATACATACATACATACACCACCTGACACACGGCAGCCGCTCTCCACCTGACATACATACATACACCCTGATACACGGCAGCCGGCTCTCCAACTGACATACATACACACACACCCTGACACACGGCAGCCACTCTCCACCTGACATACATACATACATACACCACCTGACACACGGCAGTCGCTCTCCACCTGACATACATACACACACACCCTGACACACGGCAGCCGGCTCTCCACCTGACACACATAACACAGTCACCGCACGACACAAACTAGCACACAAACACTACTTGACACAAGCTCGGACACCAACACACCACCCTTCGCACCCGCACGCCACCTTTCACATCAGCACTCAACAGCCGACACCTCAGGCGTCGTCACCGTAGGGGCAATGAGCCTTAATGAGGCTCATGGCCCCTACGGCTTTTTACATGTGTGTCACTGATCTGTGTATATAGTTTTCCTTTTACCTACATTGACTTCGCCTGTTAGGGGAATCTGTTCTGCTGGCGATGTATTCAAAATAAACTAATAAACACAATTGACTTGAAGTGACCTGGTGTTACCGTGCATGCACCATTGGACTCGCAATGGCAAAACAAACACAATAATGACAAAATAAAACTGTATCATTGCTTACTAAAAAGGTTAAAAAACAAATAATTCAAAATTACTTATTTGATCTCAGATGGCCACGAGAAGTTTATGGGTCAAAATTGTCAGTCAACTTTAGTAATGGGCCACGAACACATGATCCTGAGGTTTTAAAGTTGATTTGAGCCGTGCGGACTGATACAAAGGCATTTTAAAATTTATCGATGGGCTTACAATGGGGAGGTCATGACCCCTGCATGCTTCTAGGTCATCGATATCGAAAATCCCGTAACCACATATTGTTGCACTCGGTGACCATATGATACTTTATGAACCTCGGATCAATAGATTAAACTTCCTCTCACGGGTGCCACTTTGAATACTTTTACAGATGTGGTCACTTGACCCAACATATCCCGGACGTAACCTGGAGAGGCCCCATTTTTTGGAAAATGATGTCGCAAGTGCCACTGATAAGTTCCGTACTTATAATTTAGGTTTCTGGAATGCCTAAGAGCTGCCTTAACAGCTAAAGGAAGCCCTCCTGAATGGTAGAGGAAAGTCGCATATCAACAACAATCCCATTTTCAGGGCCGGGCTATTGAACAGGTCCAGGAGGCCCCGTCCGATGCAGTAAATGTCACGTTCTACACAAACGACACAAATGATTGGCTAACTGGTGTGTATAGAAAGGATACATATCTGAGTTTGGCTAGATTCTAAACTGACATTTGCTGAGGACGTCAATAATATAGCAAGCAAGGCGAACAGACCACTCGGGGTGATAAATCGATCCTTTCAAGTAAGTCACGCTGCAGGGGAGCTAGACGAAAACTGAATCCAGAACCTATCTTCGCAGCTTATTTCGGGAACGTTCGATCTATTAAACTGGTCAACAGCCAAAATGGATCCGGCACGTGAACACCTGTTGCTGCCTATTTCGATACCGCTGATTTCAAATTTAGTAACCGTTTTTAGCCATCGGACCTGGTTTCTTCTCCACAGCATACCTGGTGTATAACCCCTACACTTTCCACACACTGTCATGAGCCTAGCCTTTTGGGGAAAAATGTAGATCAAGGATGTCGAGAATCCGGATTATCTGCACCCAGACAAAGCAGCTTATCAATATACATGTAAATTTATTGCAACGAAAGACTACCTCGCATTCAAGTGCATGAACATTGTACATTGAACAAGGTTTGCGCTCGGTCGCACAAGCTCGCCGGTATTGTAGACCGAGAGGTGACGTCGCAACATTATATGATGAGGATTTTATGTCGGAGTCACCTCCCTTGAAGGTCGAGTCTAAGTAAAAAGTCACAAGTCAAGGTCATACCACCATTTCAAGGTCATTGACCCTAGTGCCTTTGGTCGGATGATGCCGCCTAATATGACGTATATCATGCTATGACGTCATACGCTAGGTCGCTCAATCTTGAGCTCAAAGTTGCAGGTTCTAGACAAAGGTCATGGGTCAAGGTCAAACCTTATTTTCCGCCCGACGGTTGCCATAGTGCTAGTTGCAGTGCACGTTATAGGCAAAATGTAATATTTTGACGTAAAAGGTCAATGGCCTTGAACGACCTTGGCCTAAAAGTTTCAGAGAACATTGCCTCAGACTTTTCCTGTTACTTTAGGCCACTTTTTCTCCATATCCGGCTTCTCATCGTATGATCACGGCATTTCCCAATGGCTACCCTGCACATACAGAATTTGACCTATATGGTCTCGTTTTACCTTGAATATATTGACCTAGGTCTATGAAAATCGGGTTTAAGGTAG
Source organism: Lepas anatifera (assembly GCA_034440635.1). Lineage (NCBI taxonomy): Eukaryota > Metazoa > Arthropoda > Thecostraca > Lepadidae > Lepas > Lepas anatifera. The sequence continues at coordinate 780,832 of JAOTON010002112.1, read as the reverse complement.
AATACCCTAGCCTCCAAAAGCACCTAAACGTTCATTTTCCTACACCTCTTGGGTTTTGCACTGTCAAAGTCACTGATGCCAAGTAGACTGAAACAAAGACGACACACAGACATACTGGATCTCAAAATTCTGATCTGATACGGCATTTCTGCTGCCAGATTCGTGTTCAGGGCCACAAATTACCCTCGAAACGGACTATTTTATATTGGATCCACGACAAAAGTTAAATGTTGATGACCAGTGTTATTGTCATTTGGGTAGGTGCTGCCAAGACACAATCAAACAGGCTTGAAAAATTTCTACATCATTTTTTATCTGGCTTGCATCATTTTCGACCATAAATTCAGCGTCACTCGCGTATCGTGATCTTCTGGCATTGTTCAAAATTACCAGTTTGGCAAACAAAAGAATCCAATACGACAGCCTATTCACACACAAAATTTTGTCAGGCAAGATAGACTCCGCCCTCCTGCTCGGAAGCGTCCCATTACATGTCCCGTTTAGAACCACGAGGGCAATGTCACGCAGCCTATTGCTTGTACCCTTCGGCCGCCTAGATACTGTGAAACGATGGATTTTCCGCCGCTCGGCTACTCATTTTAATTCTTTTGTGGCAACATGCCTCGAGTCTGACCCTTTTAGTTGCTGTTTTGAGCAGTTTAGATCACAGACTCGTCAATACATTATGCAGTTGCCCTTGCACTGAGCAATGAATGCAGTTTTTAAATGTGTCTTTTGCACACATTTGTATAGTTCTAGTATTTTCTTGTGCTTTATTTTATGTTGTATGAATCCATTGTGTATATAATCATGTATCTTGTTCCGGCACTGTTTTATCTAGAATGATTTGAGCTGTCAATGGGTACGTACACCTGTTGCTCATCAAACCACAATGACCAATAAACAATCTGGCCCGTCCCAGCGTGGAGGCTCCTAAAAATTTGAGGTCAACTCAATTCCGGGATAGAAGGCCCGCTCTGAAAATGGTCCCCCATGGAAAAAATTCGTGGCCACGCTCGTGCCTGACACACCCTCACATACTATGTAACACAGCCACTACCTGTCATGCCTGTAGATACCACTGGCACGCCATTGACATAAGAAACCGAAATTGTATTATTCAGCACTCTATTACTCCCACATCTCACTAACCCATCAAAAATAATCAAATCAAAGGTCCTAGCTATTTTTCAGACAACAGAGTTGTGTTTCACATCAACCACTCAGTCCCACAAGTGAGCTAGAAATAATAGATTTAGCTCCGGCATGCTCTGCTGCGGTATCCATTTAGCCACGTATTCCAGAGCAGAGCTCAAGTACTGCATGTGCCCTAGAGAATCCGACCCATTCACACCATACTGATGCGCCAGGCACAGAGCTGGTTGACGCACGACTTACCTCCACGCTGAGGCTGACGGTAGAGCCGGGGAAGGGGGTGCGGTCTGGGTCGGCCAGTGCCACGGAGCGGACTCGCAGAACGCACTCCGCCGAGGTCACCACCCCTGCCGGTCCGCACAGCTCACACTAGTACCCAGTGCAAACCCCACCCGGAGAGCACCGGGGACGACAGCAACGGTTACAACAGTGGCTTATCCCAGCACGTCTCCGCTCGGCGCACACTGGGTCTGAATAAAAGGAGCGTGTGGACCAACCTTACCACTTGCACTCTCCTTCTGAACACGATAGTAGATATGCTAAAACTTAGGCTATAGAGCAAATATCACAGAGGTGTTGCCATTTGAAAGCAGGTACAATACATCATTCTGACGACTGAGACGCCACATATGTCTAACATTGTCCGAAATGGCCCTTCTAGACGCCCACAGTCCGTACACACAGCCAGCTGGCCGGATGCGGCGTCGTCTCTGGACCTGAGCGCGGTCAGACTCACGCGTGCCGTCCTCCGCGCCGCTGTCCAGCAGTCGTCTGGCGTACTGGAGCCGCAGCTCGCGGTCGACGTCATCGCTGCCGGCGATGGTGGCGCAGGTCTGCAGGTACCTGTCGCGTCGGCTCACGTCAGCACCGGGTGGCAACACCCAGTGCCACCTTGTCGGCGTAGAGTCACGGTACAATTAGAAATGTTACGTCTACGTGCCGAGCTACAGAAGAATATTATAAACGATATCTCCCACAAGCGGTACAGAAGCTTGTTCAAAACAGTGAAGGAAGCGGAATTCCACATTTGAGAGTCACACACGCCTCTACTGCCAGAACCAATTACCGAATTATCTGCATAAGCTGCAGACCACTTCTGTACCAGAAAAAAATATTGTGGTTATAACTCAAAGTACATTAAATAGCCCAGTACCATAGGCCACATATTGTCTTCCATTGGGATGACCCATATCCTAAGCGCAGCCCCTGAACACCACGCACCCCAGTCCCCGGAAACAGCAGCCCCAGGGGCGTGACTATCACTCAGTCCTGACCTCTGCCTGTCGCCCATGCGCTGGTAACAGGTGGCCAGCTGCAGCAGCAGCTGGGCCGCCAGTCGGCCCCAGCTCTCGTCCTGGAACGTCTTCAGCGCGTCGGTGAGCAGCGAGGCGGCGTGCGCCGGCTGCCCCAGCCGCAGGTGAAAGGCAGCCAGCTGCAGGCCCACCAGCCTCGCCGAGCGCAGGCGGCCCATGTGTTTGTACGTGCCCATGGCCAGCTCCGACAGCTCCTGCAGGGAGACTGGTGGTCAGGGGCGCCGACTCAGATGTCGGAGCTGACGGACCCGAGCTCATCGTCCGCCGTACATGGGAGTAGGTTACACAAGTCTGATCAGAGAAGCAACTGGGCGGCATGTATGTTACAGGACTAAACATGGCATCGGGAGCCCGGCTATAGCTTTCGAGGGATTGGATTCTTCAGGACTGTGGGGACTGGATTCAACATGTGCATACGCCTAGTTCAAATCATGGAAACATTAACTTCGGTGAAAACGAAAGCTCCACATAATTACATAGTCTGACAAGCTTGAATGTACAGACTTACTGAGAACGATCTGCTGTGCTAGATGACAGGAAGCGAAAGAACAATCATGGTACTGTTAGAGATGTTAACACACATCTAACCACTTCATGCAGTAGCCGGAAGAAGCCAGCTCAGCAGACTGACCAGATAGCACTGCTGCAGAGCGTCGGGGCTGGAGAGCGCCTCCTTCAGCTTCAGTACCGCCGGAGAGGAGTCGCCCATGCCGGCCGAGAGGGTGACTATCAGGTGCAGCTGCTTAGAGGAGGGCCCCAGCTCCGGCAGCAGGCCGCAGAGCTCCCCCAGACTGCTCAGCTGCGGAGCAGAGCTCATGTAGGAGCGAGGGCGAAAATTGAAAGACCAAAACACCAATTCAGAATATTATCCCTAATTGGATCTTAACTTACATACTTGTATTCATGGTTGGTAGTTTAACGGGTTCAGTATAAAATATCTGATCATATGGTTCACAGGAAAATTATCTAATTTGTTAAAAAAAAGTTTATCGGTGGAAGGAAGATAATATCAAGCTTTTGCAGTACGGCAACAATAATTTCTTATGTAACAATCGATAAAACTCCACGCAATGAAAAGCAGTACTGCTGGGGTTATACCACCTTTTCCACAATACCAATCTCAGGTTTCCACTTGCCACAAGAGCCGACACTAGCTCGGTGGCGGTGCGGGAAGAGGTCGGGGGGGGCGAACCTTGAGTCGCGCCTGGTCGTATAGACAGGCAGTGTGGACGCCCATGCCCTCCTGAGTGGCCGTGTCCGACGGCACCTCCTGACACAAGTGCAGCACGTTCATGCAGGTGACGAACGCCCAGCAGGCCACTCCGCCTGCCGGCACCACCAAGGCGTCACAAAGCGACGACAAACAGCGAGACATAGACAATAACTTAAATCAGACACAAACCTCCAACACGCTGAATTCCAGAAGTTATTTTTTGTCGTCGTCCAATGTCCAAACAGGAGACGGTTCACCTTTGATGATGTCCAGCTCCATGAGCTTGAGCTCGTTGATGGTGTTGAAGAGGAAGCTGAGAGTGCGCTGCGCGATCTCAGCGGTGCGGCCCAGCCGCTGCAGGAGCACACACTGGCGCGCGAACAGGTAATTCCTGGCCAAACACCGCACACTGGTCAATTCGGGAATATACGGAGATGGAATGATTCTGCAGTTCTAGCCAGCATGTGCTCATGTTACTTGCAGCCACCGTGGGTACAGATTCCGGGAAATATAGTTAGGTTGTTTTCAACATCCGCAGGTGTCCTCGAATATAACTAACGCAAATATCAATTGAATAATATAAATACGGCCAGGGATAAAAGTATAACCGGGGAGAGTGGGGAGATTCGAGAAGCCGGAGAATAGGGACATGGCTTTCACACGGGCCTGAAAGATTTTAAAATAATTTTGCTTGCACACATATTTATTTTAAATCAAAGCCAGCTTTGTGACCGTTCAACTTTCTTTTCCTGCCGAAGCCTGGCGCAGAGTAAGTTTTCCATAAAACATTGAATTTCTCGAAATAATTCCAATGCTGCCTCCTTCTAGTAATGAGTGGTGAATCTCTGCAATTTCGGGACCGCGTTTATGTTGTTTGCAATTTAAAGTAATGTTCTGAAGCTTTAGCTGGCGTGTCGTGCACTGAATAGGTTGTCAGCAATGCAGGAGAGCTGAGAAGGCTGACCCAATTTTCACGTTGGTATTCTATTGTCCCATTCATCCTGCCGCAATATATGCTCGTTCCGGAATTATTTAGTTTTAAAATGCAATGCACCTTGGCAAATAGCCCAAATTTTGCCGTTGCGAGCTGAGTACGACCTGAAAGTGACTAATAAGTAGGAGGAGCACGCAAATAGTACCGTTAGGTGTGCTTAGCTAATTTACAAGAAGCGCACGAGTTGAAGAGTAGTACAGAGAAGAGCTTCATCTAGTCCCCTTTCTCTGTACTTTTATCCCACAGCCACATGCTACCACTCAGCCCGTTTGTGGCCGCCGCAGTCGGCCGCTCACCGGAAGCTCAGCAGTGACATCTCGCGGCGGGCGATGGCGGCGCGGGCCAGGCTCAGCGCAGCTGGCGGGTATAGCCAGGCCGTGCCAGCTCTGAACCGGCTGGGAGAACGCCTCCAGCCACCGGGGCGTGTCTGCACCGACAGAGAAACTGCGTCCCGCCACGGCTGGAGCCGAAAGGCGGGAGAACGGCGCCCACACAAAAACTGCGTCACACGCCACGGCGCGGTAGCTCTCTAGCAAGACACTGCAGCACCATTATCAGCGTTCATACATCACACATATATATTTCGCTTTCAATGCCGCAACACTAATTTTTACAACGCACGGCTCTTACTAATTTTACAACGCACGGCTCTTCTAAAGGGCTCTCTGAAAAGTATTACGACTCTAATCATTCTGAGCACCGAATTCCTTGTCAACCTACTTCAGCCTGAAAAATTTGAGGATGTCAATTTCAGCTTGTTCAGTCGTTATAGGGAGCGTACCACTTTCATAATGGGTTCCGAACTGAGATAGCAGTTCTGTATACCGCGTGAAGAAGCCACTTCTGTCATATTTCGTTTCACCCAAAACTCTCCGTATTAAACTCCCGCACACTTTGAAGTTCGAAATACAGGACTTGAAGCCCGAATTCAAACCATGAAGTAATATCTTTCCACCTGGCAACGTATGCCATGTGATAGTTGTTAACAAATGGCATGGCTTTTGCAAGGCTAGATGCCGCAAACAGTCAGCTCAGCCGAGACTCGTAATGGCTCGCGATGCTTAGGTAGTAGGCAATATTTCTATTTTGAACGGTTCAAGGTGGAAACAAAAAGAACGTTCCTAATTTTCACACCTATGTTGTCCATAACTACTCATCTTTAGAATTTCGACAAAGCTCTCCGTTTCCTTTAAACACTGACTCAAAGATTGTTCAGAGGGGGCCCAAACACGACACCAGTCCGCTTAAAGTAGACCATTCCCTGTAGGTAAGTGCTGACGGCACAGAATATTCAGAGGAAGCCCAAACACGGCACAGACAGTGAGCGTTAGGCAGAGTTAGTGGTTCAGATCAGGCAGCAGTCTCCCGGTCACCAACCTCCCGCGCAGGAGTTCAGAATGAACTGAGTGAAGAGCGCGTCCAGCTCGTCGTACTGGACCAGCGCCTCGTCAAAGAGGCCCAGCTGCTGGAAGACAAACGACAGCTCCTCCTGCAGCGGGAAGTAGTTGCAGAAGCTCCAGTCAGAGGAGGTGCGCTTCTCACCTGTCCCGCACAGGCAGACGTGCTAACACAGGTCTATACGCTGAGGTGATGCAAAATCGTCACAGCTCTCAGCGCTGCAATTGTATACAATGTGTTATTTTTCTGGATGGTGCAAAGTAGTGTTTAAGGTGGATTAAATCAATTACCCCCCGCTAAATTAGGTCGTGCTTTGATCATCTCCCAAAAATGAAATCAGTCTACAAATTGGTTCACTGAATGAAATAAAATCAGCGCTGCACTACTTCAGATTCCTCAACCATTACTCCTCACCTATAAATCAAACCTGCATAAGAGGTGGTGTTCAACAGCCCATTGGTAGCTAAATAAACTCAATATGTCACCTATAATTCAAACAGATTTTCAAAAGCAGGAATACAGGTTCAGACGCAGTGGAACTCACGTTGGCTGCGCATAGTGTCCTCGAAGCGGACGAGCACGCGGTTGAACCCGATGAGCAGAAAGTGTCTCATCTTCTGCAGCAGATGCTGAAGCGAGCCCGCCGAGCGCGAGTCGCACTTGGACGGGTCTAGGAGCGTCAGACACCTGTGAAAGTACGGCTCCGTCAGGAATCTGAAAGACCGAGGGAGGGGGAAACCGGAAATACCGGAGAAGGACCACGGTTTTTCCGAAGACGAGGCACGACGAATGAGACCACACGAATGAAAACGATGGAGAATCAACAGGATTCCGTGAGGGGAAAGGGCCACACGGAATAATATCGAAAGACAAATTAGCAAGCCGACTACAACTTTTGTTGAAGTGATCATTGAGGTCACCAGGGATGAAAGACTACGCAATTGATATTAGGATAGGTTCCCTTTTGAACAACTTCAGAGAAAGAGTTGGGCAAATTATGAAAGCGTCACTGTATTTCTTTCGTCATTACAGATCTACTATTGCTACGAAATACAACCAAGCTAATTCAGTTTTAAGGCGGACTGAACCCAGCTCACTTCAAGGCTATCAGTTTGGCAACGCCTAATTGCGACAATAATGCTACCCATGTTCACCAACCCATAGTGAAAGGCACACCATGAAGCTTGAGACAGACTTGCCATATTTGATCCGCAAGACATCATTGTCATAAATACCCCAATTAACCTCACATGATCACTTCAGTTAATCCCGATGACCCCTGATATGTCGCAGGTGCGAACTTTTGCACTGATTAGGAAACGGAACAGAAACAAACAGTAAAAATTTCAAGTTGATCTGGGCCGTGTCTCCTATATTCCTTTCTAAGCATAGTGTCTCGGAGGAGCCAATCCCAGCCTATCACGGGTGAATTGCCAATGCACGGTATGGAACTTAAGATCTGAAAAATTGAACTGAAGAGGGCCCTGGTGTGGATCAGCAGTTCAGCTGGTCTCAGTAGACGTCCTCCATGAAGCTGACCTGTCGCCGTGTTTGCTGTTGATGTCGGCCTTGACCTTGTCGAGCACGGAGGAGCGCGGCAGCAGCTTGTTGGCCTTGCTGCGGGCGTCCGCCGGCTCCACCACCACCACCAGCCAGTCGACTACGTTGTGAGCGCGCAACTGGCCCAGCCAGGCCTGCAGCGCGTCCCGCGTGCTGGCCTTGTATGCTTCGATGTCCTGTCACCAGTGGCACAGAGGCTTTCATGTCCCGTTCGGCAGGTCTACCCGCAGATCACTGATTGCAAACAAAAAGGCTTTGTGGTGTAATTAATTATTAGCTGGGCTCAGCTAGTTTGAAATGTTAGTTAATGTTATATATATTCCAAACAAAAATAGACAGCACTGGCACTACTTATTGCTTGCTGGGCATTCCGCAGAGGGATTACCTAGCTACTGTACTGTACATTCGAGTTTTCGGCACAAACAGGGGTCAAAAGCACCACACAGTTATGCAGGTAACACAATTCGACTCTACAGTCACGCCGCACAATACAGCATTTACCGTTAAACATTAGAGCTGGGCACCTCGCGATGGCCATCCTATCTCCAGTCACTGTCACTTACTGAGCAGTCGGTCCAGAATGTGTGCAGGCATGGCCGCCGCACCAGCGTACTGAGATCGTCAGTCAGCAGGGGCTCTGAGAACGGCTCAAAGCCGGCCTCCAGGGTCACCAGCCGCGGCGGGCGGCCGTAGCTGCGGCGCCACTCCACCGGCTCCTGCGGCAGCCCGGCCAGCAGCCCGCTCTGCAGCTGCTGCAGCACCTGCGAGTCGCCTGCGTCTGCCGGGCACCGCTGCTGTTACACACCGGCGTCTGCTGGGCACCGGCGCAGTTACACACCGGCGTCTGTCGGGCACCGCAGTTACACAGCGGCACCTGCCGGGCACCGCTGTTACCAAACGAGGTCTGTCAAGCAGTGCTGAGTTACACACCGGCGTCTACCGGACACCGCAGCTACACACTGACGTCTGCCGGGCACTGCTGTGTTACACATTGACATCTGCCAGGCACTACTGTGTTACACACTGACGTCTGCCAGGCACTACTGTGTTACACACGGGCGTCTTCCAGGAACCACAGTTACACAGCGGTGTCTGCCAGGCATCGCTGTGTTAGACACCGGCGTCTGCCAGACACCGCTGTTACCCAATGGTGTCTGCCAGGCATTGCTGTGTTACACACCGGCATCTGCCAGACACCACAGTTACACACTGGCATCTGCCGGGAACCCTTGTGTTACACACCGGCATCTGCTGGGCACTGCTATTACACACTGGCATATGCCAGGCACCAGTGCAATTACACGTTGATGTCTGCTGGGCACTGCTGAGGCTACACACCGGCAGAGGGTGGCAGGACTCCACACAGAGACTGATGTCATATACAAATCAGGGCACCACACACAGACTAGGGCACTAAATGTAAAACACAACATGACATGCATGCCATGGAGGCAAAGATCATACCACAGAAACACTGGTACCAAATATGCAGCAAGGCATCACACAGACTATGGTGCAGTATATCTTTTCACAATCCGGGATTCATGATAGGTAACAACTAAAAACTTGTACCTCAGGCAAAACAATTTTGACATCTATACCCTGGTATTATGGTAGTAGGCAGATCACATCTCGCGGTCCAAAGGATCACGTCAGAAGTTCCACTGATCAAAGGGTCTAATGTTCATAGGCTCTACACGTTGAAAGTTAGACCTTTGAATAATAAGTCCAATGTTCAAAACTTCAAAAGATCCAAAAAGGCGTGCTCAGATGCATGAGAGTGGGGTGCATGATGCTGCAGAGGCGTGCTAAGACACATGATAATAGGTGGAAATGAGGGTTAGGTTAGGTTAGGTAAGGTAAGGTAAGGTAAGGTAAGGTAAGGTTAGGTTAGGTTAGGTGTCAAGTTAGGTTAGGTGTTAGGTTAGGTTAGGTTAGGCTAGGTTAGGTTAGGTCAGGTTAGGTCAGGTGAAGTCAGGTCAGGTCAGGTTAGGTCAGGTCAGGTCAGGTCAGTTGTGTATGCCCTTGGTCCCTATTTCCTAATTTGGGGATATCACCCCTTTTTCCAGATTCTGAGTGTGCCTGTGGTCTGGGTACCACTTTGGGAAATGTTTTAGAAATATCCCCACATTCTTCAAGAAAAGCCCAAGAGGTGAGACAGACAGAAGGAGGGAGGGTTAGAGGAGTAGCATAAAGTGGTACTCAGACCAGAGGCGCACTCAGATTATGGAAAGAGGGAAGATATTCCCAGACTAGGAAATAGGGACCAAGGGCATACACACCTGACCAGACCTGCCCTAACCTGACCTGACCTAACCTAACCTAACCCTCATTTCCTCCTATTATCATGTGCCTTAGCACGCCTCTGTGGCATCATGCACCCCACTCTCATGCATCTGAGCACGCCTCTTTGGACCTTTTGATTGTTGGACTTCTTATTCAAAAGGTCTAACTTTCAAAGAATGGAAGGTATGAACATTAGACCCTTTGAACTTTGGACATTCTGATGTGATCCCTTTGAACCGTGAGATATGATCTGCCTACTACCATAATACCCTATACCCTGACTCCTAACATTCTGGATTAACTAGAGTGATATATATATATATATATATATATATATATATATATATACACATAGGTATATAGTTCCATCTGTAATGACAAAACAAGTACAGTGACACTTAAGAATACCCCAGCAAGCCTAAGGTTTGGTGGTGCCTGATAACTGCAGCATTACAACATTCACCAACAGTGTGCAAAGTATGGCATTTTCGACGAGATCTCGTCGGTGCGAGTGGTGTGAATTTTATCAACCTGGTGCGAATTTGCAGCACTGGTGCAAGGAAAGTGACACTTAACCAAAAAAATAATGCCTGAATGGTTATTGAGACACAGGAGGGGGTCTTATAAAAATTTGTTGACTAACTAACTAATAAGAGAGGTGGCATTGCATAATGTGGGTAGGAACCAGTGTGCAGAATGTGGAAGATTTCAACGAGATCTCGTTGGGGCAGCCTCGGGGCAGATCTACCGATTTGGGGCCGCTTTTGGTCGATCTTGGGGCAGATGGGGGCTCTTGGGGCAGGAACTAGTACTTGGGGCAGCGGTCAGTACGGGTAATCACCGAGGAAGAAGAAAAATAATGATAAGAAACGACAATCATTAGTTAAAATGGCGCTGTAAAAGCTGAATTGTCTCAAAAGCGTCCTATTTGTTGTCTAGAGAAATATGGTTAAAAGATACCAAACAAAGGAAATTTTTAATAGATGTAAAGTCAAAGCTCCTGGAAGTGAATAAAAATCAGCAGCAGGCGCCTTTCTAAAGCTAAATTCAAATTTATTTTCTAAATTGGTAATCTAAACCTAGTTTTAGTTACAAAAAACAATCTTAGAACTCGAAATAAAATTTCCCTGTGTGTAGTTTTTTGCATTTCCTCTGCTATGTTTTGATCACCAAAGGCCGGAAAATCGGGTCTATGTCAAAGGTCCACTCTTCAAAGGGTCCACCGCTCAAAAGAAAATCATGCCAGCCCCCTCCCCTAAGAACAAATGCCAGTCAGTGATGTGACGTCACAAGATCGTACGGGAATCTTTCTTCGCTTGGGTCTTGTGAAACCAGGGTGAAAATATTCCAAATTTTGTCATACTTTCATGCAAATGGGAGAAAATGGAAGGGAAAAATGCTTTAGCTGTGGAAAAAATATTCTTTATCAAATTTAGTGATCAATTGAAATATTTTTAAACTATTGATAATACGGCGTGAAAGCAGTGGCAAATGACGCCTTTAAGGGAAAATACTTTGCTTGTAAATATACCTTTGAATAGAAGTATTCTTGAAGTTGTGTATCATGAATGCAAGATAGCTACTGCTGTGCTTGGAGGGTCGGAGTGTGTTGTCATCGTCGAGTTGGATGCACAGTTTTTTTCATTTCTGGGTGTTTCGTTTAAAATGGAGTAGATAAACATATATCGGTAAAAATACCCCTCACCCGTTGGAGGAGTCTGCCCCAGCATCCAAATTTCTGCCCCAATTGGGGCAGGCTTTGGCCTGCACCAAGCACCTCGTCCACTCGCCTGCCACGTTCTGCAGACTGGGGTAGGAATGGGTACATTTTTCTCCCTGGTGTATGGCAGAATGGTGCAAAGTTTTGGAGGCTGGTGGTGCGAGAATTTTAGATGGCTGGTGCAACTCGTATGGCCTGCTGCCATACTTTGCAGACTGGACCAACAGAATCCAACATCAAACACTTATCACCACTGGAAGTGTTGATGTATGTCAGATGTCTGGCATATGTATGACAGCTCTTAGGTACCAAAAGCGCGTAAGGTACAAAAACATATCCTAAAATCTTGGAACAATTTACACATAATTTATCATTAAGGCTTACATGTTATCACCGGCCTCCTTCCCGTCTCCATAACAGTCTTCCAATATCTCTTCAATCTTCACTACCATACGTGAGACACCTTCTGCTTCTAGAAAAGAAAACAGGAGCAAAGTTATCTGGATATTCTTTTCTTGTCAGTAACTGTGACAGATGTTTGGAAAATGGTGGGTTTTTATTGGTTACCTATGCTCCTATTTAGTGAACTTCTCCACATTGAAAAGACAGATTCTAAGCTTTCAAGCTGTGTCCTTTGTCCTTTGTCCTTTCGGCCCTTTGTCTGCAAGTTGTCGATACCATCCCACAACTCGCTGACAAAGGGCTGAATACAGCTTGAAACTCCGAATCTTTGTTTTTTTATTTAGAATGTCCGTGACAAATGTTTTACATGTCAGTGAGTGACAATCAAACGACTTAGTAAACTCAACACATATTTATCAAAAACCACCATCACTCGAGCATTTACACAACCTCCTCACCCCCCAAATTATAACATACATAATTCTCCTCCCCCTGCCCACTGTCAATGCAGTACAACAAAAACAAAAGAAAAATCCTGAGAAGTGCATGCTAACAAATAAGTTTACAAATATCTCTCCCTAGCATAGTAGCTCCATGATTCAGAAGCTATAGTAGCGGTGAGTTTTCCCATGGATTCGTAGAATAACGGCATCTTTATATTTTTAACAAATCAATTATCCAAATCTACAATATTGGTTGCTTTGTTTTCTATTAACAGGCAGAGTAAATAAGCAGGCTGCTGACGGCGCATTGAAGACAAAAGAGAAAACTTTACTTATGTGGTATTGTATAAAATGTTAAAATTTAGAAAAAATAATCACATGAGGTCCCTACGTTTGTAACCTCAGGCTATTGAACTGTAAAGTTTGCCACAGACTTCATGCATATTGTTGTTGTTGTAGTAGTAGGAAGGAGCACGGTTCCTATTGACCCCGGTCACGCTCACCAGCGGCGCTAGTGTGCCCTTCAAGATGGCCGCGAAAGAGGGACTCCAAAAGGTAAACAACGTCAGTGGGCCCCGGGAATAGCGTGGTAAGCGGTGAATTATACGTGTTTTATGTTTGGTATGTGGCAGAGGCTTATAAACAGCCACTGCGGAAGGCAGAGAAGAATGCAAATTCGAAATGTTTTTGGTCCCAAGGAGCAAAGCTTGTAGTCAGCATCAGGTTGAAGTTTGCTGCCCCCCACTTCTTTGCCGGTGGCGACGCTTGTGTTTGGAAACGCATTTTCCATCGTACATTCAAACTGGAATTTCAGACGGCTTAAAACAAATAAAGGCGTATATCTACCGAATTATTTCAAGATGTCAGTTTTCCGGGCTAAAAGGAATGCAGCCACAGGCGGATCCAGGGGGACGGCAAAGTGGGCACATGCCCCATAGCAGATCCAGGGGGCAAAGGGGGTATGTGCCCACCACCATCGACCCTCGGCGCCCTCTGAAATGGCCACGCCCCTGAAATTTCCCTTCCCACCACCATCCCCTCCCAGGATACGAAAGTCGGCTCCCACCGATAGGGTTTCCCGGTTAAGAATGGTGCGTCGCCCCCGGGAAGGTGCCCCTGATCGGCAATCCTGGATCCGCCTATGATGACGGCCCAAGGATTAAGGCTTACTCCTGCTAGAAGCAGGCTCAAGGAGTGGAAGGAGGCATAAGCGGAACTGGAGATTGCCTCACAGCCAGTCTGCAAAGTATGGCAGCAGGCCAGACAAGTCGCACCAGCCATCTAAAGTTCTCGCACCACCAGGCTCCAAAAATTCGCACCAATATGCCACATACCAGGGGAAAAAGGACCCATTTCTACCCCTACAATGCAATGCTACCTCAATCATTAGTCAGTTAAGGACTTTTATAAGGCACCTCCTGTGTCTTAATGGCCATTCAGCCATTATTTGTTTAGTTTAAGTGTCACTAACCTCGAAAATTCGCACCAGGTTGATAAAGTTCGCACCACTCGGTCCTGTGTCCAAGGGAACTCGCACGGACGAGATCTCGTCGAAAATGCCATACTTTGCACACTGGCCTCACAGCCGCTTACCAGGTGGATGTGAATGGAAGTCAGATGGCTGAAAATGTCTGCAACAGACAGCAGCATTTGAGCCCATCTTCTTCCCAATTATCAGATTCGACTTCCACTGCTTGGACAGCACCTTATCATGAGGAAACTTGTGAAAGCTGAGACTTGGACACTTCCTTCGGAAGGATACACACTGAGGAACGCAGCAGTTCTGATTGGATGCAATGGTTATCCGTCTGACTTTCATTTTCTTTGAACTTTCCAAGATTATAACAAAACAAGAAAATAACGCCAGTCTTCAATATTCACGTCCACCCAACATGAACTTCACTTTTTCAGAGCAACGAGTTCACCACGACTGAAAATAAACGTTCAAAATCTATACCGCGTTCAACAATGCGCCGAATATGAAGCAGCCACGCCAGACGTCAGTCCCTCTACTGGCGTTTTCAAAAAAATCCGCCAGGTGCCAACACTTTCGATGACCGGGGCCAATAGATACGGTTCGGACATGACAGCCAGCTGACTGCCTGATTTGGCAGCACGTTGAGGATATGGTAGTATTTTGAAGGATTTTGTTCAAGATAACTTTAATTTTGCTAGCACAAGGTAGAATGCAGCGTTTTGATTGGGTAATCGAAACGTTTGAAACACAATTCTGAAGGAATTAGCATGAAGTTCATCGTGGATTTTCCTTGTTATAAAAGCGCTTTAGAGACTAAAACCTGCACCCAGAAGATAGCCTGATCAATTTTACATACCAAAAATAAAAATATACCCTTAAGCACCACTTACATTTTCCCACTGGCCCGTGCCCCAAACCCCTGCAAACAGTCCCATTGGAATTACATGTTAAATTTTGCTGCCAAAAAACTGTTAGAACCAGAAGTGGAACCTTCAAAACCCCCAGAATTCTAGAGAAGTATCTCATGTCCGCCCTGGGAAGGAGAAAGAAGAGTTTGATGGTGTAGGTATTGGTAATAAGGATACCTTTACTTAAAGGTAGGTTCAAGAGGAATTCCTTTACGCTTAAATTACGTCATATCGGTGTGGAGGAATTCCTTTACCATTGGGCCGTGTATTAAACTGCTGCTAATTGCACTTCCCGCTTACGAAGTTGTGAGAATAAATGGCAATCAAGTTTATATCAAATGTAATAGATAAGGATTTAATTTTCGATTCTAGGCCTTTTTTGCAAAAATTGGAATATTTAATCATTCGATTTTCCCTTCCTATATGCTAAGAGGTGTGACGTCACATCCAGTGGTCTCCGCTTGCTGTGGGAGGGGGCTGGGTAGTAAAGAGGGTAGTAGTGGCTTTTTTTGCGTCTTATTTATATTGTTTATTTCTTGGACGCCCCGACGGGTGTGCGGTCGGTCGGTGCAATGGTGTGGTAATAATCACTGAGCCTAGACATCTAGTCGGGGACATACAAGCATCGAGCAGTAATGCACCTCTGGCGTCCCCTGCGACTGATGTAGCCTCCAGAAGAGCACCTGAGCAGGAAGGCATTGGTTCTTTTCTTCCACAACTACCTCTCAGGTGAATACTGAAGGTAGTCACAATCTATCAGGTCCGGGTACAGCTTCGGATGCTGATGCTCCTCAACAGCGGCGTTTCTGACTCAATGATGTCCAGAGCTTGCAAGTACTGTACACAAATTGTGATCAGTTTCCCAACAAACGTGAAGGTTTCTGTATGCAGATAGCAGGTGAAGAACCTGACCTTATCATCCTAACGGAAGTTACTCCCAAAGCCCAAAGATTACCCATACATCCTGCACTTCTCAACATACCAAATTACAACCTTTTCTCTGGTTTTGATCCCATCCTTCCCAACCTTGGTCCTAGCGGTGTACATGGTGTATGTATATTGATATATGTGCGTAACTCCCTTAAGGCATCTCTTGTCTCTTTTCCTGCAGTATTCAAGGAACACCTCTGTTAAGATCAGCTTGAAGAAAGGCGACCACCTACTGGTCGGTGGGATATACCGCAGTCCCTCTGATGATGGACACCAAAGTGTGGCAAACTTTTCCGGGCTCCTGAAGGATGTCTCTGAGAAAAAATCTTCACACATTCTGATTGTTGGTGACTTCAACTTTCCACAGATTGATTAGGTGGCTGAACACCCTACAGCACCGTCCAGTCATGCATCTCATCAATTTATTGAACTCACACAGGAATATTTTCTCTTCCAGCATGTGCAGAAACCCACTCGTTTCGTGAAGGACAATCTGCTAACATTCTTGACCTTATATTTTCCAATGAGGAAGGTATGGTGAAAAAGCTAGAGTTCTTCCATGGAATTGGGAAGAGCGATCATTTGACTCTTCGTTTCGATCTTCGATGTTATACCGAGTGTAAGGATCCCGGTCCCTCCAAACACAATTTTGCTAGAGCCAACTTTGAACAGCTGAACACGATGATGCGGGACATCGACTGGAGTGTATTGGATGTAATGTGTACTGAAGATGCTTTCAATCTCTTCATGGATCTTTTGAACTCAACAGTTGACACATGTATTCCAAAGACTAGGGTGAGAAGAAATCGGAAAAACATTTATATGACCAGTCAAGCACTCAACCTCAAGCAAAAAAGAAAGAACTATCAAGGTGTACCAGCACACAAGGGACCCCATTGATCTCGCTAGGCTAACACTGTGTCAAAACAAGTTAAGAACACTGACCTGCAGGCTCCATAAAAACTTTGAAAAGCAACTTAGCGGCGAACGTGAAGTCCAACCCAAGAGCCTTCTGGAAATATATTGATTCAAGGCTCAAAACCAAGAGTGGTATTGATGACCTGAAGGATCAAGATGGCTGTTCTGTGTCTGACGACCAGGAAAATGCTCAGCTTTTGAACTCGTTTTTGCTTCGGTGTTCACTGAGGAGGACACAAGCAACATACCTGCATTCCCAAACCGTAGTTTGGACTCTTCCATTGATGACATTCTTATCACCCCCCAGTTAGTTCATTCCAAACTGGTGCGCTTAAAAACCTCCAGCTCTCCTGGTCCGGACTTAGTTCACCCACGTCTTCTTCATGACACCGCAGTTTCCCTAGCTTCGCCCCTTGCTCATCTCTTCAGAAAGTCTATGGATGAGGGAGTGATCCCAGGCAAGTGGAAACTTCGGTAGTGTTGTACCGATTTTCAAGAAAGGCGACAAGCAAATCCCAAGTAATTACCGTCCAGTCAGCCTGACATCTGTGACCTGCAAAGTTCTCGAATCCATTGTTAAGGATGCAATACTGCAGCACCTACATCAGCACCAACTCTTGTCAAATAGCCAACATGGATTTCGACCCAAGCGCTCTTGCGACTCGCATCTCCTCGAAGTGTTGGAAGATTGGACACAGCTGCTCGAACAGTCCCATCCAGTGGATTCTATCTACCTGGACTTTCAGAAAGCTTTTGACAAGGTCCCACACCCACGGTTATTGCACAAAATTGAGGGTTATGGAGTGACGGGTAAGCTACTTGGCTGGATTAAAGCGTTTCTGACTGACAGATTTCAACGTGTTTCGGTGGCCAGCTCGGTCTCCGACTGGACCATGGTAACTAGCGGAGTTCCACAGGGATCGGTTCTGGGACCATTGCTGTTCCTCCTTTATATTAACGATCTTCCGAACCACGTCCAGTCCAGCGTCAAAATCTTTGCTGACGACACGAAAATCTACAACATGGCTGACAATCCTAACTCTGTCAAATCCCTCCAAGATGACATCGATAGGGTTCACAAGTGGTCGGAAGTGTGGTAGCTCCGCTTTAATGTCCAAAAGTGTGCTGTCCTTCATATTGGCAGGAACAACAACTACCACACGTACACCATGGGGGGGAATTCCACTGAACACGACACAAGTGGAGCGGGACCTAGGAGTTCTTGTTGACCGTGAGCTGAAGTTCAGGGAACACGCGTCATCAGCAATCTCCAAAGCCACACGTGTTCTAGCGGTCATCCGTAAATCATTTGCTCACATTGACTCGTTTACGCTGCCCTTTCTTTACAAAGCCCTAGTTCGCCCTCTGCTTGAGTATGGGAACGTGTCATGGGGCCCTTTCAATCGTGCCGACGAGATATCGCTCGAAAGGGTCCAGCGCCGTGCCACCCGTATGATAAGTTCTATCAGAGAGCTTCCCTACTCGCAAAGGCTTCTTAGACTCAGGATGCCGTCTTTGTATTACAGGAGACGCCGTGGCGACATGATTAAGGTATTCTAACTTCTGCACGGGGCCATAGACTAGGACCCCTCCCAGTTTCTCTGCTTAGATAGGGGCTCCCGTACCCGCGGCCACGCGTAGAAGTTGGTCAAACCAAGTGCGACATCTAGAGCACGTCGCTCGGCATTCAGCTGTCGTATAGTTAATGACTGGAACTCCTTACCCACAACGGTGGTCGAAGCCCGCTCTATAGATCAGTTTAAGGCAAGACTGGACTCCCACTGGACACACCTGATGTATGAGACCCCCGACTGACGCAGTCACTGACACCTCACGACTGCGTGGGAAACCCCACTCGGGCGAACGCCCGGACTAGAGAGTGAAGACCTTGGATGAATGAGCTCGTCAGAGAACGGAACCGGCAGGCCACAAGGGCCTCCAAAATTTTCCGATAATTGTAGGTAAGGTAAGGTAAGGTAAGGTAAATAATAACCAGTAAAACAAATTATCTCACTTCGATTTGAACGCATTATTTGTTGCAAACTGCCTCTGCTGGAAGGCTGTTGCAATCGTATGTGACAAATTTAAAATGTATCAGTGTATTACGCCGGGATCGCGAATGATGAGCTCTTGGTTTCAGAAGTTGAAGTTCAGTGGGTGACCTGTTGTTTGAGGAGAGCTGTTGACTAAGAAAAATATGGTGGCATCAACACCTGGGGAGGAGTGCAGTTGGCATACCTCTATCATGTTGCCTCGGTTGCTCCTTTTATCTTCTCAGCACTTAAATCTGCTGGCTTTGCATGCATGCTGCCTCAATTTGCAAACATGTTGTTTTCCTTTTCATTCTGTGCACCTAAACATTGTGTTGTTTCCCCTTATTTTGTGCACCTACATATTTGGTACAAATTTGAAATGCATCTGGCGTGCTCTTAAGACCTGAGCGGCACTGCCAGTGCTGAGGCAATGTCAATGTAATATCCTGGCAAATGTTGATGTAATATCCTGGGTACTCTGTGGCAAAGATGTGAAAATATATCTGTCTAAAAAATTTTGAAGTTATAAGGAATCATAAGGAATTTATTGACAAAGTCCACTGAAGTGTAGAGAGTGAAATCAGCTGATTTTGGTGATGTATTATTTATATAGCAAATTTTCCATTAAAAAGCCTGAGGGATTATAAAAGCCAGTTTTTTTGCCATATGTAGATGTTGAGGCAAAACATTCTTGAAATTGGCACAGTTTATTGCCAATTTGACCCATCACCATGTGATGAAGGCTGTGTTCTTTGAAGTATTCTGAGGTGGAATTCCAGGGGTTGTGATGTCAGTGGGGGAAACTGTGGTCAGCGTTCCCAAGAATGGCTACGTTCCCAACAATGGGAACAATGACCCATTTTTGGAAACACATTTTCCATCGTAGATTTAAACTGGAATTTCAGACAGCTTGAAACGAATAAAGGCGTATATCTACCGAATTATTTCTATGTCAACTTTCCGGACTTAATATGAATGGTGGCCATAGGCGGATCCTGGGGGGCAAAATGGACATGTGCCCCATAGGCGGATCCAGGGGGCAAAGGGAGTTTGTGCCCCCCCCATCGACCCTCGGCGCCCCCTGAAATGATCACGGTGCCCCCCTGAAATATCGCTGCCCACCCCCCCCCAGGATGCGAAAATTGGCTCCCACCGATAGGATTTTACGCCCATCTGATAGGGTTTTCCGGTAAAGAATGGCGCCCCTGGGAAGGTGTCCCCCTGTCGGCAATCCTGGATCCGCCTATGATAGCGGCCCAAGGATAAAGGCCTACCCCTGCAAGAAGCAGCCTCAAAGGAGTAGAAGGAAGCATAGGCGGATCCAAGTTAATTTTTCGAAAGGGGGCGTCATCCGAGCAGGGGGTGCCAAATTATATCACAGAGTGGCCAATTCTCACATCCAGGACTTCTTGGGGGGGGCTAGGGGCTCAAGCATCTCCCGCCGTTGCCTTCGATCAGTCTCCGCGTATGTTTTTACTGCATGCACTCTGATATCTTGAGGGGGAGCTGAGACTCTAAGCAACACCTATTAGGTGTGCGCAAAATCTTATCGGATTCTCGCATCCTGGGGGGGGTGGGGGTGGGAAGCGATATATCAGGGGGCGCCATCGACCTTTCAGGGGGAGCCGTGACCATTTCAAGGGGTGCCAAGGGTCAATGGGGAGGGGAGTTGCGCCGAGGGTCGATCAGGGGGTCACCGAGGGTCGATGGGGGGGCGCCGAGGGTCGATGGGGGGGCGCCGAGGGTCGATGGGGGCGCCGAGGGTCGATGGGGGCGCCGAGGGTCGATCGGGGGAACGTGCTCCTCTTTCCCCGCCTGGATCTGCCTATGAATGAAGCACCCCAGTAGAAAATGTCGAGTTGATGCATCGGCGCAACATTATTCATCAAAACACTACAGAATAATTCAAACAATCTTGGGGACAAAAACTACAGGATCTAAAAACCTTTTGATACAAATCAATATAAAAAAGCTTAGAAAATGCGAAAATGACACTTTTAAGTACTACTTACTTCCTAAACAGACGAAAGGCACGGTTTTCCTCAATTTCCCCTTGGTCAGCACATGGTGAGCAGCAACTGCGTGACGCCAAGAAATATATTTTTGCAGTCTACAATTTTGGAATTTTGTTTTATACTATTATTTTTCATTGACTTTCCCCGAAAATTATCTAAAAAGATATTACCTGTCTGGCTGTACAGTTTCAGAGCAATCTTTCCATCGTTCTTTACCGTTGGGGCTGGATCGAGCAGTTTAGACGAATATTTGAGGGACCGTTCAAAGACAGATTTTCTAATTCAAAGTAGAACTCCCCCTCGAATTTTAAGAAGAGTTAAAATTGACCAGGTAGAAAGATTTCCCTTATATTTTTTAAGCTCCTGTTGTGTTTTCTGAAAACATCGTTCTGGGCCTTCCCATCCTTGGGAACGTGCGTTTCCATTTATGGAACAAGCGTTCCCAAATATGGGTTAATATTCCCATTATTGGGAACGTAGCCATTCTTGAGAACGCTGACCACAGTTTCCCCCACTGATGTCGTGATATTCCCGGGATTCCAGCTGTGGAACGTTCTTGAACGAGGCTGGAATGCAGTGTAAATGGCGAGGTGCGACAGTCCCATTATTTATTTTGACTTGTGCAAGCGCAAAAAAAAGTGTTATTACTAGGTTCTGATTATCCTGCAAAGACATAGTGGACCTTTCAAACAGATAAATATCCAATGTCCACAAACTTACTGTTACGAAATTCATCCATGGGCGCCGCAATCTTGAGGGACTGCTTTTTCTATTCCCACCTTTCCGCGTAGAATGGCGGTAATGAATCCCGGGCAAAGTTTCGAAGAACAGCTGTGACGTCACTATTCCTGGAATTCCGGGCTGGAATATTTCAAAGAATGCACCCAAAGTTTTTGTGTTGCTAACATCAGTACTCCAGAGAAGCTGTCTCTGGTAATTCTGAATGTGCATGCCCATGCAGTCTGGGATCTACCTTAGAAAACATTCATAAAAATAGTTCAGTGTAAAATTCATTCTGCAGCATCTGGTTGTGATATTATGACATATCCTTGAATTTTTCCCAAATATCATCTTTTCATTCATGCAGGGGTATCCACATGTACATTCAAGTGACTAGGTTTGGGCAATCCAGATACTTTTCTGGATCAAATATGCACACCAAATATCAGCCTAATCGAGACAGTATTTCCTGCGATACTTAAGAGGGGTTCACATGTGGGGTAGGCACTAGAATGTAACCAATGCTATCTTGTTGGGGGTGACTATCAGAGATTTTGCCGCTGAGGTCTCACTCTCAAAAAGTGAAAGGAAGATAATAAAGTTCTCAAAATACTATTTTTCACTGAAATAAAGATAATATTGTCAGAAAGAGAATGTTACAGGGATGCAAATTCATCTATCTTGCAGTACAAAAGCACTTAAAGGAGATTAACTTGTTTGTAACTTCTACCTGAAACTGTGCCTAGCTATGTTTTATTTGGCAAGGCAAATATATTCTAAATGAAAAGCACTCAGGCCTGTGGAATCATATTTCCATATATTCTCACTTTGTTTAGGTATGTCTCTCACCAAGCGCCAGGAAGCCAGACAACATGCTCAATCACAGAGGGCTCTCGCTGACACCTCACCTGCGGCCGCCGACGGTGCGACCGGTCTAAACTACGCCCAAACGGGCACGGCCGGTGCGAGTCTGCGCAGGCTTTGTCAGCGTATCAACCAATTCAGGGCATTAAGAAAACACAGAAATAGTACAAACATACTGTACTCAAGTAAACAGCAGAAACACAGGACATATTCAGTTTAAATAGATCAGACAGACGGTTGAAGTGATTGCAGTTCCTTGATCAGAATGCACTGACTCTGGCGTGTCAAACACTGGAAACAGTGCTGTCAGGCACTGGATGGTGAACTCAACCGGAGTTTCATTTGTGGAAAACGCTAGCGGTAAACTGCAGTACTCGTCAATCACCACCAACAGGTCCGATCTTGGCGTGGAGGTCTAGGGACGTCCCTTGAAGTCGATACTGAGACGCTGGAATACGTGCGTGGCTTTGACCAAAGTTAGAAGTGCGAATGAAGCGAGGCTTGTGCTGAGCTGACTTTATATTGGGCACAAACATGACGCACATCTTCCAGCGAGCAGGGCATGTTCTGGGCATTTAAGTAGTGCCACTAACGGGTCACACCCGGATGGCTCAGCTGTTCATGGATTTGCTGTGTCCGAGTGATAACATCTGGAGCGATTGCACCGTCGTTGAGCCACAAAGCGGCTGAGCGCCCTTAGCTCTTGACAGCATCTTCGGAGTAGTGTTAAGCTCAACTGGGCTAAAGGGATCTCAAAGCTCATACAAGCTAGCTCCGAACGTCAGCGCAGGATTTTATAGTTCTTGATGTAACCCTCACTTGTTTTGTCTAACCTGAATGACGCTGATCACTGATCTGTCGCTTACCTACTGGAAATGACTTACCATAAGTAAATGGCGCTGCCTGCGCAGGGACTAACAACGACAGGCCGCTGATCGCCTCGCGGCCTGTAAACAGCGGCCGTGAGATGCCTCAGCAGTGCTTACGCCGACTGGGGCTGTCTGCGGCACCGCTATTGTCCCGATTGACTCGGAGCGGTGACTAACTTCGTCACGCTTCTCGGTCGCCCTCACTATTTAAACGATTTTCGGAGCAGCCGTTGTTGTCTTGCATTTCAGATGTTCTCTCTCAAGAGAATGCGTAGGATATGTGCGTGACCAGGCTTCACACTCAACGCGTTTGGTGAAGTGAGCTTTGCACGCTGTATAGCTATGATCCATTCCGGAGTACCTGGAGCACCGCTCTTGATTTTTACATAACTTTGTCATGCGTGACGGTAGCTCTGAAAGCAGCAACAATGGATGTGATCAGGCACTTTAATGTACCTAACCGCGCTCGTTGTGCCTGATGTAATTTGTCAATGCGTACCTTCTGTGGCAGCTCCCTGTTACTGAACGTGAGCACCACGTGTTAGTTGGAACGAGTTTGCCGTCCTACATCCGGCCCACCACTCGAACCTTGGTGATTCCTGCTCCTCTATGCCAGCCAGAATGTCCTCAGTCAGTGCTGTCAGCTCATGGCCTGTAATGACTCCCACGGCGCTATTTTTGGTCGGATGAAGCTCCACCTATTCGTAAACCTATACAGGGTGTTTGTCTTTTTCCAGATAGCTAAGATCTTATCGCTGCCAGCTGACTGGACGTCTCAGCCTCGGAAGACAACACTACTTTTGGTTTTGTATTCGTGCTACGACTGAGGTGAGATTTGTTTAATGTTTCCACTACCTGATATAGGTTCCTTGTAACCCTCCTCCGAGCTTATTACGATGCCTCTGGGGTTAGTCCGATCTTCTTGAGGGGAATGGGATAAAGCTGAGCGCATCCCCGATGTTCGGGGCTATCCCATGATTACAAAAAGTTTGCAGAATGTGATCTTTAATAAGCATGGGCTAGTTCATCCTGCTTCTTATAGTTTTTAGTTGTTCATAGGGAATTTTGGAAATCTTGCTTTGGGTCCAGAACACGTGGTGGGTTCCGACTGTGCCACTTTCATATACTATCGGGAAGATAGAATTCAAAACAGTGGACCCATAATATGTGACGTGAAATGGGACGCATGCTATACAAGATTTATGTTGGATCGGTGATTGGTCCTTGTACGACACTCGTGCCTGATCACCTGATTAGTGATGGGCCCTGGCCCTTCAGCCACTGTTCCTGGTCTGAGACCCGCTGGGGCCAGGTTGCATCCCAGTGCGGAATCGCGAGACTGGGAATTCCTACCTCTAACCTTCAAGCCCAATCTCAAGTCAAACCCCATCTGGCAACATGTGTGAAGCATGCTTGAATATATTTCCGTGTTCAATCCTGCTAGAAGTGTGATGTTGGCCTTTTCAAAGGTTTGTTTCAGAACTGGTACGGTGGCTCTGATTCAAAGGTCTTCACCCCTACAAGCTGTGTGTAGTTCAAGGCTGATTATTTATGTTGAAGGTAAGACAGTTTCCCGTTTATGATTGTCTTTGTTTTTATTATTTTCATCAAGTCATGGGATCCATGTGTTATAATTAAGATAGAATGAACTTGAGACTGATTGCGAGGAAGTGGTATATGCGACAGAATAAGGTTTTTTGTTATGGCGGGAACATGCCATTTTGTCACTTTACACCCCAAAGTAGCAAGAAAACTGAGAAAAAGAATGAAGTGTACTTGTAGCGTAAAAACATCGGGTTTACTGTCGTCAGTGCTCTCAGGAATTCAGGATTCACCTAAAATGACATTTAGCAATGAAGCACAGGCTCACAACCAAAATTAATCAGGTGGATACCACCGGGCTGGGGGTGCGGGCGATATCTGGGAGACCCGGACAGCCTCCGAGGTAGCAGGCCATAGCATCCAGAGCCAGGCTTGCCAGTGATGTATCCATTGTATTATTTATGATGAGGTGACCAGTTGAGTGTGTGGGCCAACTTGGTAACGCCACGCTGCCTTACACCCCTCACTGACATGCTGCTGGCAGAGTGGGGGTGTATGTGTCAGCAGCCACAACTGTAGCGGGTGCAATTATCGGAGGTAATTTGTGTCTGCTGCCAGCAGTAGTTTTCTGAGCATCAGCAGTAGGAGAGTCTGGACGCGGTTCTGGGCATTGTGCGCCGTGGCGACTGACATTGCCGGCCATTCTGCAGCCGCCAACATGATGGATGAGCTGGGAAGTTACCTGTCGGAGGCCAGCTCTGGCGGCTGCGTCACCTATCCGGACGCTGTGCCGCCGCACCACCTTCCGCACAACCCACATCAGCACCAGCCGCAGCAGCAGCACCATCCTCAGCACCACCAGCATCAGCACCATCCTCAGCACCATCAGCCTCATCAGCACCAGCAGCCGCCGCCGCCACAGCAGCAGCAGCAGCAGCAGCAGCAGCAGCAGCAGCAGCAGCAGCTGGAGCCGCAGCTGGTGGTGGTAGACCCGCTGGCTGACGTCGGCTGCGACGCCCGCTGCATCCTCTGCGACTCCTACATCCCGGGCGGGTCGGAGCCGCCGGCCGGAGTCGACATCGCCGGGTTCCGGCTGCCCAGCACCCAGGAGACGCTGGCGGAGAAGCTGGAGACGGTGGTGCGGCCCGGCTGCGGCGTCTCGGTCCACCAGGCGGCCACCCACTGGCAGATGAAGGTGAGTACCGGCTCCCTCCAGGTCTGACTGAGGCGTCTCGGTCCACCAGGCGGCCATCCACTGGCAGATGAAGGTAAGTACCGACTCCCTCCAGGTCCGATTGTGGCGTCTTTTTGTACCAGGCGGCCATCCACTGGCAGATGAAGGTGAGTACCGACTCCCTCCAGGTCCGGCTGTGGCGTCTTTTTGTACCAGGCCGCCATCCACTGGCAGATGAAAGTGAGTATCGACTCCCTCCAAGTCTGGCTGCGGCGTCTCGGTCCACCAGGCCGTCATCCACTGGCAGATGAAGGTGAGTACCGACTCCCTCCCGGCCCGGCTGTGGCGTCTTTTTGTACCAGGCGGCCATCCACTGGCAGATGAAGGTGAGTATCGACTCCCTCCAAGTCTGGCTGCGGCGTCTCGGTCCACCAGGCCGCCATCCACTGGCAGATGAAGGTGAGTACCGACTCCCTCCCGGCCCGGCTGTGGCGTCTTTTTGTACCAGGCCGCCATCCACTGGCAGACGAAAGTGAGTACCGACTCCCTCCCGGTCCGGCTGCGGTGTCTTTTACCACCAGGAGCCCTACATTTGCAGACTAGGATGAGGGTGAGTGCCGACCTTCTTCCAGCCTGTCTGCACGGGTTTGCTGTTTTCTGCCAGTGTGACCTC
This sequence comes from Lepas anatifera, assembly GCA_034440635.1. Classification (NCBI taxonomy): domain Eukaryota; kingdom Metazoa; phylum Arthropoda; class Thecostraca; family Lepadidae; genus Lepas; species Lepas anatifera. The sequence goes on along the minus strand of JAOTON010002112.1, from coordinate 754,225 downwards.
GCGGTTTTATTGCCCGCTGCAGCCTGTCTTTGTGCGGGCTTAGATCCCGCTGCAACCTGTCCGCGGACGGGTTTGCTGTTCGCTGCAGCCTATCCGTGCACGGGCTTGCCTGTCCGTGCACGGGTTTGCTGTCCGCTGCAGCCTGGCCGTACACGGGTTTGCTGCGTGCTTACCCCTCCTCCCTGCATCCCCTCTACGATCTTATTAACCATGCTAAGTAGCGGAAAGTGGAATGCGGTGTTAGATAGCCCATATTGATTTCTTCGGAAAATGTTTATTCTTTTGGTCACGTCACTTTTTAGTTCACCAGACATCAAATTATGTTTTCATAGGAATTCGATGGAGACTCGCGTTTTGTGGCATAGCAATTGACAACGTAGAGCTTTAAAAATATAAGCATTGGAATCTCACACACAATGTTAGTATGTGCTTTGTGACCTTTCCATGTCAGATCTTAGAACTGGCCTGACCAGACCTGAGGTTATTGGCCATAATACATATAATTTGAACAGCAGTCGTGGGCCGGCCGAACACCATATCAAAATGAATATTCTATCACCATTGTCTAGGAAGTTTTCGAACTTAATCCAATATTCCCAGGCATTTACAATGAAGAGGTCAGACGCCTACCGAAGCCCAGGTCGTCGATATAAAAAGTCATTGTCACAAGTTAATCCACTCAGTGGCAGTATTATTTGATGTGAATCTGAAATCGATAGATTCATAATTAGCTATTACTGTTGCGTCTCCTCCACGAAAGCCCCTAGGGGATGGGGTTACCCGCCCCCTTCCCCGTACCGTTGCGTGTTAAAGCGATGCGTGCTGCAGATGGTCTGATATAGGCCCCGGAATATGTTTAACGTTCGCATCTTCCACGGTTTTCAATCCTATCCCGTTGCAGCCTTTTCAGCTGAGCAGTATATACTAAATCGAACAGCTTTATTTAATTTTTAGGCGGCGCCAGTCGTGTCGGAGCCCTGTGGTTAAATAACATATATATATATATATATATATATATATATATATATATATATATATATATATATATATATTATATATATATTACTAGCATATACGTACTTACGGTGAGGCGCGGGGTTCTGTTCTGCTCAGCGTCAGACCTCGCCGCGCTGAGCGGTGCGACGCGCTCAAGAACAGCAGCCGACACCGGCTCAGTCGTCTGCTCCGCCGTTCCAGATCATCTGCATGGCGTGTTCGGCCGTCATTATGACACTGGACTCGTACGAAACCAAGATCCTGGAGATTCGCGAGGACATCAAGCGCAAGTTCGGAGACATGATGAGAATTCGTGCCGAGAAGTTCGGAGCGCTGCAGGTATGTCGCGACTTACCTGCTGATCACCACGTGCGCCGGGAGGGACGATGTAAGGGCACCAGTGATGAGGCAAAAATAATATTTAAGTTGTCAACATCGGCTCAAGCATGAAAATGTTTTAATGAAAAATAGTGAGATTTGTCTTCTTCAGCTCTTTGATTAGAGTCCTTCTTGACGGCGGGAAATCACTTCGCGTGTAGCTTATGGCGTTGGCGTGTAGTTTATGTATGGGAGCCAATGCTGCTGTCTGCATGGTTAGTGTGTCAACTTGCAATACTTAAAAATTGATTTAATTTACCTGAAAAAATACAATTTCAAGAAGCCGTTTCACTTCCTGTTTTTTTTTACATTCACCGTGCACATTTTGAACTGTGCTTATACATTGCTAACTCAGGAACGGCTCCGGGGACATATTTGGAGGAGCTTGTTGACAAGTTCAAATATTGCTGGGCCTGTTGATCTCTGCATGTGCCCTGCAGTAGACTAGTCACCGGTTGTGCGCTAGGAGGGGCCTGTTGATCTCTGCATGTGCCCTGCAGTAGACTAGTCACCGGTCGTGCGCTGGGAAAGGTCTGCTGATCAGTGATCAAGCGCAGCCGCTGCAGCCGCCGACGGCGCCGGTGAAGTGTACCGTGTCCCATGGTTGACTGGTGTGTCCGACAGGCGCTGCCTATCTCGTGTCCCATGGTTGACTGGTGTGTCCGACAGGCACAGCCTATCTCGTGTCCGATGGTTGATTGGTGTGTCCGACAGGCACATGTCCGATGGTTGACTGGTGTGTCCGACAGGCACAGCCTATCTCGTGTCCGATGGTTGATTGGTGTGTCCGACAGGCGCAGCTTGTGCCGTGTCCGATGGTTGACTGGTGTGTCCGACAGGCACAGCCGCAGACAGCGCCGGTGAAGTGTGAGCCGCACGAAGAGGCGGCCGGCGTGGCTGGTGAAGAGGAGCGCTCCAGTGACGAGGCCGAGCTAGGACGGGGCACGCAGCAGCCGGCCTCCCCAGACAGCGAGCTCACCTGCACCGCCTGCAACAAGAGCTTCCGCAACAAGTACAACCTGAAGCGGCACAGCACGGTGCACGCCGGCGTGAAGCCGTTCTCGTGTGAGTATTGTCCGCGCACCTTCCGGCTAAAGGACCATCTGAAGACGCATACCCGCTCCGGTCCGACGGCGGTGCCTCTGTCCTGCTCGCCCTGTGGCGTCACGCTGGCCTGTTTCACCCTGTACTCTGAGCACCGGCAGCAGTACCACAGCGAGGGCGGCGACAACCCGTGCCGCCACTGCGAACTGGTGTTCACCACGGCCACCGAGCTGCGGCGCCACTGTCGCCAGCAGCACCCACACCCGGTGAAGCAGGAGTTCCGCTGCACGGTCTGCGGCCGGGACTTCCCCAACGGCTTCAACCTGCGCCGCCATCAGCTGACGCACTCGGGCGAGCGGCCCTTCGGCTGCGACCTGTGCGGCAAGCGGTTCACGCAGCCGTCCATCCTGAAGAAGCACAGTCGAGTGCACGAGAAGAAGCCGCCGGAGCTGAAGGAGCTGCTGACCTCGATGTGAGCTTGCGGCACAGCTGGTGGTAGGCGGTGGAGGAGGACTGCGTGCGTCTGCTGTGCCTGGGTGTACCGCCGAGCGGCGCCATGCTGTGTCGGTAACATTATGAAACCATGCGCGTTTATTGTCGCATACATGCAAAGCTCGTTTCACCGAGAGAACGGTGCACGGCAGCTGACCTGAAGCGTCTCGGACGGACGAACGGCTTTCTTCACGAGTCCGTTCTTGGCGAACCCTGGAGAGTGCGGTCATGGCGAACGGGATGCAATCGTGTGGCCCACACCGGCCACTGCCGAGCAGTCAGCAATACCGTCACCCATGAGCTATCTTACAGTGTATAGCTGTACAATTTTGCAGTTTAATTTTTCTGGGTCGATGATATCGGAATCCTGAATGACAAAATTTTACCTCATTTTATGGTGAGCTTATTTTGACCCAGTATCATTAGGTTGCCTTAAGCGGCCAAGAGAACGGAACGGATGCTTTCTGAGCTGATTCTTTGAGGGTATTCAGGTGACAGTCTATGAAATCTTTTCAGCGGCTCCCAGCACTCAGCAGTAAACTGTTACATCTTGTGAAGGCACGTTTGGTGTTTATGGTTAAGCAGGTCATCTTTATATGGCGCTAAGTCAGGCAAATCTACATGTATAGCCAGTTGAACATGCAGCAGCTCTTCGTCTTTCGAGGCGTGTTAAGCGTCCCAAATATTTCTTGAAATTCTTTCATCTGAATCGGTGAGCGAGAATTGTTGGAAGGCTGGACCATTTCGCTGGCCGCATTTAGGCCGTTGTCTGGAGTGGCATGGGATAAAAACAGAAGCTGCATCACTGCTGACACTCTCCCCGGAGAAGGCAGCGGCCAGAAGCCAGGAGTCGCCTGGTGTAGCACAATTCATAATCGCTGAAGATGACCGGCAGTCCTGATCCATGGGGGCTTCCTGCGCGATAGCTGTAGGCATATTTAAGTGTTTGGGAAGAGGATGTCCACGGAAAACTGGGCCCTTGCAACCAGTGGAGTCTGCTCGTGGCTCTCCCGCCTCGTCTTGTCTTCTTTTGATTTTGTAGTTCTCATCCTTTTGTCCCGAGAGAGCAGAACGGCCGGTACGCGCGCCATGGGCATGCGTGTAAAGGCTTGGCTTGTTATTTTTTACAGAGTACAAATTAAGTCGGGCAGATAGAGAAGGATCTTAACCTTGTGGTGTTTGCCGCAAGAAAAATGTTAGAAAGGTAATGGTGTCATCATCATCATTATCATCAATAGTTTTGAGAGCTGTTTACGCTTAAACCTGGTTTACGAAAGAAAAACTTTAGTTAAAATGAGTTCAGAACAAATATTTTTGGGACATACAAAAGCTACGCTCGCTGGATCAATAAGAAATCCAGTTCGCTCACCTCTCAATCTGTAAACACTAGAAGTAGTGTGGAAATGGTTGGCGGTTTTTAGCGCAATACTCATGTGGAAGGGGTGGGGGTGGTGTGAATGAAGATACTCTGAAGTGTCGTGGATCAAAGTTCAATCAGATAAGTTACAACGCTTTTACGAGCTTATTCTCCTGATGTGGATAAAGCGTCACACCTGGACAAACTATGCCCCCGCGCTTCATCACAGCAAGGGACAGCGAGATCGGAAAAATCTGAATAGAAGCCGTTTCTTACTTTGTTCGTCACCGGCTTCTGATTCATAATCAGAAGCCGGCATTCAGACTTTTCATTCAGAATTCATGATTCTGATTCAGAATTTTGTGGGCACTTCGATGAATGTAAAATGTGAAATGGATTTCCCTTGGAATGCCTTGGAGCGGTAATATGAAATTAATGTTTATCTCAGAAGCTAAACAAGCACACATGAAATCGAATGATGGTAGGTACTCCTGAGGGTGGTATTTAATACCTACCTGCCCAGTCGTGAATCCGCCGTTTTGAGGCGTTTGCGCCCCTAAGTGAGTGGCCAGTATCCTGCCGCGGCCTTAACGGACTTGTCCGACTCGAGACATTTGGTTTAGCCGGAGCTGCGTGTTCCCAACACCCAAGTATATGCGAGGATAGAGCATTATATTTGCACGGATGGAGGGGTGGGGCTATCGAGTTGTCAGTTTGTGAGTACCTTCTTTTTTTGTTAAATTGAAGTATGCCGTCATGACGAAAAGGCGAAATTTATCCATGGCATGCGCATGGCAGTCACGTTATGTTTACCATGTTACCGTCAGGTTTTAGTTGTATAGCTGGGATGCGCCTCGCCTGAAGGGCTTAACATACCAAGCGAAGCCCAGGTGCCTGTGGCGACACGTCGCCGCGCCAGAGGTAGCTCAAAAGTTCTGTGGCTGGGCGACTGGGGGAGGAGCGATGGAAACGTTGCCCCGAGAGCAAGCGTGACTCCGACTTGAGAAGAGACGGAGTCCCGCTCTTCTTTAGTTTATTTGTTCTGTGATCGTTTTGTAACAAATGAAATCTCAGATCAGGCTTTGGTTTGCTATACAGCATGATATATCGTGTTAAATCCCATAAATGTGTCACTTGCCGTTTAAAGCGTATGGGGTAAGAGCCAGGTTCCCAGTGGCTCTGCCCAGGCCAGCGACACTATAAATAATCCGAGCTGGAACCTTTTGTGAATCGTTCACTTCCGAATGCGTGATGTTTGTCATGCGGGCAAGCCTGGGATATGTGAGATGGGCGCATGCTTGCGATGTGACGTTGTATGTGTTGTGTGAGGCGGCACTAGCATCTTGTGTTCCGACAGGCGGAAAGTGCTGGTGGTGCCTCACACTTCCCCCATAAATGTGCGATCCGCAGTCCAGGTAGTGGTGCGTGCTGATGAACAATCGAACTGAGCGTTGGATGGTTTTTGTTTGTCCTAGAGAAATGTGCCAAACTGGACAGTTTTAGTCTGGGGAAGTGGCGCGCACCTGTTGTTTCGCCGCCGTGTTCTTCCGATCGGCGGTTTAATGGAGTCGCCGCCGTGTGTGGTGAGTCGCCCGGTGTGGGTGAATTGACTAGTTTTGCGACTGAGCTGCGTACAACTACTGTAGTTGAAGAGAGTGTGTGGGTGACCAGCGGACGGGACGGAGTGGCCGCCTGTTTGTGGTTGAGTGAGTATTGGTGGTGTGGAACGCGTGCTTCCTGGCCGGGGTCCGATGCTCAGAATGCGAGGTAGCGGGCCCGCCTATGTGCCAACGTGTGATGTGGCGTCACCTGGCGGTCAGGTGACGATCTGTCGAGGTGCTGGTCGGGCTACGACCTGTCTCACCCGGTCAGGCACACCGATACTGAACAACGCAACGCTGCCGCGGCTCGGAAAAATTCACCACTGCAGGGTTAGATGGCGCTGTCGGTAATGTACCCGATCTGATCCCAACCGTGGTGTGCCGCAGAGTAGCTGGAGGAAATTTTTGAATATTATGAGCGGCGTGAAATCTCAATGGCGGGTTGAACGAGCGAATGTCTGCCATTTTCACGGCGCTCACTTTTCTTCCTGGGGGTTCTCGCGGTTCCGCAGGCATGCTTTGTATTGCAGAGCGTAGGCGTTGGCGTGATCAAATCCGGTGTGCTGATGTACACAAATTAGTATCAGCGACTTAAGACGGATACTAGCGACGCAAAGTCGACATGCCGAAGTGAGAGCACCAGACTCCCAGGTCTTCGCCGAACCCGCGCGCCACCTGGCTCTCCTCACATCACTCTGCAGTTTTTCTCGAGAGTGCGGCTAACCCCGGAGTGCTGTATAGTCCAGTCGAGAGGTGGTAGTGTCTGGCCTGCGGTGCCCTGATGTCTGAGCTGAGGTGTCCTGGCATCTGATCTGAAGCGCCCTGGCGTCTGATCTGAGGTGTCCTGGCGTCTCTGAGGGGCCCTGACGTCTGATCTGAGGTGCCCTGATGTGTGGGCTAAGGTGTCCTCACGTCTGAGTTGAGGTACTCTGGAGTCTGAGTTGCCCTGGCGTCTGGGCTGAGGTGCCCTGCGGCCTGGGCTGATAATAAGGAGCCGTGGATTCTGAGCTCGCTATTGAGTGCGACTCCGTTGCTGCCGGCCGGCTGTTGGTGGGAGTAATGTACAAGTGCGCGGCGTACCGCCTCCTGCACTCCCGCCTCGATTGTTGGTTTCTTTTTATCGGTAACTTTATTTAATAACTTATTCTGTTTTTTGTAACTGTGTGCCTGTGTGCCCTGTCGAGGGTGGTCCGATCGGCCAGTTTTTTGAGCATGCTCCTTCTTTGGTAGACTGTATTACCAGCGGTGTTATATATGTGTGTTTTGATTGAATGCGTATCTTACTCCTAAAATATGTCCTTTTCCTTCCTATTTTTGTTGACCCTGTTCGGAGTAAGGCCCTTGGAACAATTTTCTATGTAGACGAATGTTCAATAAACGTCGAACGCGCTGGGCCGCCTGTGGAGCTGGACGGTGATGTGAGGGTGAGGGCGGCGTTCCTTCGGTGCCAGTGCTACTTTGTCTACAGCGTCAATTGGTTCCAGAAGCTTTTGCCCGAATATTCAGCATCGAAATAGACCTGGTGTTTATCATAAGTTATTGGCCGGCCAATTCATGATGGAAAAAGTTAGCATTATGTTTCATACTAATGTTAACAGCGCAGTACCACCACCCGTGGCCTCGGCCTGTGCTGCTCTGGCCCAGGAGAAACAATGTATCTGCGTCTTCCCGCCAGCTCTAGTAGCTGGCGAACCGAATCAGTAATAATTGAGACACAGGGGACAAGAAACAATCCGGGGAAAACGTGCGAATGGTTTGTTTTTTCAATATTCAAGAAATATTGCCTGCGAGATTTGGCCGTTTACAGAGATTATTTTTCCGAGCATTCACAGGTGCAGCATTCTTACGAAGCAGCTGAAGATTTGCCAGTGCCCGTAGACTGCTGAACTCACACGGTGCTTTTTTCTAGGCACACCGGGAACGCACCTTTTGAACCTTAAGCTTTTGAGCCGATCATGCATCCAATACAAATGAAATGGTCAGTCGGTGCCTGACTGCCACCGCGACCGGTCAAGGTCATGGCTCGCTCCGCCTTGGAGGCTTAACCGGCGGACTGCTGGGGTGCGGGGCGCTGCGTAGACGCCACAGTGAGCGCTCTCTGAGCACAGATCAGTACCCAGGGACAAGTGCAGTGGTGAATTATAAAATTAGTGTCGTGTGAAACACTATGCCGGTGTCGGATAGTGATGCAGATGCGATGGCGGATTCGGTGTTTATTGATGACCCGGCATGCGCTTCGGACAGCTCGACAGGTAGAAAGAAGAGGCAGCTATCCGTAACCGAAATGGCCAGGAAAATTGAAAGGAAGAAACAGAAGAATGTCCCCGAGGGAAGAAAATCTCCAAACAAGGGTGAGTCAGCGTCGCCCGTCACGCTTGATGCGATCAGAGATTTGATTGAGACTGGCAACAGTCGTATCATCACTGCCCTAGAGGAAAAATTCACCCAACTGCAGCGTAGAATCGAAATTCTGGAAGCAGAAAAATTCGAAAGAGATACTACAGTCGACCAACTAACTCGTGACCTTGAGGCCGAAAAAGTCAAAACTCGAGACCTCGCTGAGAGACTAGAGTCTTTGGATGCCAACCGACGCCTGTCTTCTCTTATTTTGACATGCAGCGACTTTGGTTCTCGCAGAAATGGAGAAGATATCATTGCGAAATCAGTTCACGTCTTGAACAAGCGGTTTTGCGATCTGAACCTCAGCTCTGATGAGATCCAGGCAGCTCATCGCCTGGAAAATGACCATAAGGTCATCATAAAGTTCATAAGACGACACGTGCGAGACGCAATCTTCGAACGTCGCTTCGAGCTTTCGAGGGGAAGAACAGGATCGGGCGGCAACAGTGCTAACTCTCATTCCATGGCACCCTTGTACTTGTCTGAGTCCTTGACGCCGTCAAACCAGCACTTGTTCCGCCTAGCTCTCGCGGCGCGGAAACCCGAGAACGGAAGCAAACTAGCCACCGTCTTCACGCGACGTGGGAACGTGCTCTGCCGGAAGACATTTCGGGGAGAGAACATCCGGATCCGAGATGAGGTCCACCTCCGTGGCGTGCTCGGTGGGACGCTGCCCCCTCTGCCGTCTCTCCGTGGCCCGGGGCGGCGTGACGCCTTGGCCGGCGGAACCCCTGCGCGCGCCCCGGCGGAGACGCGGCCAGTCTCCGGCGTGAGACTTGGAACTGCCGTTGGTCACGTGACAGCTGCTGGTGCGGTCCCTGCCGGCCCTAGAGATGTCAGGATTGGCTCCCTGCTCCCTCGCCAGCCTCCTGAAGCGACGTCACGGAGCCCTGACTGCTTTGAAGCGATGGAGGATTCGAGGACAGCTGAGTGTCCGTCCGCGACGTCCGTCTGCCCGCCCTCCGTCTCTACGGACTCTGCGAGGATTACGGACAGGTCCATGTCAACTCGGCCTCCAGTTGAGTCGTTGCAATCTTCGTCGGACCGTTCGTAGCAGCGCGGGACCCGTGTGAGCATCCTCGGCTCGGACAGTCGTTACTCCGCTGAGATCAAATCTCAAGCGCCGTTCGTAACTTTTCTGGGTGAGTGAGGAACATAATATTTTGCAGTCTATGAACTTTATGGATTATTCATTTCTCTTTCTTTTAATGTGAAATGAAAAGAAAAATGGAACTTCTGGCCTTTCAATTGTTCCTTGTAAGCTTATATTCATATTTGATCCCTTGCTGAAAAAATACATTTGGCCGAAAACCTATTAAGAGCAAATGTCGTGAGGCCTTTTTCCGCTGATGACATAATTTTTGTTGACTGAGGTTTCATATGTGTGCTCGGTGCCATCCCAGTTGTCAACTGCAAAGCCTGATGTTAAATTTTCCTTCCAAAAATGTAACCTGCAATGTAAGATGCATGAACTTAGAATAGCATAAAGCTTTGAACGTAGTGGTTCCCGCGTATCATATGTGCAATGGAACAAATGCAAAATCATATTCCATGCCCGTGTACAATATATGTTGAGTCAGGTTACTGCCGCCACTGCTATGATTTTCCGTCAGATGGACCGTGAGCACGGAGCGACACACGTCGGCCGGGCTCCTCTCGCCTTCGCCCCGCCGGTACCGTGGCCCAAACAGCTCACTACCCTGGGAAGTCCGTACAAACAAAACACCTCGCACAGTTTGGTGAGATAGGCGGGGCGGGAGGGGCCCGACCTCTCGATCGCTGCTCCGCTTGTTCGAACTTCTTTCTCGCTGTGCATAGAAAGTCTAGCTAGCTCACAACGAATGTGAGGGATGAAATATCAATGCTCCAGGAAATGATTTGGGACAGGCATGTTTGAAGTCTACCATGCCAGTTGTTAATCGTTTTGGGCCTGTCTCCTCGTTCACACGCATTGTAAATCATGAGGTTGATAGGCTGTAATGTTGTGTCAGGGCAATGGACATCAAGACACTGAAAGATCGATACGGTAACAGGAAATTCGACAAAAGAATGTTTGTAAATCAGTAAAAAGTGTAAAGTTTTTCTACTGTGATCACTATTCATTGCCCAATTTGTAATCGTTTATTGACATATTGCTTACTGTACACGCATACTAAGTCAAGAGAACCAATGCCAAAATACCTGTTAAAACTTTCAGTAATGCAGCACGTTATATAAAGCCATTAAGTATGTTATCTTCCGTTTCCTCTGCGATGCCCACAGGACTGCCGGCGCGGGCGGGTCTGGCGCGGCGCTGGGCGGCATCTCCCGTGCGAGCGTTTAACTCCTTTCGGAACTCTGCCTGTCAGTGTCCGCCTCGGACCCGTCCGCGGTGGATGGTAGAGAAGTGGGAGAGGAAACTGTCTTTGGTTTACTTAAGTAGTTAGTAGTTTTGTTCACTGTGTGCTGTGGTGGTTTCCGTCACCTTACTTTTAGTGGTCGAGCTCACTTTGTTCTTTCAATCATCTACGGTGGCGTCACCTTTAGCCAAGCTCAGCTCTTGACTGTGGAAGCTCCGCAAGGGGCTGTATGTTTTTTCCACAGGCCGCATAATGGATGTCGGAGGCTTGAAAGCGAAAGTGTCTTCTTGAGCTGTCACATCGTGTGTTAACCACTCTTTAAACTCATTGGAATAAGTTGATCGTAAGGTGTGTCGGAAAAGACTTTATGAATGTTTGGAAGTCAACCTTGCTATATTTATTTTGTGTCCCGCACCTCGGCAGCGGGCCTTGTCGCCTCTTGGCTGTATCGACGTGGCTAGGTGCCTTGTCCTTGTTATCATGGGAGTGGGAGAGGAACATAGGACAGATATGTTGACCAAACAGCAGCGTTCACGAGAAAATGAGCATTATTCATTTTCATACCTTGCTCTAGGAATAGCCTTCAGAACAGAGTGCTATTTGATCATGAATCGAGTTATGCAACTAATAACAAAAAACGCAGGCTAAATTTCATATTTTGACCTTTAATGTACGTGACTTAAGGGATGCAACCAAAAGAAGGTCTATCTTTCGGCACATTCATACAAAATACCCCAACAGCATTGCTGTCTTACAGGAAACCCATTCGTCAGATGAGGTAGAGTCTTGTTGGAGAAATGAACATGGAGGTGACATCATATTTTCCCATGGGATGTCCAGAAATCAAGGCGGTATAGCCATATGCATGCCAAAAAACATAGCAATGGTAACAGAGACCTTACACCGTGCTGAAAATGGCAGAATATTGGCGGTTAATATGAAACAAAACAATTTTGACATGGTTATTATAGGTGTGTATGGCCCAGCTGGTCATTCAGTGCAAGAAAAGTTTAATTTTCTTCATGAGTTACGTGACACTTTAGATAGATTTGGAACAGGAAATGAAGTTGTATTAGGGGACTTTAATATTCGCTTGGATGAGGATAGACATGAAGTTTCAGCAGAGCTTAGAGATCTATTAGAAATTTTCCTCTTAAGAGACGCTTGGAAAGATACTCACAGTACCGGCAAGGGTTTCACCTGGCAGAGGCCTAACCATAAAAATCAATCAAGACTAGACTACATATTCATATCAAACACTTTATTCTCGTCCAATGTACTTCACTTCAACATCGACCCTGGCATTCACAGCGATCATAGTTGCGTCACGCTAATCATGGAGTCCTGCAAGAATCAAAGAGGTCCATCCTTTTGGAAATTTAATAATTCTCTTTTGGGAAATGACGAATTTGAAAAATTGGTCAGAACCGAGATTCAAAAAGTCTGAATAACTCCGGAGTATATGAACCTAATGTTACCTTAGGAATTAAAATCGAGATTCTCTTAAGTAACATACGTCAAATATGTATGAAATTTGGCAAAAAGATGGCTGAACAGAGAAGGAAAGACGAAGGCGAGCTCGAAAACATAATACGTAGCTTTGAGGCAGACCTAAGTATTTTAACTGGAGAACAATTAATAGAATACAATGATAAGAAAGAAAAAGCTTAACGATCTGAAATTGAAAAAGGCAAGAACAGCAATGCTCTTCTCAAAAACCCGCTGGGTAGAAGGGGAACGGGCCACGAAATATTTTCTCAGAAGGGGAAAACAACTTTCTGCACAAAAAGTAATTAACGAAATTATTGAAGGGGAAAATATTATAACTGAAAATAAACTGATACTTGAGGCCTGCGCAAACCACTTTGAAAAATTGTATACCAAAGAGAATAGATCCAACGATGCGGAAAAAATTGCATACATACAAGGAACACCTCTACCGCAGTTGTCAAATGAAGACAAGGAAAGATGTGAAGGAGACGTTGATCTAGAGGAATGTACTTTTGCATTGAGTAAAATGGCTAAGAATAAATCCCCGGGAGTAAGTGGATTCACGCCAGAATTCTTATTACATTTCTGGAATGATTTAGGGCCATCCATTGTTCAGTACATAAATGATTCGCAAAATGAGGGATTGTTCATAACACATCGACGGGGCATAATAACGTTGATACCGAAAAAGGGAGATCAGAGATTCCTGAAAAATAAGAGACCAGTGTGCTTACTCGACGTCCTGTACAAGCTCATCGCGAAAGTTATTGCCATTAGGATCTCCTCTGTCATTGATGGTCTAATAGATAAAACCCAAACAGGATTTATTCGTGGGCGTCACATAGGAGAAAACATTCGATTAGTTCAAGACATAATTGAATACTGTAATGAAGACCAGCTTTCTGGTTTATTTTTATCTCTCGATTTCGCAAACGCGTTCGAACGCCTAGACCATGACTACATAATACATACCCTGAGAGCATTCAATTTTGGCGAAAGCCTCATCAGCTGGGTTAACCTTCTTATCCGGGACATCCATTTAACCGTAGTGAATAACGGGTATTCATCACGATGGATACCTGTCCAGCGCTCCACGCTACAGGGGTCATGTATAAGTTCTCTCATCTTTATCTTGGCTATCGAACTTCTTTCAGTAAGAATGAAGCTTAACAACAACATCCATGGCATTGTAATTTCAAAGCAAGAATATAAGATAAGCCTTTACGCTGATGATATTAATTTATTTATGTCAGACAAAAAATCTGCATCTGAAGCCTTTGCTGTGCTTCATGAATTTGAGCTGATTTCTGGACTTAAACTAAACTTACAGAAATGCAAAATGATGTGGCTAGGGAAACTAAAAGACAGTACGGATACAATCTACAATCTAATACCGGAAACTAAGATTAAAAGTTTAGGTGTTGTATTCAGTGCTTCATCACCATGTTATAAAGAAAATGCCGAATCTGTATCCAAAGCAATTAGCACTACTTTAAATATCTGGCAGCAAAGAGATCTAACAATCAAGGGCAGAATAACGATATCCAAGGCACTTCTCATCTCCAAAATGGTTTATATTGGTAACACGGGCATGATTCCTAAAAGATACCAAACAGAAATTCAAAGCAAAATCATGAGATTTATATGGAGGGGCAGACCACCCAAAGTCGCAAAAAGGTGCTCTGCCAGCAAATAAAGAATGGGGGATTAAATGCCATAGATATAGAGAAATTCTGCCTCTCCCTCAAGCTAGCCTGGGTAGCAAAGGTGTTCAAAGAAGAACAACCCTTATGGAAAAAACTGCTTCAAGCAAGGGTAGGAAGATGCGAACTTGCTGACCTATTTAAAACATACATGAATCGTCAAACAATAAACTCGTTGAAAATTTCCAAATTTTACAAGGATATATTGACTGAATTTCAAAAATATACGTTTCGGCCACTTACCAACTATAAGGATGTACAAAGGGAACCGTTATGGTATAATAGCCAAGTCAAATTAGCAAACAACGACTGTTTCAAAACAATGTATCCCTCTAACATAAAGATTATAGACGATATTCTCGATATCACTGGAAACATAATGAGTTTTGAACAGCTTCGCAGGAAATACCCTAGTCTTCGAACAAATTTTTTGACTTATCAAACACTTATACGCGCCATACCAGATCTATGGGTTCATCTTCTGCAAACTGGAAACTACAGACCATTCTCAGAAACTGATAGGGGGGAGCCCTACAAAATAAAAATCAATGAAGAATTGAAACCGGCAAAAGACACAAAAAGCAAACAGTTTTACCTGGACCAACTTCTAAAACAAACACCAGCAGCACAAATACGATGGGAAGGGGAAGGGCATACTATGGAATGGAGACGAATTTATGAAATACCTTATCAGTGTACAAAATCAACTAGACTGCAATCACTTCAATTTCGAATTCTTCATAGGTATATTCCGACGAAAAGGTACCTATTCGTCAGAGGGGTAACAGATTCGGAAAAATGCACGAAATGTAATCATACCGATACACTTAAACACTTTATATACTATTGCCACGACGTAAAACGTATTTGGGAGTTCGTTAAGATCAAACTTGCTAGCGTTAATAACAATATCCCTTTGCCATTAAGCCTCAGTGATGCATTATTTGGTCTAACGAAAGGAAAACAAGCCCAGAATGTCATTATTCTCTTAGCTAAACAATACATAATCGCCTGTAAATTGGGAACAACATATACAACGCCAAACATAGAGACATTCAAAAAAAGACTAAATGCATATATTGAAATAGAAAAAACAGCTGCGTTTCAAAACAACAAATTAGCGAAATTTCAAGAAAAATGGGATGGTTTCGAAAACGCTTAATTTATCGTGAGCGCTGCTAGGAATAGGGATAAAACTGAGATTATGTAACTCAACCATGATCATTTGGTAACAGGATGTAACTAACTGTATGAGTTGTGTGTTGCTTTGTCCTATGAAGAAGAATGTTTTGTGACAGGAAATACAGCTTTCATGAGTGAAAAAAGTAAATAAAAAAATGAAATGGTGAGCCGGGAGGGGCAGTGTGTCCCATGGATCAGTTTCCCTGTATTTCGTGTGGGACCGCCCCGGAAGATCGCTAGGCCATCTGAGCGCGTGGGCTGCATTTGCGATAATCCTTGGGTCTGCCACAGGCTGTGCCAGTTGCCGGGGCGGCCGTGGATTTCTGGCGCCCTGTGACGTACCACCACCAACTGCCCTGCACCTGCTCCTGCTCCGATGAGTCTCTGATCCACAACCCTCGCCGCCTTCGATGAGTCTCCGATCCACAGCCCTCGCCGCCTTCGATGAGTCTCCGATCCACAACCCTCGCCGCCTTCGATGAGTCTCCGATCCACAACCCTCGCCGCCTCGGGTGAGTCTCCGATTCACAACCCTCGCCGCCTTCGATGAGTCACCGATGCACAACCCTCGCCGCCTCCGGTGAGTCTTCAATCCACAACCCTCGCCGCCTTCGGTGAGTCTTCAATACACAACCCTGCCGCCTCCGGTGAGTCTTCAATCCACAACCCTCGCCGCCATCGGTGAGTCTCCGATCCACAACCCTCGCCGCCTCCGGTGAGTCTTCAATCCACAACCCTCGCCGCCTTCGGCGAGTCTCCGATCCACAACCCTCGCCGCCTCCTGTGAGTCTTCAATCCACAACCCTCGCCGCCTCCGGTGAGTCTCCGATCCAAAACCCTCGCCGCCTCCAATGAGTTTCCGATCCGCAACCCTCGCCGCCTCAGGTGAGTCTGCAATCCACAACCCTCGCCTCCTCCGGTGAGTCCCCGATCCACAACCGTCGCTGCCTCACGTGAGTCTCCGACCCACAATCCTCGCCGCCGCCTGACGGCGGCGGCGACAGTCTTCGCCATTCTCCGTGGCTCTGCCTTTGGTGCCATATATCTCCCCCTGCACTGCACTGTGCACTGTGCAGTCCTATGTCTTGTCTGGCGGTGCTTCCACGATCCTGTCTCCGCTAATGGTGTTTCCACAGTCGTGTCTCCGCCGCTCTGCCTGTTCTGCCCCTGTCTGATGTGATGTTGCCGTCCTCGCCGTCCTCTGTATTACCCGTGCTGCCGACACAGTTCTCTCTCTCTCTCGCTCTCTCTCTCGCTCTCTCTCTCGCTCTCTCTCTCTCTCTCTCTCTCCTCTCTCCTCTCTCCTCTCTCTCTCTCTCGCTCGCTCTCTCGCTCTCTCTCTCGCTCTCTCTCTCTCTCTCTCTCTCTCTCTCTCTCTCTCTCTCTCGCTCTCGCTCTCTCTCTCGTGTGAAAAGTTTCAAATTGATCGAGTTGGAAATGCAGCTATGGTAGAACTCAGAAGTTAACCCGGATCTGCCCAAATTTTTATTTCTAAAAAAATGCATATTTTCTGTGTCCTTAGGTGCCACTGAGTACGAATATGCGGCGCTTTTTTGGTTATGACGTCGCGTTCACGAGATATGCGGCATCTATATATAGACTATGGGCTGATACGTGCACAAAATCGGAGCATTCTGATGATTCACGCGTGTAACGTGATGTAATTTATTTGAATGTTCAGAGTTAGTTGTGATTTACACGTAACAGCTGTCTGCAACATGAGAGGGACCATTTCCTCAATTTTTAATGGGCATGCATGTGCAATGCCTCCAGTCAACGGCGGCCGTCATCTCCAGGGTACGGGGATCAGTCGTAACCAAATTTCGAGAGAAGTTTCGACGAACACAAGTTGGCTTCCATAACTGTATTTGAAACAAACTTTCAGGAAAAACGGTACAAAATTACGGTACAATAAGTTCTGATCAAGTTAAGATCATGTTCAGCCTAGCGCCGCCACTTCCGGCCAGAAAACGGGGCACGCGACCAGTGCTTCTCACGCATTCTACTCCAGCTGGTGGTAACCGCGGAAACACTTCATGCATAGTGCCACGCGGCACTTGGAGCACGCAGTGGACGGACGCGACTTGCAAGTCTGCAGCGCGCACGTTCGGCCTTGCGCCGCCACTTCCGGCCAGTGCTCCATGCCCGTCGAAGCGGGCGTCATCGGCAACTGCGCACAGGCGTGGTCTGCCCACTCCCCGAACTCGAGTGGCCCCCGGCGCCGCAAGCAGAGTTCGCGCCACCTCGCGTCGGAAGTCCAGCAGAGGCATCTCGCCGTGCCCATCCAGCCGGTGCAGCACCCATGCGTTGAAGACGGCCGCGTCCAGCATCCAGGTGAAAATCGGTCACCACCACTTCTTCCGACGGATGTTGATGCGGTAGAGCCCGATGCTCTGGTCGGCGCGGTCCGTGCCGCCCATGCTGCGGTTGTACAGCTGGACAACAAATGGTTGGTCCACTGACACTTTCTTCTTCTCCTTCGCTGACCAGCGTGACGCTTTCTGCAGAGGATGCTCGGCGGCGAGGGTGGAGGCGATGGTGACGACGGAGTTGTCCTTCCACCGCGTGAGCGCGATCTGGTTCTTCGTGTCGTACACGACAGACACGGCACCACGCGGCTTCCCCTTCATAGACTTCTGATCTGTGATCGGGCAGGAGCGCGGGATGCGATTTTCTCGGATCGTCCCCGTGCAGGCGTAGCCCCGCCTGCGCAGCTCTGCAACGAGCGGGAGCCCGGTGAAGTAGTTGTCGATGTAGACGCGTAGCGGAAGTGCACGCACAGCATCCGGTAGGTCTTCCAGAAGTCGAAGGAGCGTGCCACCGCCCTTGCCGAACTTGCGTTCCACTTCAGAGGCATCTCCGCTCGCCCCCTGGTAGATGTCGAAGCGGAGCAGGAAGCCGTTGGTCCCACTGTTCAGGCACCAGGCCTTGAAGCCGAACCGCACCGGTTTGTTTCGGATTGATTGTTTGCATCCGTGCCTCCCAAAATATTCGATCATCGCCTCGTCCAGGTCAACGTTGCAGTCCATCGGATACGCCTCCCCGAACCGAGCGTTGAGGATGTCCATCATGGGACGCAGTTTTGTCATCCGGTCGCTGAGGTTGAGGTGCGCGTTGTCGGCGCAGTGAATGTAGCCGATGATCTCCTCGAACCTGTTGCGTGATATGGCCCCGGCGACGAGGGCGCACTGAAGATCTTCATCTGTGCTCCAGTAGTGTCGGCGACTGAGGAGAGAGTGGTAACCCGAGAGCAGCAAGATCCCCAGCACGCGCTTCAACTCTCCGATGGTGAGCTGGAAGTTAGAGTCAGTCACCGCCGCATACTTGATTGTCTCTCGGACAAGGTGCGGGTAGACATCGGCAAGGAAGAAGTCCAACTTCTGAATTGCGCTCTTCCCGACGACAATGGTGGCGGCGGCGAGAGGCCTGGCATCCGGGAATTTTGTGAGGCGCTTCCTAGCGTTGGTCCACTTGTGGTCCATCGCATCTTTCTGCGAGCGTTCTTCGATGTGGAGGCCTGTTGGGGCTCCTCTTCTTCCTTCGTGTCGCCATCATCATCTCCGATCACACGTCCGTCGGCGAGGACCGCCACGGCGGGAGCACAAAGCTGCCGTCCCGAGAGATTATCGATAGTTCCTCCGCCGTCTTCCTCGCCGCTGTCTTCGTCAGACTCCACACTGACCGCGGGGGAGCAATGAAGATTGTATCCACAGCTGCGTCTTCATCTTCGATTGCATCGAGGACATCCAGCGCCGATCTGGCGCCCCTAAAAACCGTCATATTTTGTCAGAGGAGTTTGAACTTTTTGGCTTGGGTATCACCTGAAATGGTGTCGAAACTCGCCTAACCCCCAAATTCATGCTTCTCGAATTTCGGCCACTTTATATTGGAAAATTAAGGCCACTCATGCAAAAAAAATGTTTGCGGACGAAGGGGGAGGGGGTCGCTAAAAAAACTGGGGACACATCTGCCTTGCTCAACTGACAGTTTGCGATTGATTTTGGCGTTTGTTTTGCAAGCTCGCCCAGCCAAAAGATTGAGGGGTCTCATCCCTCGCTAGCCTCCCACAGGTTCCAATGTCATTGAATTTTGTATCCATAGACGCCCATAGTCTATATATAGATGTTTTGTAAAAAATAATACATTGAGGAAATACGTCAGGGCGAATCATCACTACAATCACATAAGTCAATAACCATTATATGACAATTGTTCCCTGAAAATTTTATCCCCCTATCGCGATTCTATCATAATATCCCGTAGCTCACCTTTGATCATGTTCCATCGTGAATCGCAACCGTCCGGATTCACTGACCTAGCACGACTGACCATTACACTGGGCAGACGGCGGCGATTCTTGTTTCGACAGGTCAAAGACTGGTTATAACCGGATACAACCGGCACGAATGGTGCTCGTCACTTGAGGGCGACAGAACTTACGGAAATTGGAGCATCTATATATAGACTATGGGCAGATTCGGGTTAACACGCGCATTGACGGGGGCTGGTACCCGCCCCCCCTCGGGTTTTCTGGAGAGAGCACAAAAACGGCGGCGCTACGCGCCGCCGTACTTGGCATGCCTTTTCCCTCATCATTTTTACAATTTCTGTGAAAATTTTAAGGTTAGGTCATCTCAGGTCAAGTCACCAGTACAGGTCGTGACCTGACCTAAAAAAATTTAAGATAGCATAAATCGGAGCAGGGTGAACTTATCCGATTGAAACTCATATCACATAATGGCCCAACCGAGTTCTCTAAAATATGTTCCGCTATTTTTGATATCGATGACCTAAGGTCAGGTACGAGGCATGACCTCTCCATTGGAAATACATGGGAAAATTATTTTTACTGAATAACTCAGTAACAGATGATGATAGAGCTTTTATTTTAGCTGCATTAGACTCGCCTTGGCTTTGCAGTTCAAATGATACGCATGTTATATAATTTGACCCTGACCTGACCTCAGGTCAGGTCAAATCCGTGATTTAACCTAGCAAGGTCAAATTATATATCATTCGATTCGGCTTGCTGCGATGATTCATATAGTTTAAGTCATTTTGCTCTATTTTTACTTGTTAAGATGAAATGGCCGAAAACCTTCATTTACATGTTATCCCTATGACGGCATGTTTTGACCTCTGGTGACCCTAAATGTGACCTGACAAAAAATGGTGCGAATGTTTTCGATGGAGAAGTGAATGGGCTACCCAACGCCGTTTACCGTTTTTCGCTACCTACCGTGGTTCTCGAGATCTTAGGGGGCGGGTACCCCCTCGTCAAAGCGAAGTTTGCTCAGACCTCCGTCAATGCGCGTGTTAAAGTGGGGTGACCTTGGTTGACCTCGCCTGGTGACCTGACCTGGTGTGGCCCGGGGTAAAAATTTCAGAGATGGTGGGGAAAATGAGGGGAAAGATAGACCCTCAACCGCGGTGCTGCGCCTCTTCGTTTTTTGTTATTCCGAAAAAAACCTTGGGGCATTGATGTCCCCCTCGGTGGGGTGAGGGTTATCCGTTGTCCTGTGCCATGCGGGCTTGAAGCATTTCTATAGCTCGGAAACGGACCGATTACAGTGACGAATCCTTTTCAAGACATCCGCATTTATGACTGATGCAAGAACGACCTCTGACCTGACCTGACCTCTGCTATGGCGTGCCTGAGGCGCCTACCGGCCAAGAAATAAACGCATAGTAAATTGAGCTAATCGTTCCTTTGTCTTTTTTTAGTATCATGAACAGTTTGGGTGATAACCAACTTGTGGGACACCCTTTAATTTCATTCAAAAGTCTGGTGGGCGCACCCTGAATCAGTGCTGCTGTCCCCGCTTACCTCTGGTTTTGATGAGAGGATTTTTTTAGTCAGGTTGTTAAATTCTGTGAGAGTAGTCGGAGAGGGAGGGAGACACGGGAACTCGGATACCTTGAGAACGCTATGTTCCGGAAACAGTGAACCTGGCTCGCTCTCGAGCTGGAAAACGAGCCGCCCTCAACTCCTGTCATCGCCCTGCGTATCCCAGAGATGTGAATAAGTCTTACCACGCGCATTGACGGGGGTCTGAGCTACCTTCGCTTTGACGAGGGGGGGCAGGTACCCGCCCCCCCAAGATCTCGAGAACCACGGTAGGTAGCGAGAAACGGTAAACGGCGTTGGGTAGCCCATCCATTTCTCCATCGAAAATATTTGACCATTTTTTTGCAGGTCACATTTAAGGTCACGAGAGGTCAAAACATTCCGTAATAGGGATAACATGTAAATTAAGTTGTTGGGCCATTACACCTGACCAAGTAAAGATAGAGCAAAACGACTTTAACTATATGAATCCTCGCAGCAAGCTGAATCGAATGATTTATGATTTGACCTTGCTAGGTCAAATGAAGGATTTGACCTGACCTGAGGTCAGGTCAGGGTAAAATTATATAAAATGCATATCATTAGAACCGCAAAGCCAAGGCGAGTCTAATGCAGCTAAAATAAACGCTCTATCGCCATCCGTTACTAAGTTATACAGTAAAAACCATTTTCCCATGTATTTCCAATGGAGAGGTCATGGCTCGTACCTGACCTTAGGTCATCGATACCGAAAATACCGGAGCATATTTTAGAGAACTTGGTGGAGCCATTATGTGATATGAGTTTCAACCGGATAAGTTCACTCTGCTCCGACTTATGCCATCTTAAACTTTTTGAGGTCAGGTCACTTGACCTGTACTGGTGACCTGACCTGAGATGACCTAACCTTAAAATTTTTACAGAAGTTGTAAAAATGATGAGGGAAAAGGTGTGCCAAGTACGGCGGCGCTACGCGCCGCCGTTTTACTGCTGTCTCTGAAAAACCCGGGGGGGGCGGGTACCCGCCCCCGTCAATGTGCGTGTTAACCTTCGCCCGGGTGGGGGTCTTTTTAAACCCCTCCCCCTCGGGTTTTTTCCAAAGTGACCAAAAAACGGCGGCGCGCAGTGCCGCCAAACTTAGTCTAGCTGTTCCTTCATCATTTTTACATCTTTCCTTAAAATTTTAGCTCAAGGTAGGTCAGGTCACCAGGCCAGGTGAAATGACCTCACCTCAAAAAATGCTTAGAACTGCATAACTAAAATAAGGATTAATTGATCAAGTTGAAACTCATACCACATATTGGGCCCACCAGGACCTACAACATATGTTCTGGAATTTTTGATATTGGTGACCTAAGGTCATGTGCAGAGGTTTCATGCCCTCCCCATTGCAAATACATGGGCAAAATCACGAAATTAGCTTTTCTCATTAAGTATGGATGGAATCAACTTCAAACATCGGTTACGACTTGCTCTTAGCCCATTTCTGAAGTTGATGCCAACAATTTTTACTTGTGACCTTTGAAAGGTCACCTTAGGCCAAACAAGTATTTTTTGGTGTTTTACTCTATAAATTTGAATAAACAAAGATGAACTTTTATTTTGTCACCAAAGTGTTTGTATAGTCACTGCAAGTCAAATTATATACATCATGACTATACCAGGTCAAGTTGAGTCAGACCGTTGACCTGGGTCAGGTCAAATTTTGACATTTGACCTGGCATAGCAATATTATATATCATTCGGTTCATATTGACAAGAGGATTGCAATGGTGCCTCAACTATAGCTGCATCTTGTTTGGTTTGGAAGTTATTAGCGGAAGAGGAAACGCCGTTATGCATGGGTGGCTATGGACATTCCCAAGAACATTGCCAATATTCAGTGACCTGTAGCTCACTAGGCTGTGACCTGACACGAAAATCATTGCTACTGTAATGAAAGAGCAACTCAAGAGCTTTCGAATGGTGTTAAAAAATGTTTCTAGCTATCATAGTTTCTGAAATATATGAGGTTTTCTTAGTACACCTCATTTTAGCGATTTTGACCTATTTTGACCTCTGGTGGCCTTGATATTGACCTGACGGGAAAAATGACTAAAGTATTTTCGATATCAGTTTTGAAGAGCTTTCGATTGCCGTTTGCACTATTTTCTAGCTCTCTTAGTTTTTGAGATCGTGGGGAAGGGTCTTTTTTAGCTCCTCCCTCCACCCCCACCACAGGGCGAAGGCGGCTCGTACCCGCCTCCGGGGCAAGGGTTAAAACGGACTACAACGGCATCGAAGTACGTGTGTGAAATGGGAAAGAAGGGATCTGTGAAAGCAGTGCTGTAGCATTCCACGACAGATCGACAAATCGATAACACCCTCATATCGCAGATTTCGTTTTTTTGTCCGGAGGAAGGGGCTATTAACACCCGCACTGGAGGGGGGTCTGGCACTAACGCGCACTGGAGGGGGCCTGGTAGGCCCCCCCAAGATCTCGGAAACTAAGAGGGTTAGAAAAACGCCACGTGGTAGGTGGGTGGGGGGCTATGGTGGTCTACATGATGACCAATTTTCATTGACCTAGGTCAATATCTTCAAGGTCAAACGAGGTCGTAAATGTCAAATATTGGCCATGCTGGGATCGATTGGTAAATGCTGTGATTATGCAGGAAAATGGCGGGAATAAGCTAAAGGCGGACAAGGTTCATAGAGAAGAGGTCTCAAAGAGGCTTCCCCACAACTTTTGGGTCAAGGTCATTCAAGGTCATTGACCTTTAAGGTCACCATATGGTATACTACTTATTATTTACACTTTGACTAACACTGTAGCCACTGTTTGGCGGGGAATGAGGATTGACCTTTCCCAATGGCCTTTGACCTTGACATTTGACCTTGACCTTTGTATTGGGGTACCCTACCGATGACGTCATAGCATAATATATGTCAGACGGGGTAACGTCATTTGGCCGGACGCACAGTGGTCAGTGACCTTGAAAGTGCAGATATGACCTTGACCTGTGACCTTTGACCTTGACCTTGACTTTCATGTGAAGTGACCTTGACATATAGTCCCGCTTATATGACGTTATGACGTCACCACTCGGTCTTCAATGCAAGCTAACTGGTCCGACCGCGCGTTTACGGCGATCTCAAAATGCAGGTCTGACTTTGAAAGCCTATAAGTAAAAAAATTTTCGGCCGATTTTCAAAAATTCTTCACCAATCGACGCGCTATTAATTTCTGTTAAATGTGGCCACGTTTTGTTGTTCGGCTACAAGCGGTTCTCCGGCCACCTCGGAAAAACAGGTAAGGGGGGCCTCCGAGGCCCCCTCCAGTGCGCGTGTTAATGGAGATGATGACGATTTTCGTATTCATTTTCCTCACTGACTTACGGAACGAAAATTATAGCCCCAGACATTTTGACCATACTCGCATGTCTTCTTTAAAGACGAAATTATACCTATATGCTTCTACAAATACCATAAAAATTGATGCAATTCTATTAAGGACGAATTAGGAATTCTGGCTCGTTAGAAATATAATTAAAAAATTCAATTTTGAATGTACTAGTACATTCTTGAATTTTTCGAAATCTATAAAAACTATTTTCCTATGACTTATTTTAAACTTTTTGAGGCTCGTGTTACTCTTTATATTTTTGACTTTAAGATTCAGCAATAAAAACAATGGAGCCTTTAACCCGCGCCCCACCGGCGGGGGTCCAGCGCCACCTTCGCTCCACCGGGGGCCATTGATGCCCCCTCTCTAACTCCGAAAATATGGGGGTTAACGCAAAACTGCAAAGTGCCTTAGAAACCTCACGTGAATTCAGTAAGAAATTACTCCACATGTTTAAGCGCTCAGGTCAATGTTTTGACCTCTAGAGGTCAAGTTAGGTCAAGATCGGCTATTTTCACTCAAATATGCAATGCTTAAGCAAACTGGGCATACCCCTTATGCCTTAAGAGTATTGAGATCTGGTAAAGTACATTTGATAGGAACATGCCAGACCTTTTTCCGCCATGTGGAACGTAATGACCTCCCGCCAGTAGTTTGACCTCCCAGAGGTCACCTCGTGACTTAATATGACCTGACGTCACGAAAGGTTAGAAAGTGACCTTGCCGTATATCAAATGAAAGCCAGTGACGAGACATACACGATGATGTTTGATTCAGCGCTCAAGCTTCATTGGGTCAGAAGTTATTGTCAAAATACTGTTTTTGACCCCTGGTGAGCTTTGATGACTTTGGAGAGGTCAAAGGGCCAATATGGCCCCTGGGACCCGTGAAAGGGTGTCCAAGAACGCTTTTCTGAGTAAGCTTTGCATTTGTAATCGTTTTTGTGACTTTTATATCATAAAACAGCTTTTCCCCATGCTTTTTCAATGGGAGAGGTCACCTCATGACCTGACCTCAGGTCACGAAATCGAAAAATCCTGGATATACATTATGTAGACCCTGGAGGGGTCATGAGGTGTAGGAAGTCTCAAATCGATCCACTAAGAAATGTAGATCTTATAGAGCTCAAAATTTGAAGTGAGGTGACCTTGGTTGACCTCGCCTGGTGACATGACCTTGGTTGACCCGGGAAAAAATTCAGGGATGGTGGAAACATGATGGGGTGAGAGATAGCGCCCTCAACCGCGGTGCTGCGCCTCGTCTTTTTCTGCTATCCCGAAAAAAACTCGTGAGACCACCGATGCCCCCCTCCCCTGTGGGGCAAGGGTTAACAGAAAGCGAGTTCTGAGCTCCCAAACGTCACGGTTCCCACTTTTGTGAGATTCATCCGCCGTCGCTGCGACTATAGAACGTTTCTGGTCACGAAAAATGTGTCAGTGTTAGGATTGGTGGGACATGAGGGCAATGATGTATTTAAAACAATAAATTATAATCAATTTCCCATCCCTTAACACCCGCACTGGAGAGGGGTCTGACACTTACGCGCACTGGAGGGGGGCTGGTAGGCCCCTGAGCTCTCGGAAACCAAGAGGCTTAGAAAATCTCCGGTTGGGGACTGGGTGGGAACTATTGAAATCTTTACTATGACCGATTTTAATTGACCTATGCGAGAATGTCCCAAAAATGTGAGCTTAACTTTTGAGGTTAAGGTCATTCAAGGTCATTGACCTATGACGTCACAATATAACTTGTTCCCTATAATTACCTATAATTACACATTGACTAGCACCATAGCAACCGTTGGACGGGAAATGAGGATTGACCTTTACCCATGACATTTTACTTTGACCTGTGACCTTAACGTTTACATTAATTTACCTTGACTATGACGTCGTAGCGTAATATACGTCATACTGGGTAACGCTATGCGACCGGAAGCACCGGACCAATGACTTTGAGAATGCTGGTATGACCTTGAACTGTGACCTTGACCTTCAAATGGGGTGAACTTGGCATATAATCTTGTTTTATATGGTGCTATAACGTTGCCAGTCGGTCTTTGATGCACGCGAACTAGTAGAACCGCGCGATTGCGGTGATTTCAAAATAAAGGGTTTATCTTTGAAAGTCTGTAATTACATAATTGGGGTCGATTTTCAAGATTATTTGACCAATCGACGTCGTGTAATATTCTCAAAACTAGAAATATAATGGTTTTGGCCACGAAGGGTTCTCCGGCTACCTAGAAAAAGGTGGGCCTCCGAGGCTCCCCTCCAGTGCGCTTGTTAACGCGCTGGTATGAGGCCCCGGGCCACCTTTACTGGCATGGGGGTACCCATCCCCTACGATCTCAGCATTCATGCTTGGAAGGGAAAACGGAAAGCAGTGTTCCAATGCTTGCCGCGCTCTCTGCCGAAAATGCCTATATAACTTTTCGACCAGGTCCTTTATGGGGTCTCGAGAGGCCAAGGTATGTTTCCATAAGAATACACTGGAAACCTACATTTTGTTTCGTAATGGCTAACAGACTATAACAAGAGGAAAGTTATTGCTATCCTTGAAATTTATGTGCAAAAACGAAAAGTACTCAAATTAGCCACTGAGCTCAGAAAGCGCTTCAATAATGCAATCACGAGAAAAGGAACATTGAAGATTCACAAGTTCGTACCGGCTAATTCGAAGATCATCATTGTGCATGAGCTCTCGAATGATGAGGGACAGAAGGGTCGAGTTTCACTTTGAATATGTGAAGTTCAATGGCGCCACGTGATGGAGTCGTTTTTCCGAT
Organism: Lepas anatifera; assembly: GCA_034440635.1. Taxonomy (NCBI): domain Eukaryota; kingdom Metazoa; phylum Arthropoda; class Thecostraca; family Lepadidae; genus Lepas; species Lepas anatifera. Next base: position 727,242 of record JAOTON010002112.1, on the reverse strand, counting down.
CCGGGGTTAGATCTTAAATAAAACAGCATGTCTTAATCTTCTATGTTCAAAAAGCGGTTACCGGCGTGGATGTTGTGTGACTTTTTGTCTGCGATGTGTGCTTTCTAATATAAATTGAACTGGGATACATTATACATTTTTAAGGCATGGGTAGAAAAAGAAAACAATCCAAAACAAACCTAAGATAACAGTAATAATTGGCTTCTGGCGCATTATCCTCCCGCTACATTTTCCAGCAAATGCACCAGTGTGTCGGAACTGTTACTAATGTTCCGGTAATACATTCAGTTTTTCGGAGCGGCTCAAATTTTTATGTAATCAATAGTAACCTCCACACCACATCTAGTTCATTCGCAGTGTCACCGAAGCGCAGTCTTGCTCAGTTCTCCCCTCCCCGTTACACCACTACCAACCGGACGCGTCTATGCGGCGTGCCGACTGCTGGCTGAGTGGCCGGCGACGGTGTTGGGCTTGGTCCGCGGTGCTCGTTGCTGATTTTGCTCTGTAGTCTCCATTCTTTTTTTGGCGTTTCATGTAGTTCAAGCAATGCTCTTTCCCATGAAGGTATTTTAAAGCCAATAAAAATATAGGAAGCATGTATGCTTATCCTTGCAAAAGTTTGGAATTGCATTTATACATATTCTTGCAAATGGATATAATTCAACTTAAATATGTGTATTGTTCAGACTTTTGATGTTTTTTTCATGTAACCTTTTGTAAGCATACTTTCAGTTTAAATGGCTAAAAAACTCAAGCAAAAGTCTGATGCACGCATCCGATGCTGGATTTCCCGAGGCTATAACTCCGAAACCATCATTCGGGTGAGACTAAAAATACCACAGTCGTTTTCAGCACCACTGAGAACCATAGTCCCAAATTTTCATGAAAATCTGAGATATGAGGGTGTTATTTCAACCCATAGCCTTGTCGATTTGTCGTGGAATGCCCCTGCTGTGGAACACAAATAAAATGTCTATCTTGAAAAGTAGGCAAGATTGTTCGACCAGGATTGGGAGTTAGATGGAGCACGAATAATAAATGATAGTTACTTGAATTCATTGTATAATTACCCCACCACGAAGTGTTTACCTTATCCTGTCTTGCCTTGAATTGGAAGGTCACCTGAGAGCCCGTGTTTTTTGTTTTCCCGTCCTTCGTAAGCGTCATGGCATGCCTAGACGTTTGATTTTGCTGAAAAATGATATTATGCATTTTCATGTCACGCAGAAAATGAATTCCTCTAGGTTAAAGGGAATGTGGCACCTTCGGAACGTGATTTTAACTGAGATAGCTAAGTTGTAAAGCAAGTCGGAAAACCCGGTACTCCATTTTTCACTTGTCTTGGAACTTGATATTTCCGGAGAAAAAAGCCAAAACCTACCTGACACTAGCCCCCCATCAGCCCGTCGCCGGGCGGCCATTGTTGTGAGCTACTGGTGTGACGATATATGCTGGCGTCACGATGAGCATCAGCCAATCGAAGCCCTTGCAGCGTTTCAAGTATGGTAGTGGCTGCCAGATCGTGACATCATCCACAGGCTGATATTTATTTTTTCTAGAGGAGTATTTTTAAAAACCAAATATTGAGCTTATTGTACATTTTTCAGAGAAATCATGAGTGGTTTCATTATTTTTGGCTAAAAGTACGCCTAATTTCACCAAATTCCAGGATTCGACCAAGGTGCCACATTCCCTTTAAGAAATTTGAACACAATTGACCATGGCCTAGAAAATTCCAAATTTTTAACAGCTAAACCTTTGGTGATGGATGATTAGAAACGGCTTAAAAACGTCCAGTCCCGTCCCCCCCAGTAGGTATTCTGGGTTTTGCTACACCTCTACTGAACATGGCGCAACAGACGTTTCCGGAAAACTCGCGCGCAGTCAGAAATCAGACCGTGTGTTGGCTTGTTCTATACACGGTCATTGTTACAGGTATGGTCGGTTGCCCTGATGGAGCAATAAAGATAATAGCGGCGTGGCCCGGGAGACGGTGGGACGTAGAACCGCGGGCGGTGAGTTCGCCACCGGTCGGTGGCCACGGCTAACATGAGTGCAGAGGATGGCCGTTTCTTAACTAACATAGGACCCCGTTTATTCTGAACGGAGTATTACTATGAAATTGCACCCTACTCTGAACAAGTTTTCCGATTCTGCGCGTGTGGCACCTATCAGTTCTCATCATTTATTATATTTCTTGTTGTGCATAAACTCGCCAATTTAGGATTCACTCTGGAGGAGCCTGTGCCGCACATTTTTTTCACAGGAATGCTCCCATTGGCGTTGGTCGGTTTGGACGGCCGAGCCCCGACGTCGGTGATATCTTCTTTTTTCTGATCCACACTCTCGCCTCCCAGGCTAACTTATCTTCCGGCGTCGGCTCCGCCTTCACTGTCAGGCTTGGTCTCAGCCCTGATGGGAGTGGCCGCAACCCCGAGGCCGGGACAGGGAGGGATCCCGGGGCAAAGGGACAGGCTCCCTTCCCCTTAGGTCCCTGGAGGTGTCCCCCTGTGGACACTGGGCGCCCATGTCGGGCGCCGAATGCGCCGTGAATGCCCTTAATCCTCGCCCCGGTGGGGGGCGTTTGAACACCCCCACGGGTTTTCCCGACGGCACGAAAAAACGGCGGCACGAAGCGCCGCCGTATTTGACACGCCTTATCCTTAGTCAATTCCGCAACTTTCACCAAAATTTTAAGATTGGGTCATCTCAGGTCAGGTCACCAGTGCAGGTCAAGTGACCTCACGTAAAAAATGTTTAAGGTGGCATAAGTAAGAAATGGGTGAATCTATCGGATTGAAACTTATACCATGTAATGGGCCCACCGAGTGCTACAACATGTATTCCGGGAATTTTCATATCAATGACCTAGAGGTCAAGTACGGACCATGACTTCTCCTTTGGAAATACATGAAAAACAGAAATTGGGCTGTATTTGTGTAGATACGGCTGAGAGTGCCTTCATATTCTCCAAATCATAGTATCCTTGGCCCTTTTCCAGGTTCATGCTGGAATTTTTGACCTGTGACCGCTGAGATGTCATTTGGGGTTATTTAAGCAAGTTTCAGTCTTAGGTCAATAACTTTGCATGAAATGATGATACAGCTTTTATTTTGATATCATTGCGTTCAGATTGCTGTTGCGAGTCGATTGTTATGCATATTGAATATGCTATGTTAGAAAGTGACCTTGACCGGACCTGTGGTCAGTTTTGGTGTTTTGACCTAGTATGGTCATGTTATACATCATTCCATGTGCCGTGACAAGAGGGAGCGAATGGTGCCTAACAATGATTCCAACTCAACTCTGTCAGCCATTGAAAAAACCATCAGGATTTTCCTGGTGGTCTGGTGGTTTCTGATGGTTTCTGGTGGTCACTCTGATGGTCTGGTGGTCTGCCTGGTGGTTTCTGGTGGTTTCTGGTGGTCATTCTGATGGTCTGGTGGTCTGCCTGGTGGTTTCTGGTGGTCATCCTGATGGTCTGGTGGTCTACCTGGTGGTTTCTGGTGGTCATCCTGATGGTCTGGTGGTCTGCCTGGTGGCTTCTGGTGGTAATTCCTGATGGTCTGGTGGTCAGTGTCTGATGGTCTGGTGGTTTCTGGTGGTCAATGTTTGATGGTCTGATGGTCACCCTGGTGGCCTGGTGGTTAGTATCTGAAGTTCTGATGGTTTCTGGTGGTCATCCTGGTGGTCTGGTAGCCCCGTCTGTGCAAACTTGTTTATTTAAAAAACTTAATATATATTCTTAAATCAAATACTTATGGTTCCAAATGCTTTATTTTCAAAAGAAGAAACCAAGAAGCGAATGGCTATGGGAGCAGGTAAGAGAGTTCGCTGTTGTGCTCTGCCGCGGAACGCTTCCACCCCTCTCGCGCCGCATCTCCCCTCCGCGTCCGACCGCGCCTCGGGCGGTTGCGCGGGGACGGCTGTCTTTGGTATGGCCGCATTCCGTTAGGGTTGGCGGGGCAGTCAGTCACAGAAGGAAACTGGTCGAGGTGAAGTGGTCATACTGTGACGAGGAGTCCGTAAGTTATGAGGATATTTACTGCTGGGTGCATCGCTAATAGTAGGCCCTGACCGAATTGCTTTACATTGGTTAACAATGTAAGGTAGGATTTAAGACAGAGTAGGGAAGATGTGGAAAATGTGGCTCATTATTCGTGAGTTTCGCCGTCTGGTCGGGGCGGGGGTGGGGCGACGTTCGCCATCGGAATGCGAGGATCATCCCATATATAAGCGATACACATTGTCTCCGACTGCTTTTACCGTGTGCGAGTGTTTTCGTTACCGTGTGCGAGTGTTTTTTTGCCGTTTTGCTGCATACGTTTTTCTTCCACTCTCTTCCTACCGCGGCAACTTTCTTACAATTTGTATATACTGTTTTAACCTGATAGTGTTTTATTCTGCAATATTCTTGTATGGACGTAAAACCATACAATGCAGATACGACACGAGGAGCTGCCACCCTATCAAACATCGGAGTTATTTTGCTGCAATGCAACGCATCTCCGGCGTGAGTGAGTACCCATCCGGGCCACATTCGGATAACCCACCCAGACTTCCTTGATTTGACTAGTTGATTTTATTAAGAAAATTGTATTTTTGCTTACAGCGGATGTGAAAAGCCTGGTTACGCCTCTGTTTGTAAAGGATTTATAAACATCCTGGTGATATTGTTCATATCATGCGGTTTTCATCTTCGACAGATACCTAAATGCTCACCGCGACTTCTGCTCACCGCGACTTCGTTAACACTGTCGTTAAAATACCCAAAAGTACATGTTACGAAGGGGGAGGGGGAATCTTTGGAAGACCACATGTAGAGGTTCGCTGGGAACCGCTGACCGCTGGAATCTCAGAATGCTGGAAGCCACCATACCACCGGAAAACGACCACCAGAAACCATCAGAAATCTACCACCAGAAACCATCAGAAAACGACCACCAGAAACCATCAGAAAACGACCACCAGAAACCATCAGAACTCGACCACCAGAAACCATCAGGCCACCAGAAACCACCAGGAAATGACCACCAGAAACCACCAGGAAATGACCACCAGAAACCATCAGAAACCACCAGATACCATCAGAAACCACCAGAAACCATCAGGGACCACCAGACCATCAGAAACCATCAGCCGATCTGTTTCAATTTCCCACAAAAACCATCAGACCACCAGACCATCAGGAGATCCTGATGTTTTTTCAAGGGAGACGCTAGAGCCCAAAAACTCTGCTCAAAATCCCACTTCCATTGACCTCTCATGACCTCAATATTGACCTGAGCCAAAAAGTGACTAATATGATTAATTAATGAATTTGTGTGAACTATCCACCAGCCTTCGCGTTTTATTGTTATCCCGCATAGGGGTCGAGTTCGAGTGGGGTGTTCAAACACCCCCACCAGGATGAAGGAGGCTCGGAGGCCCACTGGGGCGCGGGTTAAAATGCATGAACTGTACGCTACCAACGCCGTATAATTGAGTTGTTCCTGGTAGAGGTGCTCTGTCGTCTGGTTTCTTCTATTCTTGGTTGCCTATCCGCTAGCATCCTCCGACTTCCGTTCGATTATTTGGCTGCCCCTTAAACCGTTATCAGGTGAGACGTATTAGAAAGTACTCCAGGCGCCACCATAAGGCTGCGCCCCCCCCCCTTATATCGAAATCCTAAATCTGTCTCTCTGACGGGACCATACTGGCCCACATCTCCCGGTCATTTCAGAGGAATCCGATCTGAGGCCTCGCGACGTTCGGTGTACTGAGCGCCGGGACGTTCCGGCGTACTGAATACCGGCCGGGCCGCTGCATCGCTGCGTCGCCGCTTCATGGGTGATCAGTGTTATGGCAGCGCGCCGTTGACGTCGGTGGGGTACGCCGCACATCGTCTTTTAGCTGTGCCGGTCAGTACCTGCCGTCTACTGGTGACTGTGGCTGAGGGCGCAGAACTCGTCCAGGCCCCTCACGCCCCCCGCTTCTAGCTGGGGTATGTCGTGTAGGCTGGTGGAATCTGCCCGCTCTCTGTGTAGAACTTGTGAAGAGCTGCTGTGACGGTCGTGCCGCAGCCATGCTGGGCAGTCTGAAGCTGAAGCTACAGTCGCTGAGTCCGCTGACCAGTCCAGCAGCTAGTCCAGCGTCGTCTCCGCAGAGACGGCGACGCCCGTTCTCATCCTGGCGGCGCGGCCTGGCGCAGCTGCGGGAGGTGCAGTCCGACCCAGAGTGTGACTCCGGACCCAGTCGACGCCGCCACTACACCGGTGACCGCAGGGGGCACTACCGAAGCCCCGGCAGGACGCCCTTGGGCGATGATAGCGCCATTGTAGAATACCCAGCAGGTCACGGGCAGGTAAGTCCTGAATCAGCTGCTCCCGTGCACGCACTGGGCACACCGCCTGCCGCCCTGGCGTGGGTCGATCCAGGAGTCTTGTGCCTCTCCTGGCTTCCAGCGAGGCTTCTGAGCCCGAGTGCGCTCAGGTCAATTGACTGGGCCACTATCTGGCCCACGACCTCTGAATGTTGTTACCCGTCCTCCCCTCAGGCATATTTTTTATTTAATTTATTAGGGCCACTCCCAACAGGCATACTTGCCCAAATACAAGGAGTACTGGCGTGGGTCTTTAAGGATCCTCTCCACCGGGTCAGATCGGTCACGGAAGGCGGTTTCCCGCCGTGGGGATTGAACCCACGTTAATCCATGCTATCCGATCCGAAGACGGGCAACGAAGCCACTAGGCCACCTTAGCCCCGGCCCAGGCTGGTCTTCTTCATTCTGGAGCATTCGCTGAATTCTAAAAATGCTTTCCGTCCTCCTTCTTAAGAGGTATTCAGACTGCCACTCTTGCCCCCAGATTAGCTATTGGGAGCCCCTGAGACTGGTTCTCGGGGACCTCTGATCAGAGAATCTTTTACAGTGCTTTAGATCGGCCCAAGAGGGGTCCACGGACTATAAGGACTCCCCTTGGCTACGCCACTGTGCAGAGCTATATCGAATATGTAACTATTTGACTTTGTTGCTTCAGCTGAAGGCCTCGGTTATAGATAATGTCAGTTGAAATATCACAAGTTAGATAGTAATATATATTTATAATTTGATGGATTAATTTCAAAAGTCACCACCATAGCGCCAAAGAGCCATTAGCATAAATAAGCATACCAATGTTCCCATTAACTTTGTCAAAGCCTGCAAGCTCAGAACTAACCAATCAATCTGATTGGGCCTGTTTTTCAGTATGTATGTACAACGTTTTCGCGTGTCAGCATGATTGATTGTAGGCCTGACCATGGACGGTACAAGGCTCTTCAAGTAACAATCTGAGAATGGCGAATCGATCTAGAGGGAATATGGTACCTTCGTGGGTTTGAACTGCGCTAGCAGGCCACTAGAGTGCACGGAAAAACCCGGGTGGTAGATTTCGGTTGTGTCGAAACCCAACTTTTATGGAGCAGCGCCACATTATGAGCCTACTTTTTTATCGCAATGCTCTTGTGTCTCTCCTCCCCTGTCTCGCACGAGCCTGTTGACAGTGCGCAGCAGTTGGTTGGTAACTCGGGCCGGCGCGGCTACCGGCGGGGAGAGAATCTGCTCTGACCTATCCCTTTTCTCCGCAAGTGGTGATATCCAGGTTGAATGAAATGCTAAACGGGGACTTTCATATCGCTTTTCACCTGGCTATCTCAGTCCAAATATCATTATAAACGTGTCACATTCCCCTCCGGAGATTGCTGCTAAGTTTCACTGGGTGACAGAGTGGAATACACAAATAAGCTCCGAAGGCCATGAGGCGCCCTCACGCTCCCCAAGCTTTCAGCATATTTTACTGTGGTTAATCGGGAAAGAACAGTCCCCAACCGCTCAGGCAGTGGCCTCCATACATTCCAAACGTCAGATACCATCACCACAATGGCTTTCAGTGTGTCATTCAGCCGATACATTTGACAGCATCCCGCTTGTGTCGTGCACCGCGCCGACTGGATCTGATGTGTCGGGGGACACCTCCGCATCACATCAGGACGAGGTGTCCCCATCTAGTACATCGGCCGACCTGGCCTCTGTCCGGTCACGCTGTTGCAGGTTGTGCATCTGTGCATGCCGTCATCAGCTTTCTTTTGACCCAGAGCTCCTTGCTCTCATTCACAGCTGGTTCCAATTTCCATCCTGATTCGAGCATTGATCTCCAGCAGTAATATATGGGTGTATGTGTAGGTATAGATCTGTAATATCTAGCGGTGTATGTGTTGATGTGATAGAATTGTTCATTTCAGACAGCAAGTTTCTATTCAAAGTGTCAAGCGACCAGGCGCAGAAGCTCATTTGGCGCCTCACCGTGGTGCCGCTAGCTGGCATCATCGGTCAACACTTGCAGTCAATCCTACCATTTCTAGTATGAATTGGCAACGCTTGTATACACAAAAAGCCATAGACTCATAAACCATTTTGTCCCAAAACTTGCACGTATATTTTTCGCATGTCCTCGGAAAGTTAAAGCGTCGGCATATTGTTTTTCAATGTGAATTGTCAGTAACCTCCCGTCTAGCGACGGTGCAGTATACTTCACCCGACTCCGCCCTCCCACACTGTCGACGCCTCACCCAACTCTGTCCTCCCATTCTGTCGACGACTCACCCAACTCTGTCCTCCCAACCCTGTCGACGACTCACCCGACTCCGCCCTCCCAAGCTCTGTCGGCGCCTCACCCAACTCCGCCCTCCCACACTCTGTCGACGACTCACCCAACTCCGCCCTCCCAAGCTCTGTTGACGCCTCACCCAACTCCGTCCTCCCAAGCTCTGTCGACGCCTCACCCGACTCCGCCCTCCCAAGCCTTGTCAACGCCTCACCCGACTCCGCCCTCCCAAGCTCTGTCGACGCCTCACCCGACTCCGCCCTCCCAAACTCTGTTGACGACTCACCCAACTCCGCCCTCCCAAGCTCTGTGGATGCCCACCTCCGCCCAACCACACTGTCGACGCCTCACCCAACTCCGCCCTCCCACACTCTGTCGACGCCTCACCCAACTCCGCCCTCCCAAGCTCCGTCGACGCCTCACCCGACTCCGCCCTACCAATTCTGTTGACGCCTCACCCAACTCCGCCCGCCCACAGTCCTGTCGACAACTCACCCAACTCCGCCCTCCCAAGCTCTGTCGACGCCTCACCCGACTCCGCCGTCCCAAACTTTGTCAATGCCTCACCCGACTCCGTCTTCCCACACTCTGTCGACGTCTCACCCGACCCCGCCCGCCTAAGCTCTGTTGACGCCTCACCCAGCTCCGCCCTCCCAAGCTCTGTCGACGCCTCATCCGACTCCGCCCTCCCAAGCTCTGTTGACGCCTCACCCGACTCCGCCCTCCCAAGCTCTGTCGACGCCTCACCCAACTCCGCCGTCCCAAGCTCTGTCGACGCCTCACCCGACTCCCGCCGTCCCAAGCTTTGTCAATGCTTCACCCGACTCCGCCCTCCCATGCTCTGTCCACGCCTCACCCGACTCCGCCCTCCCAAGCTCTGTTGACGCCTCACCCAGCTCCGCCCTCCCAAGCTCTGTCGACGCCTCATCCGACTCCGCCCTCCCAAGCTTTGTCAATGCTTCACCCGACTCCGCCCTCCCAAGCTCTGTCGACGCCTCACCCGACTCCGCCCTCCCATGCTCTGTCCACGCCTCACCCGACTCCGCCCTCCCAAGCTCTGTCCACGCCTCACCCGACTCCGCCCTCCCAAGCTCTGTTGACGCCTCACCCGACTCCGCCCTCCCAAGCTCTGTTGACGCCTCACCCACTCCGCTCCCAAGCTCTGTCGACGCCTCACCCGACTCCGCCCTCCCAAGCTCTGTCGACGCCTCACCCAACTCCTCCGTCCCATGCTCTGTCCACGCCTCACCCGACTCCGCCCTCCCATGCTCTGTCCACGCCTCACCCGACTCCGCCCTCCCAAGCTCTGTCCACGCCTCACCCGACTCCGCCCTCCCAAGCTCTGTTGACGCCTCACCCGACTCCGCCCTCCCAAGCTCTGTTGACGCCTCACCAGACTCCGCCCCCCCAAGCTCTGTCGACGCCTCACCCGACTCTGCCCTGCCAGCTCTACCGATGCATCACCCCACCCCGCCCTCCCAAGGTCTGTCGAAGCCTTCTCCGTCCTGCCCTCCCACGCCCTTAATATCGACTAGCACTTCATCGTCGCCGTGGATGATATTGAAAATTCGGTGACATCAACACATTTTACTAACTGGTCCTCTCCCATCTCACTCGTCAGAATAACTTGACTACGGACCCGGTGTACCGGCATTTGCTTTTTTGTGTCGAACAAAATTTTGCGCATGTTGTGCGGACATATACTTGGCTATGATAGTTCCAAGTCTTTTTCCACCTGTCTTCCCGATCCTGTGTGAGGGTCCTGGTTGTCCGGTCGCGTTGTCACACCGGCAGCCATTGCCACCTCCTCAGTGAGAGTGTCAGTAATTTTGTTGGCCCCTTCCAGGACACCGCCAATAATGAGGCAGCTCCTTCTGCTGTACTGTTCCAGCTTGTCTAATCGCTTCTCGACAGAATGCAGCTTCTCCTCAGTGGATTCCAATTTAGTTTCAAGTGATTTAGTTTCTGTGGTTGTAGGAGCCTCGAAAGCCGCTTACACCAGCAGTTGCAGTTTTTCAGAAAACTTTTCCTCCAGGAGAAGATGACAATTGGTTATAATGTAGATCACCATGGCTCCCGCACAACCCCCAAAACGAGCGTCATTTCTAACCCTCTTGGTCTCTGACTCTCAGGGGAGGGCACTTTCGGACCCCCCATGCACGTTGACGTTAGACCCCTCTCCACTGCGCGTGCTAATGATCAGAAAAGAAACATAAAGCTATGGAAGAAATGCTCACCATTCGTCCTACAAAATCAGCTAGAAAATAATCTAGCCCGAGGTAGCACACATCGGTAGATACATACTTTCCTGTCATTTCACATAGACAGGAAATACGTAATTACATTTAGCTTGGCTTTTATATAAAAGATACCCGAAATCCCACCAATTGGGAAATATGGCTATGAAAATACGCATTTTAATACGCATTTTCTCTTCAAAAGGTTTGAGCGACTGGGCAATCGGCTGCGGTGCTGCTACTGCGTTGGGCGGCTCCGCTGTGTTAGGCAGTTGCACCGAGCCGCTGTTCTGGGCGGTTCCGGTGCCGCTGCGTTGGGCGGCTGCGCTGCCTCTCTGTTCTGGGCGGCTCCGGTGCCGCTGCGTTGGGCGGCTGCCGCTGCTCTGGGCGGCTCCGCTGCTCTGGGCGGCTCCGCTGCCTCTGTTCTGGGCGGCTGCGTCGGGCGGCTCCGGTGCCGCTGCGTTAGGCGGCTGCCGCTGCTCTGGGCGGCTCCGGTGCCGCTGTGCTGGGCGGCTCCGCTGCCGCTGCGTCGGGCGGCTCCGGTGCCGCTGCGTTGGGCGGCTACCGCTGCTCTGGGCGGCTCCGCTGGCGGTGCGGACCCGACTGGCGGTCCCGTTGGCTGGCCAGTGAGACAGGTCACAAACACCAGCCCAGCCTGCTCTCGGCCAGCCAGCGATGCTATCACCGTGCGAACGACCCCAAAACACGGCTGGCTGGCACACGGCCGAGCGTTCTCTCCAGATCACTGGTGTCCCTCTCCTTTGACTGGAGGCTACTGCACCCCTACACACCACCCCCTCTCTAGTGTCAAACGCCCATGGATGGATGGATTGGTTGGTGGAGGGTGGAGGCTTGCTAACGCATGGATATCCCACGCTGCATTCAATAGTAGGCTATGGTCCTTTCTCGGAGTGTCTTAAAGGGAGATACGCGAAATAAATTATTGGCTAGATCAAAAGGTCACACAAAGTTGTTTCACAAGTCCTATTCTCATTTTTGCGAATTCAGCCTACAAATGCCTTAAAATTGCTCTCAAAGTCAACATTTCTAGACGACATTACCGGTACACCTCATATCGGTATATATGACGTACACACGGCTAAGGCTATCAATTTCTCTAAGAATTAGGTCATATCTATCCTAAACAGTGATGTAGAACTTTGGACTACTACAGAAAAAATTACTTTAGAAAAACAACATTCCAAAACTCTTTTGAAACAGAAATATAGGGCTTAAAAGAAATCACAATTAACCAATCAAAAGCCTAGGAATTCTCAAACCGGGGTCACGTGACCTATCTAACGCAAAAGTTTTGTCATCCAGGGGCTGAAGCAGAAAATGACTCAAGACCCGAGGTACGAAACGGCTGAAGACTTGAGTTTTTATGTTTTTTCCAGTTTCTAGGGCAAACTAATTCATTTTGTAGTTTTTAAAAGCTTTTTTAAAATTAATTCAAATACAAATAAAGGAGAACACATTTGTATTACAAAAAACATTGTTTTTCAACTTTAAATAGTTTTCGAAAAGTAAGTGATGGGTGAAGGTTTCAGCATTTTATCGAACTGTTAACTTATTTCGATAATAAGTGAGTGGCCTCCTAAAATTTTGCCGAAGATACAAAAATGATTGATAGTTTCGTAATGAGGATTTTTCAAATAGCAAGAAACCAAAATAATAATTTTTTCGCGTATCTCCCTTTAACGGCAGACTGCAACGCCGTGTGGAAAATTCCGTGGGTAGTATTTGAGATCTTCAACGTTTTCGGCTTGGTTATCGTAGACTCTTTTCGTTTGACTCATCCGAATCGGAGTGGAATGTATTACCAGGGAAAGGTTAGTTACCGTCCGAAAAAAACAAAACAAGGTATTTTTGAATGCCGCTAATGACCTAGGGAGAGGAGTGCCAATTTGCAATGCGCTGAGTACAGTTCGTGGTGGGAAAAGGTTACGACAGGCCGTGGGTGAAGTCGCGGACGGAAGTATGGATCTGTTGAGTTTCGAGCACTGGCTCCCTCTGCCCTCCCAGTTTCCGAAGCTCGCTAACGTGAGGTTGAATCTCAAATTACACGTGCCAAGCACGCGGGAAGCCAGACCAACAATTATGTCAAGGTCCGTCTAGTGCGTGGGACACCGTCGGGGCTAGCGTCTCGCTCATACCATTACGTGTGACCGAGTCTCACACATTGGTCTCACGCCCCTCCCCAGTCGGCATTGCCGGCGGCTACACCCGGTACCCAGTGGCGTACAGTGGCGGCGGATAAAGGGGGCAACGGGGGCAATTGCCCCCCCCCTCCCCAAATTATCAGAGGGGGCCCCTGAAAAAATACGCAATTTTAGCTTGGTTTTTTCTGAAAGTTCATGAACGACCTGACTGAGTCCTCAACAGCTTCTCGGTTTGGACAGTGTCCGAGCTTTATCTCAGGGGCCTTGAGCTTGGGCTCGGGGGCCCTCTAGCTTGGGCTCAGGGACCCTCTAGCTTGGCCTTTAGGGCCCCAAGCTTAGCCTAAAGGGGCCCCTCGAGCCTGGTCTCAGGGGGCCCAGAACTTGGTCTAAAGGGCCCCTGAGCCTGGTATCAGGGCCCTCACTCTGTCTCAGGGGCCTCCGAGCTGTTCCTCGCCCCCCCTCGAGCTTCGTCTCAGGGACCGCCAAGCTTGCTCTAAGGGGCCCCCAAGGCTGGTCTCAGGGCACACAAGCTTAGCCTTAAGGGAGATTGGTCTAAGGGGCTCCCGAGATTGGTCTTAGGGAGCCTTGAGCTTGGTTTCAGGGGCCTCCAAGCTTTGTTTCAGAGGCCCCCAATTTTGGTCTCAGGGGCCCAGAGCTTGGGTTCGGGGGCCTTCGAGCTTGATCTCTAGGAGTCCCCAAGCTCCGTCTCAAAGAGCCCCGAGCTGTGTCTCAGGGCCCCGAGCCTGGTCTTGTGTGTGCTCAAGTCAGTATGCCTGTCATTTGCGTTTTTTCTGCGCCGATGTAGACGACAGCATCAAAGCGCCCCCAGTTATCATTCTGCAGGAGACGGAATGTTCCGAAAAAAATACTCATGAGAATAAAATATTTCGTGTTACCTACCATGTTTTATTATGTTGATGCATACGAACAAACAGCGTTCACTTTTTAAAAGAAGAAGTATTTGCCTCGGAAGGCCGTTGTTGTACCGTTATTATAATTTTGCTAAACTCCTAACGTGACGCTAGAGCTTAAAGCTTTGACGTTCAATGTCCGAGGCTTACGTGAACCTATAAAACGCAGATCCATATTTCGACATCTACATGCTAAATACGCTGCTCATTTTGCTGTACTATAGGAAACATATTTCAGCTTGGAATCTGAGATCGTGTGGAAAATCGAATGGGACATTTTTTACATGGGCCAACTAATCAAAAGGGAGGAATAGCTATTTTTGTACTGGGCCAAATACAAATTTTACCATTTGTGACGCTTATGCAGGAGCGGAACCAGTATTCTGCTAGGGGAATGGCTGAGCTTTGAAAAATGGCGAAAAAAGGGGAATAGGGCACAAAATGGCGAAAATGGGGCAAAGGGGGAGGCTGAAGCCCCCTCAGCCCCCCTGGATCCGCCCCTGCACTTATGCCTCTGACTTCAGGCAGCAAGTCCCAACCAATCTATTGCAGTTTTTAGGGGGTGGGGGCCCTTTCTGCCGAGGGGGCCCTCTGGAAAATTATTGCCCCCCCATCCGAAAAGAGCATCCGCCGCCACTGGTGGCGTAGCTAGAAATTCGGCAAATGGTGACGTAGCGTGGCAGCCAAGCCAGGCCATGCAGCCACCATGTGGCTATGTATGGGGAGTATCGGCCGGACTGGCCAGGGTTTGAAAGACCAAAGTGGTTAGGGAATGGAGTGCTGGAGAAGGTGCAACGGATTCCCGGAGTGGGGAGGGAATGGATGGCTGGAGTAGAGACGGAATGGATGGCCAGTGTACGGGGCAATTGATGCCCGGAGTGGGGAGGAATTGGATTGTCGGGAGTGGAGAGGGAATGGATGTTGGGAGTTGGGAGAGAATAGATTAGAGGTGAGACTTTTTGTAAAAAGCTGGACCCAGTCCCGGTCTCGGCTTAAGATTTTTTGGTCCCGGCCTGGTCCCAGGGCAACAGCCCCGGCCTGATCCCGGCAACCTTTTTGTTATTTTTATTAGAATTACAATGCTTTATTGTCTTGTGTATGACAGGCATGTATATTAAGAAGTTAAATATAATCAACTGAGGAAGAACTTAATAAGAAAATATCAACTATTCTTCCTGGAAATCCTTACCTAGAACCACGACAAAAGTTTGTCACAATGTGGCAATGCTCTCGAAGGAAGCTTTGTAAGTTAGAGCGTAAGCACAACAGTTGAGAAACTACTGGTCTGTCCAAATATAAGGAATATAACACCCCCTACTCTCCATAGATACAAAGTCAGTTAATGAAAATGTCGGCGGCCAGGCGTTTGGCAGGGAACGCCAGGGCACACAAATGTTCTGGATCAATAAGTTCAAATCACGGAGGTGCTCACGGCCAAATTGGACGATTATCCACCCTTCACTTGGCATGTGTCTAAAGGGATGGCATAATACTTCATTTTATTGAGAATAATACTAATTGATAGAACAGTTTGATGGCCTGAGAGCTTTTCACTTTTAATGGAGGTCCTTTCCTGAAAAAGCATGCTTAGTCATAGATTTAGTCAGAATCGAAGCAAGTATCGAAGCCGGGGTTTGCAGAGACAGTTGCGAAGAAGAAAAGGTGCCGAATGGGTGTCAAGTGCCCCAAGGATTATTTTGTGAACCCTTAGCGTATGTGACTGTTGTTCCACGCTTGCATTGGGCAGTATTATTTCGTGTCTCTCCGAGGTATTGTTATTATTTGTATTATTATTAATTTCTATTATTATTATTGTTATTAGCATGGCTGTTTGTCGAATGTCGGCGACATTAGCACAGCATGTACTTGAGTTTTGGTGACAATGGCACGGGCGACATTAGCACAGCTTGTGTTAAAGGGAATGTGGCACCTTTATAACGTGATTTTAACTGAGATAGCCAAGTTGTAAAGCAAATCGGAAAACCCGGTACTATATATATACTTCGTCTTGGAACTCGATATTTCCGTAGAAAAAAGCTAAAACCTACCCGAAATGTACCTCTCATGTACCTCTCACCAGGCGGCCATTGTTGTGAGCTGCTGGTGTGACGACATATGCTGACGTCACGATGAGCATCAGCTAATCGAAGCCCTTGAAGCGTTTCGAGTATGGTAGTGGTTGCCAGATCATGACATCATCCACAGGCAGATATTCATTTCTTTTCCTAGAGGAGTATTTTGAAAATCAAAATATTGAGCTTATTGTACATTTCTCAGAGAAATCGTGAGTGGTTTCATCATTTTCGGCTAAAAGTACGCCTAATTACACAAAAATTCCAGAATTCGACCAAGGTGCCACATTCCCTTTAAGTGTCGGCGTCATCGTAAGCACGGCCGGTTTTGGCTGTGGACGGCTGGTATCACTGGGACGGCTGGTATCAGCGTCCTTAACACGAAGTGTGGTCTCGGGTCGGTACACGACTGTCGCACAGATGTCCATGACGACCAATTCCCCTAGTTTGGAGCCGCCATTTTTCGGCTGAACGGGGTTTCCTCACCTTTTAGATACGATATAACACTGCAATCAACATGTCTTCCATTACCTCGCATGAATGCGGTTACGACTTTCACGACTTTGTGGCAGCCAGTCTTCCTACAGCGTCGTGCATATCGCTTTGTCACAAATGGGTCGTTTGAGCCATTTTCTGTTTGTTCGGCTCACTTGCATGGTAAGCGTGCTAAGGAACGATTTGGGCGGGTTTAGGGCTGGCATCTGCATAGCCGCACCACGTCTGGGCCGGTGATTACGGGCCATTAGCCCGGGCTGCTGGGCTGGGTTGGCTGCTCACCGCCCCAAAGCCAGGGGCGGCACCACCGGGGAGCAGGGGGGGACTGCCTTCCTGAAGTGATAACTTTTCACCTTAAGTCTATGACGTTGGATAGGAATAGATGGGCTGAAAATTGATGTTGCCTACCCAAAGCTCTGACCCTGCGCCGCTACTGCCTGGAGGCGCTACTATGAGCAGTGTTGCGCCTGGCGTATTTGCATCAGGCCGACACAAACGCCGCCCCAAAACCGTGAGAACCACCCGCCGCCGAGCCTGACTCCGTAATCCTGAGCCTAGCAAGGAGCAAGCAAACTGCTCTTGAGCCTAGCACTCTCAGTGCTCCCGAGCCTGGAGCGCTCAGTGCTCGTGAATCTGAAGTGCTCAGTGCTCCTGGCCCCCTGAAATGTTGCTTCCCACCACCACCACCACTCCCCCCCAGGATGCGAAAATCGGCGCCCACCGATAGGATTTGCGCCCACCTGATAGGTTTTGCCGGTCGAAAGTGGTGCCCCCTGGTCCGGATGGCGCCCTCCTCCCGGAAGGTGCCCCCAGTGGCAATCCTGGATCCGCCTATGTGTTATTATTATTGTTATATATGATTACCTCTGGCACTTTTTTAAGAAGCATTAAGTGTTTTTGTTTTGGAACCAATGAGGCTTCATTTGGCCTTGAAGATAAGCCAGGTCACTGAAAACCTACTGCTAAGTAGATCATATCGATCCCTTCGGCCCCACAAGAACCCTATGGGGGTTGTCCGAGACCTCTGGGCGTTTTACATCTCAGGGGGCGACATTTTGGGACCCCCTCTAATTCGTGTTTATGTCAGACCCCTAACCAGTGTGAGTGCTAAGCTTAAGAAGAATGTCGGTGCACTGGTGATGACTTGACTGATCAGACGACAGCTTTTATTTTCCACGAGGCGGCACAAACCTTCGGCACTCTTGTTCTAACCTTGGTGGGGGAATATTTTCGATCCTTTGGTATTTCCGAGATTGTCGAAAACGGCGGCGCGCAGCGTTGCCATACTTGACATGACTGTTTCTTAATTTTTTTAATATTCTCAGAATATTTCAAGTCAAGGTCAGATCACCAGGCTAGGTCAAGTGACTTAATTTGTAAAAAAACATATTCGACGTGGCAGCAGGGAGAGTATGCTTGACCTATTGATCCGAGATCTATAAATCATAATAAAGCCAAAAGTATAATAGATAATTGTTTTAAATGACTTGGGGCCATTTACGGGTTATGACCCCATTGTAAACCTATGGGAAAATTTTGAAATGTGTGTTTCCCAGTAAGTACGCCTCAGATCAGCTTAAAAATTTCGACAGCATGTGGTCGTGGCCAATTTCTAACGATTGACTAAAAACGTTGACCCGTGACCTCTGACAAGTCATCTGATGTCAAGTAGGACATTTTTTTATATTTTGAATCACTTTTGTATTTACAACGATAGAGTTTTCATTTCACCATCATGGTCTTTGTATTCTCACTGCGCGTCCAATGATGTAGGTCATGACGTTGCCAAGTCACATTGGGTTAATTCGGCTGTTGATACGTCTTTATAACAGCTTTCAGATGGCCGCGGAAGCACTGTCTTTTATTGCCTCCTGGTCATACAAATTTCGCCTAAATCGTGCCTGCTTGATATTTT
This sequence comes from Lepas anatifera, assembly GCA_034440635.1. Lineage (NCBI taxonomy): Eukaryota > Metazoa > Arthropoda > Thecostraca > Lepadidae > Lepas > Lepas anatifera. The sequence goes on along the minus strand of JAOTON010002112.1, from coordinate 708,829 downwards.
AGCTTGAAGGTAGTTGCTAAAATTCGCAATATTCATTTACCGTCAGCGCCCTAGCCTTTGAACTGAATCAAACACAGATGTCACGGCAAGGGAAGAGTCTTTCAAGTGCTTTAGAATAACATTGAAAACTTATCCGGCTATTGCAGTTCCTGACATAAACGAGGTTTTGTGAGTACACCTCATTTCAGCATTTGTGGCCTAATTTGACCTCTAGTGACCTCAATATTGACCTGACCAAAAATGACCAAATTAACCGGACCGAGATGCCCCCAACCAAAAAGGCGTAGCCAAACAAAGCAATGAGCTGCGAATAGTAAAATACCAGTAGTGCCAGGCAATGGTACCCAAGGCAAATAGGCAGATCGGCATTCACCAAAACAATATAAGCAAACGGGCATAACTCTACCATTAGAGCAAGACCGTAAAGACATTATAGCAAATCCAGTACTTTCCGCTATGTGGAACGAAAGACCTCCCGCCAGTGGTTTGACCGCCGAGGTCACCCGTGACCTAATATGACCTAGGTCACGAAAGGTCAAAAAGATCTTGCCGTATATCAAATAAAGCCAGTGACAAGACAAACACGATGGTGTTTGTTCACCGCTCAGCCAATTAGGCAAAGTTATTGTCAAAATACTGTTTTGACCCTTGACCTGGATGACCTTGGAAAAGCAAGCAAAGACCCCGGGATCCGGAAAGGGTGTCCAAAAACGTTGTTCGAGCAGTCTGAGTATTTGCAATCATTTTGTGGCTTTATATCATGAAATAGCTTTCCCCATGCTTTTCCAATGGGAGAGGTCGCCCGTGACCGACCTCAGGCACGAAATCAAAAATCCCGGATATACACGTTGTAACCCTGGAGAGGTCATGAAGTGTGGAAGTTCAAATCGATCGACTTAAATGTAGCTCTACAGAGCTCTAAAGGAAGTGAGGTGACCTGGTACCTCGTCTGGTGACCTGACCTGGGTACCCGGGGTAAAATTTCAGGATGATGGAAAATGATGCAGAGAGGTAGAGCCCTCAACCGCGGTGCTGCGCCTCGTGGTTTTCTGCTATCCCGAAAAACCTAGGGGCATCGATGGCCCCCGTGCGAGGGTTAACTTCCAAATGAGTTTTCGAGTTCGAAGGGTTCTTCTTCACCCTCTCTCACCCGGGCGAAGATGGCTCGTACCCGCCATCGGTGCGAAAGTCGAATATATCCGTTTTAATGTTTTGGCATTCCCTCAATATCTCGATGTTAGTGTCGGGGAAGCCATGGCTCGGTGTTCAAAGCCCACAGAGTACGTAGAAGGCCACCTCTACCGAGTGTACTTACCTGCATAGGCCTTTGGCTTCTCAATTAAGGATACATACTCTAGTATCTTTCATGCAAAAGCGCTAACTTGTTAACGCTTATTATTCAGGGACTGAAATAAAGCTGTGGTCTATCGTGTTAGATCCATGTTGAACCCTTATTCTGACCTTCAGGACCCTTTTTATGCGGAACCCTATTAGAGGCTATCCCCAATAGCCTGATCGGTGCCAAACACAAAACACTTGACAAAACATTCAGCGTCGGATTTGCTCTTTGTTTTATTTGATTGCTGAACATTGATCTGACGCCTTGAAATGCGTATGGATTTCGGAACCCTGCTCTAGATAATCTCCGATATGCTGATCTGTAGCAAAACCCAAAAGCTCTCGTGCCTGTCGACTTAGCTCTCTGATCCTATTACAGTTTTGTTCTATTGTCGAGTGGGAACGTGCTAAAAACATGCACGTGTCGCCGATGTGATACTAATCCATGCGCATACCGTTGGACGCCTGCGAATCCTCGGCAAAAAGGTGAGCAGGATGCCGTGTGATGTGCACTCGCGGCTCCCCGCGGTGCCTGGGTGACAGTGTGCGATGGGCGACGCTACAAGAAGTCGGCTGCGAGCCGTTCGCACATGATGGGCACCGGCTCTGACACGCCTAGTCACGGTCTCGGAACCCCATCCTTATTAAAACAGCAACACTATTCGCATCATAATCCTGAGACCATTGGCGGACGCAGGGGCATTCCGGCCATGGCCCCCCAAAGCGCTGGAAGGGGGCAAACTATCTTTTAACCCCCAAAGGCCGTATACATTTTTGAAAAAAGGTGTTTACACTAGGTCTGTTGGGAAATTAAATCTTCGTTCCAGCCTCCTCCCCCTCCCAGGAGAGCGATCATATACTTGGACAGATATTTTATACTAGGTCTATCGAGCACCCAAATCGCACGTCCCCCCCAGGAGGAGAGGCAGACATGGGTTTGCCTGCCCCCTTCCCCCCAAAAAAACTCGGGTCTGTGTCCGCCCCTGCCTGAAAGAGTACCCAGAGTTGTTGATAGGAATATGGCACCTTGGTGCAATTCTAGACTAGTGATTTTACGGGCTATCTTTATTGAACGTAACATTTAGCATGTATGTTTTAAAGATTTCTAAGCAAGAAATATTTGTCCGTGTAGCGGGATTTGGACGTTACGGTCCCTAGGTCACCTCACGCCAAGTGACCACCCAGGGAGGACGGAGGTCGGTAGGCGGAGGAATTTTTACTCTTTCCTCCGCGGACGGTATCGATCAAGTGGGTTCTCGGCATGCCATAATCACATAGCTAACTCAGTGTAAATACCACTATGAATGTGTCATATCCCCTGGGTTCCAGGAGTGGAAACATGGGTTGCTGATTATAGTACCTGTTTTTTAGGCTTATGATACGCTCAAGGATGTATGCTTATCTCTGGCTCTAAAGTACCAAAAATCGTTTTAGTTTTGTTGCGCTTTTAGGCGGGATATGTTTTTCCCTTTAATAAAGTGCGATTGATTACGCCATTTGCGAGACTGCCACCGACAAAAATGCCCAATTGCCCTCTTCCTTAACACCACACTGGAGAGGGATCTGACGCAACGAGCACTGGAGAGGGGCCTGATAGACCCAACTGTGATCTAAAAAAACTCAGAGTTGAGAAAGCCCTGTTTGGGGGTGTGTGGGGCTATGGTAACCTACATTATAGCCAACTTTCATTGACTTAGTTAAAAAATTTAAGGTCTAACGAGGTCGTAAAGGCCTAGTCTCGGCCGTGCTGGGGACCTATAGAGAAATGCTGCGATTTGGCGGGGAAAATGTCGCGAATATACTTGACTGGCCAAGGTTATTTCTATAATTTCCCCGAAAAATATCCCGAAATATATATTTCTGAAATTAGAGGATCAAGGTTATCCAAGGTCTTTTGCGTATGGTATCACAGTATGATATATTCTCCACTATGTATTGTTAGATCACGTCCAAAATTCCTGCGATTGTTAGAGACCTACAGGTGTTTTGGGGCCAGTACAACAGTACCCATGCGATCAAGACTGGGTGTGCGAAAAAGACGATGCGACCAGTTCAAAACCTAAAAATGCGCAAAACTGGAACGCATGGCCACTTCGGGTTTACTATGGAGCTATTGCTAACTATAGCCCCTAGCTTTTCCTAAAACGTTAGAACATTTCATATCTGGGCTTACTGGATCCAAAGCATGCAGCTGATTTCAAAGTGAGAGTGTTTGGTGCACTCTAATGGGTATATGACGGGGAAAATAATTACATATAGGGATAATAATTAGGGATAGGGATAATGATAATAGCCTTACACTTTTTGACCTCAGAATTTATTGAAGTGTTTTATTTCAGAGTACAAGTCGCACATGGAAAGTGCACTACATTTCAAAGACAGTACGAAGAATACAAACAATCTTCACCAAGCGATATTCACCAAAAGCACGCCCTGCCTACCAGATGCCTCCCCTAACATACATATAAGACGGCGAATTACAACTTCCCCTCCCCCGACCTCAGTGAATTCCCCACTCGCACCACGACAAACTCCCACACAAACTACCCGCAGTAGTTTCGTATCTTCTCGCGAGGCATATTGCCAGAGAAAGAATAGTATCACCCGTGACGCAGAAAGTGTCGTAAAATAGTTTGCTTGAACTCCATCTATCAATTTCCAAATCAATAAGGGCCCTTTAAATTATTTTGCAACTTCTTTCTCAGACGTCTTAAAATTTTGCAAAGTTGCAATCATAGCTTATGCGGAAGCGCCTATTGCATCCACTTCTATCACCCTATACCCTATGACCCCGCCGAAGTTCCGGTACCAGAGTTGTGCGACTCACGAGTCGGAGTCGGAGTTTAACTCAAATTCCGACTCGTTCGACTCAGAGTTGAGTTGAGTCGAAAAAATTAGACAGGTGAGTTGAGTTGAGTTGAGTTGAGTCGGTTCACACCACGTCAATGAGTTGAGTTGAGTTGAGTTGTGAAGTTGTGTTATAGTAGATCTCTATGGTTGACTCAGTATGCAAATATGTTGAATAAGTTTGAATTTGCCCACCTTTTGGAAACCTCCTTTGAATACCTTTTCCTCCAGTGTTTTAATTGTTTCAAAGTTTTAATTTCTTTCAATATATCAAATTAATTATACGATTCAATTGCTTATTTTAAAGGCCCATTTGGTCTGAAGAAATCCCTATGCACAAATAATACATGTACTCGAAAAATTAACCAGGCTCCTATCTCTGGCCTTGTCTTAAACATTTTAAGAGGTAGAATGCACTGTGAAATGCATTTAAAACATCTAAAAAATCCTCGTCATCAATATACTCCTTTTCAACCACCACTCACAGTTATACACTCAAACGTTCCACCACCACTCCAATATAAAAGAATAGTCACAGGCAAGAAAGTGCGCCATTGCTCTCTTTGAAGAACAAATCTAGTCAAGAATAGGCTCAAGCTAAAGTAGCTTCAGGGCAAAACATTGTAGAAGTCACGTGATAATTTACAAAGTTATGTGATTATTTCTAAACTGCATATGAAATTGTTTGAAATTGTTTCTTTTGTCTTAAATGCACCGTCTCCAGCTACTGCTTTAACCTATTAAAAGCAGTTCTTTCTGTTGGCACAGAAAAGTCCGGACTCTGGTTTGACAAAACATTGAAATACTATTATTGCGCGAATCAGACAAATTATTTCTTGCTACTGATTGTGTCTGATCGTCGTCCGTATTTTATTTGGAAAGCCGTATACATTGGCAATTATCAAACTGCTCCCATTTTGAAGTGTGATAGGTAGGTGGTACCACGGTTCCTATAGATAGATGGTGCGTGCTTGCTGTATTGAGAAGGTTTTCAAGCTGAAAATTGTATTGGGTTTAAAAATATCTATGTATTTAATGCAACACAATGATAAAATTTCCATTTCTATTGTCCTATGTCATATGTTGATATGGTATACTATTTACTAGGTTTTGCTGTAGTTCTTAGAATTTGCAATTGCAACTAGGTACTCTAGTAATTATAGCTTAGATTTTGGTTCAGCTCATAGCATAGGAATGTTTCATTTAGTATAATTATCTAGCATCGTTCTTTAACAGAAACAAAAAACATTACCCTTATCATTCCTGAAAATACAATTAAGATCATGTTTTTTTCTTAGCTTGGACCTTTTTCTGATAGTATGGAGGTGCAATTATTTCCCTATTTCGTTATAACCTTAGCCCATTTAAGTTCCTTTCCATTCCATGCACCTGGTTAAACATGTAAGGCTTCTTTCAGAAATCATTGCAACATGGTGTGGCAGCTACCTGGCAGTGGCAGTCTGGAAGAATTAAAAAAGATATCCATGGCTCCTGGCTATAATAAATTTTTAATGTTTCAGATAATTTATCTACCATACATCAATCTTAATTTTCCTGTAAGACTTTCTGTACAGCTTGTCTTTTAGTGGTTCATTAATTTGTTATTAGGGAAGTTGGGTGTATTGCGCCCGCTTAAGGAAAAACGCTTGTGGTTGGCCGTATGTGCAGTTTTAGGTGATGCAAAGACTTATATCATAACGCCTGATCATTTCTACACAATTTGAACGCATTCCCAGACCTGAATATCACAAAGTTTTATATGAAGTTCGAATTTGGTAAACCATTGCAAAGGGCGCATTTAGGTCAGGTATACTGTTAATTGCGCCAGGGAGGGGGCAATTACTTCTAATTGCGCCCTATGAATAAGCACTGTGCAGTTACGAAATAAGTTAGGAAATAGCAAAGCGACAGTAATAAATAAGTCATGATTGAGTGAAGTTTCCGATTAGCCTGCATCACACGTCTTCAGAATAATGCGTGCAAATACTGTGACGATCTATGTTTGTCGGAATTATCGGCTTATCAACTGCCAGGGTCATATCGGCTGGAGTATGCACATGACCACTGGAATATAGGAGGAAGCGAGTCAGTCCGAACTGCAGTAGGTATATTGTGTGATATACCAACTTTCAAAAGAAGGTAGCCTCATGCACCATGCATACCTAATGCATCAACATCATGCAGCACGCTACCTTTAACGAGTCACCTGCACCCATCGCATCGTGCCACGATCGATGATCGTGGTGGTAAGCAGGTATGAACACTTAAAAACGTAGAACAAGAACATAACCTCGATTGACCTGTCACGAACGTTTGCTAAATTGCAAAAGCTACATACAAAAACAGACGGATCGCCACCAGAGCAGGCCTGGTGGCACCGCTGCAGACTAAACGTAGAACACGAACATAACCTGATCAACCTTTCGAGAACATTTGCTTACTTGCAAAAGTCACAGATAAAAGCAGATGACCCTCCACCAGAGCAGGCCTCGTGGCACCACTGTTGACACTTGCTACACTGCAGCCATATTTCGTTCACCCCAACCACCGATTCTCCGCAGAAAATGCAGATGTCAACTGGATGAGATACCTTTTGCTTTCTTGGAGTCTTCGCTTTCTTCTTTCCTCTTTTCTCTCTTCCAGCCGTGTTTTCTCTTTTTCAACCAGCGCTCGCTTTACTGGTGAGCTTGTCAAGATCACGGATCGCTGGCTCTTGACACGTCTTTTGACCTCCCTTGGGGTAGGTTTCGGCACAGACAATATCTCATTAAGGATTTCTGATGTCACTGGGACCTTGCCTGACGACGTGGCTTTCATCAGAATCTGAGCGATGTGGGAAACTTGCCTTCACTGGGCCTCCTCTGCTGGCATTTCCAATTCCGGTGGGGCCCCAGTATCAACAGTGCCGTTGCTGCAGGATGGGAGGGTACCATCACCATGCCCATGCACACAGTCTCCGTCACACTTTGCACCAGCATTACTCCCATCTCCAAGAGCTTTTCCTTTGGCACCAGAAACGTCACCCTGTGCTGTTACAGCTTCACCCATGGCATCGGCACGGTCTCTCGCAGTCTCTTCGTCCTCGGTGGCGCCCCTCTCAGGAGCATCTCCTGCGAACCTGCATCATCATCCTGAGCACCGGTGCCGTCTTGAACTGTTCGATCCGCCAGTACGTGGATAGCCGCCACAAAGTCTTCATCGGAGAATACCTGATCGTCAAACGGCATGATGCCGGAGGCCTAAGCCATTTACAGCGTTCCTTGGTGCCGCTGCTTTGAGGTACGCGGCACCGAACACCTCGGAGACTTGGTGCTGGGTCACCCTTTGGCCTGGCTTCTTCCGCAGCCACCTGTGGATCTCGTCTTTGTACCACGTCTTCAATGGACCAAAGACTGCGACGTCCAGCGGCTGCAGTCTGTGTGACGTGTGTGGAGGCAGGGTGAGGATATCCACCCCACTCTCCTCGCACAGCGTTAGAGCCTCGATGGACACGTGGCTGGTGTGGTTGTCCACGATGAGGAGTACTCTGTTCTTCACTGTTGCTCCCGTCACCTTGATAAAGTGACGCAGCCACTCCACGAACGTGTCTTTCGTTGCCCATCCACTGTCTGATGTTGCAAAAATTGTTCCAGGGGGCGCTCCTCGTTTCAGGGACTCATTCATACGCTTCCTCGCGAAGATGAGCTGGGGAGGGATGAACACACCAGCTGCATTGCAGCAGCAAACAGCTGTTGTAGTCTGCCCTTTCTCAGCGCTGGTCACAATGCCAACCTGGCGACTGCCCTTTCCAGCTAGAATCTTCCGGCCGGGCACGGTTGTGGGCACGCCAGTCTCGTCCATATTGTAAACGTGGGTCGGCCCGTACCCGTGTTTGTCATTCAGTTTCTCCAAGTTTTGGAAGAAAGAGCTCGACCTCAGATCGTCTGAATCCCCCAAGTCGGGAGATACTCGTCGGCTCCGGAGTCCGTACCCTTATCTCCGGGTGCCTCTTAAGGAATCTGGTTACCCAGTCGTGCCCGGCCATCTTCATATCCTTATCGAAGGGATGGTTGATGTTCATGAGTTCAGCAACATCAAATGCTAGTTTCCGCAGTTCCATGCGCGTTATTCCATAAAACGCAGAAGCCATGCTGAGGACGTGAGCTTTGAAGCGATCCTCGAACTCCGCACTGAAAACTGGTAGTCGTCCCTTTCTCCCTGGTCTCGGTGGCGACCCGATGGTGTTGCGCACTCGGCAGTGAAGGTGATCACGGAGTGTTGTACGTGGATGCTGGAAGGGGAAAGGACAGTATAAGGATATGTATCGTCATTTAAATGAATGTACTGCCGGATGTAAGGTCAATGCATGGCAACAACAAGGATGCAAGGATAGAAACTGGAAGGTAGAACATAAATACCCAGACTGAGAAATAAAACAATTATTCATTAGACATGTCAAGAAAAATGAAGTCAATGCCATTCCAATTCCATCGGCCGTACCTTATACCCAAATTCATTCAGTAATTTACATCTTCAACAAAACTTGTTTGAAGTGTCTGGGCTACCTGCAGAATAGATGGGATATCGTATGCCATAACTAGATCTGTAAATCGTTGTTACCTGAACTGCTGGCAAGCTTTCCGGATTGAGGATCCATTCTTGACAGCGTTCACTGCTCTGGTGAGTGCTTGAACGCTCCAAGTGGGTGGTGACATTTTCTGGAAAGGATGTGTTTATAAGGTTAGGTATATCGGTATCATGAGTGAACACTGTACATGCATATCCGCATAGACGCAGGAACTTTTTAAAGTTGGGGGGCAAGGGTTGTCGTCGGTTGCGGGTTACGGGTGACTCGACCATTTCTTTCCACCAAACAACATGCATCGGCTCGAAGTTGGGGGGCACTGCCCCCACAGTCCGAAAGTGTGGGGGCAGCCGCCTCCATTGCCCCCACGATTCCTGCGCCTATGCATATCCGTGAGGTATAGGCAGGTACAGAGGAGGATCCAGGATCCCAAGGGCTGACCCCAAAACTCGCACGAATCAAAGTGCTTTGAAAGGTACCCGCTATAAAAATACTGGTATCGGAGGAAAAACTTGAAACATTGCTCTGCAAAGTACCTACGATTAATTTTCTGTCTTGCTAAATGCGCCCACCCCTCATTCAATTGCGCCCGCGGCGCATTTACCCATGGCGCATTTGAAATTTCTGAACGCAATCAAACATGGCTGCCTGTTGGAACAGGTTCTTCGCGAAACGACCGGTAGAAGGCGGAAAATACACAAAAATATGCCTATTGTAAAATGCAAGTCATCGCTCTCCCCAAATATAATTGAGTTCTTATTTTTCGATATTATAAAACCCTAAATGTCGTAAGAAACCTAGTAATATATAAAAATCGCAGATTTTGCTGAGCTGTGACCTACCACCATGGCTGTGCGACGGAAAGAGGAAGTACTTAGTGATGGAAACAAAATGGTAGTGCGTAAAATCAAATACCACTTCAGGATTTCTGTGGAGGGTGGGGGCGCAATTGGTCGCATGGGCGCAATACACCCAATTTCCCCTATTTATCATTTATTTATATATTTTGAAACTGAGTCAAAGTTTGAGTTGAGTTGAGTCGTGAGTTGAGTCGAAGTTGAGTAGGGGTGATTTAGCATTGAGTCAGAGTTGAGTCGGCTCACTGAACTCTTGACAATGAGTTGAGTCAGAGTTGAGTCGACCACTCTCAGCACATGAGTTGAGTTGAGTCGACTCAAGAAAATTCTGAAACGCACAACTCTGTCCGGTACAGATCTAGCCGGTTTCGGCCAAGGTCCAGCCGTGACCAGCGTTGGCTCCCGGCCGGGACAGGACCAAAAGAAGAACCCCTGGTCTTTGCGCTGCGTCCTCAGTCGCGGTGGCACCACACCCTGGCCAGCCAAGTAGGCAGGCGCTAGTAGTCAGCTGCACCGCAGCGACACCTATCGTCACATGGAGAGCGTCACCTATCGCGCCTGGGCTCGCTCGGGAATAACAGCTACCGCCGCCTCTTGCCACGTCGCGCCATCTGCCGTTTCCCGTAGCTGCTAGGTGACGCGGTGGGCCCTGAGGCAGCGCGCGGCGACTACGCCCGGAGACTGGGCGCCGACAGCGGCTCGTTAGATCCGGCACTAGTTGTCAGCTGGCAAACACGCCCTGTCGCAACGCTGGCGTTGCGTAAAGCTGCCGAGTCGAGCGCTGCCGAGGCGCCCAAGCAAGGTGGCGGGAGCGCCTCTCAAGGTGTAGTGTCAGTGTTCTGACGCTACTCTTCACACTCCAACGGCGTCAACCGAGTCTACACCCGATAATGAGTCTCTGCTTGCGCCAGACCCCTGTTTCCAAAGAAAGAGTAACTGTATGCAGCAACTGTTCCGCGTATAAATACCTAGAAACACTCCTTTATTAGGCATTGAAGACAATGATTTCAAATCGATGAGTGAACTATGAATCAAGTGAGCTTTGAAAATACGTTGTGTGGTGAACTCCAATATTTCAGTGCTTATTTTCACAAAGTTTCAAGTATTTTATTAATAAACTTCCTAACGTTACCGTTCCCGTTCTATTGGATGGGCGGTCTTTTCAGCCGAACAAGATTATCAGTTCAAACCTTATTGGCCGTAACCGAGCAGATGCGTCTGTCAAGATGACAGGTGAAGACTGGCTTAATTTTGTTAGTGGCTCAATGTTATTATTTGATAAAGACTCGACGAAATCGTACAGGAAGCCCAGTCGCCACAAATGAACACCTTACTTGTAAACAATTTACATAGAACACGATAGGAAAATATACAGGGAAATAATTCGACCAGAATCGAGTTTATTTTTCCTCTCTATATTTTTTAATAAATGATTTCTTTGGTTGGATCGCCATCTGGTAAATTTTTCCGAAGCTCATACGTATTCCGGCGGCGAATGTTTCGTTATTCAACGTTAAAACATCTCCAAATAATATTTTCAGTGTGTTGGAAGGTCTTGGGAAACACACCCAGTGTATGTATCGCTAAACTTTTGTTCGAAAATGTAATATATAGAATTGAATTGATGTGGCTAGCGATGAGTTCGACTTGCATTCAGGTATGACGCCTATTCACAGAGACATAAGCTTGACATTAGAGTGACAGTTGGCTTCGGGCCGCGCCTGGTGACATATTTGTGAAACTTGCTCCATATATAGGGAGAGACGTTCTGGCCGCGGTGTGCCCACCCGGTATTGGGATACACATTTGAATTATATGATGCTTAACTTCTTGTGTAGGCCCCATCAGATCGAGTCGAATAGAAGTCTGTCGTATGTTGTTTTCGTTTTATTGCGTAAGTCGCCAACGCCCATCCTATTTAGTGTATGAAAGTTCACGTCACAACACAATTTGACTCATGTGAGAGGCTACGCAATGAAATTAAGCGTTCTATGTGAAAAGTATTGCATATAAAGAGAAAGCTGCCATCGGGTGTGTTACCAGATTTTCCAGGTCTGTGAACAATTTTCAACAAAAGCCGTGACTCATCTTTGAAAGGGTGGGACAAGTCACCGCTTCGCTGCTTTCTTGGTCAATTTAAGGGGTTACTCATAGCATTGCCCTCCTCTGGTCCTTTCAAAGGGGCACGGTGCCTAGTGCCCTGCCTTCCGCTCCTCCGCCTATGGATGTAAGTGTAATTATTGATAGCGTGGCAGCGTCCAAGGAAGGGGCAATCTCCACCCGGTCACGAGGCACCTCAGACGCCTCAGATGACCAGTGCACTCACGGTATGAAGACAAAACTTCCCGAAGCCAGCCAAACCTTAAATGATCTACCAAATGCTACCAATGGAATCCCAGGGGGAGACAGTCGGAGAAAAACACAGGAGCATATACTAAACCTGCACAATCACGGGAAATGAAAGACAGTGGCGGGTTTTTAGGGGCGGGGAGTGGGAGGGGGGGGGTAACAGGGTCTAAAATCGCGAAAACAATTTTTAGGATACCAGAGAACATCCTATGATTGATGGGCAGATTTCTTCTGCCCCTGCCCCCCCATGGTTCCGCCGGTGATGATGTTAGGTGCTGGCTGCTTGGTAGTGGATCTCTGATGGTAAGTGTAAGTGTTTGGCAGTGCCGGATCCCGGCTGGTTGTTGGGAGGAGGAAACGGGGCCCAAAATCGTAAAAAAACTATGCTTTTTATAAATCGGCAAAAAATCAATGGTTTGAAAGGTGAATGCCTACCCTTCCTGGATCCACGCCTGGTGTTAGACGCCGGTGCAGCGTACTGCCGCTCAGAGAACCCCATATAGTCGAGGTGCAGTGTACCGATGCTCAGAGAACCTCACACAGGGAACGCACAGCCGCTTAGAGAACCCTGCACAGGGAATGCACAGCCGCTGAGAGAACCCCGCATAGGGAACGCACATCTGCTCAGAGAACCCCGCATAGGGAACGCACAGCGGCTTCGAGAACCCCGCACAGGGAACGCACAGCGGCCTAGAGAACCCCGCACAGAGGCGGCGGCCGCGCCCGGCCACTACCGCACAATAGTACTAAGGAGTATGGCCCCGGGGACGACCACAACGCCGACCGCAAACGGGCGCAGATCGCCTTTCCCTGGGCGCACCTGTATAACAGAGCCGTCCCATGGCTAGTTTCGGAGCGTACGAAAGAAATAGTTTACACGATCAACCACCGGCTAATGCTGCATGCGTCGATTAGTCGGCGAAAATAGCTGGCCCCGTGGGCGTTTATCGTTCCCGTTCACAGCAGACTGTCAGGCTAACTTTCTCCTTCCGCACCGTGTGTCGCTGGATGATTGTAAACAAATTGCGTCCGTGAGAACTTTACCTACTGTTTGGCAGGAAAGAGAGAGACAGCGAGGGGGAGTGGAGAGAGAGAGTGTGTGTCTGTGTGTGCGTGTGGGGGGGGTGTAACCAGACGGACGTTGACGTCACTCCGCTACTTAGACGAGAGAACCCTCTAGGTATTTAGTTAACTTTAGAAAATGCCCCTGACAGCTACTCCAGCCCGGAAGACTAGTTTTGCGGATCGCTGTTCGCTGACACTGGTGTCTCATGGCATTAGCAGCTCGCCTGTCCGCGGGAATTATTCTAAGTACCTTTTTAATGTAATGCTCTTTGCCATACTTATTTCTACAATATTTTGAAATAAAGATAATGGATTCTTCAACAGGAAGTGAACCTCCAGGACCCAAACTTCCTCATTCCCACTCTTGCACTTTTATTACCTTCGCGAGCCACCGCGGTCCCCGTCGCCGTCATTATCAAACTTTCTTTGTTATTGACACGAATACGCGTCGCACAGGCGGCCAAAAGCATTTGTAGTGAGTGTCGGTCTACCCCTAAAATGGTTTTACCTATGGTAGCGGTCACCAAATGCGTTGCCGGGAAAACTGCGGGAGACGTACCCCAGACTGGCGGTGACCGGGGAGGGGCAGGTAGGGCTTGTAGGTTCACTACATTTTTTGTAGATCCACGCATGTCAGAGGAAGAAAATGCTAAATATTATAAATTGAGTCCCATGATTTTGGAGTGACGTCCCCAGATTCACCGCTTAGGAGGCCGCGTCCCGGCCATCCCCCAACAGCTTTCGACACCAATGGTGCACACGGCAAAACTTTTAGCTGCGATGGAGTGCTGGCTTCGGCTCTGATGGTGCCTCTGCGCCAGCCCTGCCGGTCCCGGCTCCGGGAGGCTTAGATAAGCTGCCTTTGCTGGCCCCCGGCTCCGGGAGGCTTAGATAAGCTGCCTCTGTTGGCCCCCCGGCTCCGGGAGGCTTAGATAAGCTGCCTCTGTTGACCCACGGCTCCGGGAGGCTTAGATAAGCTGCCTCTTTGGCCCCCAGCTCCGGGAGGTTTAGATAAGCTACCTTTGTTGGCCCCCGGCTCTGGGAGGCTCAGATAAGCTGCCTCTGTTGGCTCCCGGCTCTGGGAGGCTTAGATAAGCTGCCTCTGTTGGCCCCCGGCTCCGGGAGGTTTGCTGCTCCGCCCCTGTTGACCCCAGGCTCTGATAGGGCCTCTGCGCCGCGCCAGCCGGCCCCGGCCCCGGGAGAGGAGCGATCTGCCATCTCGCGGCCCGGCGCAGCGGCCGTCGCGGCGGCGGCGGCGGCGGCGATGTCTCTCCAGTTCAGCGGCGTCTGCGCTCTCGCTCGGGCCGTGTCATTGTGGCCGCCAGCTGGCAGCTGTGAAATCGTCGCGCGAGTGCTGCGCTGTGAGGAGACCCTGTCAGAAGCGCGTCGGTGCCGCGTGGAACCGGGTGTCGACAGCGACGGCGAGGTGTGGCCATTAAACAGTGACGGGAGAAAGGATTCGAGCTTCGACTGTGTTGGCCAGGGATTGTCAGGCAGTGCCAGGTATGTTCTGCGACGGATTCGACAGGAATGTGGGCGTGTTCATTTCTCGCTTGTGTCTGCTGCCGGTGGAGAAGTGCGCTTTTCTCTTGGCGTCTGCGCCACATCAGTCGCCGCGTTATGTAAATGTCCGCTCACCGCAAAGTTGTGAGATAAGCAGTAGCATCCGGTGCTGCGGGCCCTGTGTGTGATGTGTCGGCTGGTTGTGTGGCTGCTGGTACCGTTGTTGCCTGGAGTACTGCAGAAGTCGGTGGCGGCAACGGTCGCAGCTCTGCCGCTCTGGCAACACCATCAGCCAGACCATACACTGCTGACGCGGCCTGCAGCGTCTTACCACGGAAGCCTTAGCGAAAGTTGGAGGCCGAAGTAGGAGTTTTGCGGTCTGTGCAGTGTTGCTATGGTGAGATCCGCGTGTGTTGTTCCTCTTGTTTTGGGTTTGTTTACAGATGTCTCTCTTTGAAGTACGCCGGGTACGTCGTTAAACCGATCCTTTTAAAGGGAGTGTCCACTTTCTCAGAATTCTGACAAGAAGTTGTTATGTGCATATTCAGTTTGAGCATCTGGAAATCATCCGTATTTTCCGCTTTAATCACTCGGAACAAAATATGTCTCTTTTTACAAATTATGACGTCATCAAAACAGCAGTTTTCGTCGTCTGCAGAATACATATAGCCCTGATCACAGGCAGAACATGGATTTACCTTGAGCTCTACCCGAATGAAGCTCACAATAATAATTCCACATTTAATGCTAATTTGCTCCTCCGAAATTCAAACCAAAGGTACGGATGACATAAAATTAACGATAGTCTTCTTTATACAGCAAATAGGTATCTCCTTCACTTCTTTGAAGCTTACTGGCACATGAAGTTTGTAAATCTAAAAGTGCTCATAGGATAGGACAGTTGGTATAGATAGCCTACTTTTCTACCTTGTTGGATATAATTTTGCTCGGTGAAACGAATGCATTGCACCAACCGTGTCGGACTGGGTCGCAGGCATATGGGGGCTGTTACAACGCTCTCCAGTAGAAACGATGAATGTGAGGATACCGGTTATGATTTAGCTAAAAGGTCCCGGAATAACCAAGTTAGCCTAGAAATGCCAAGGAGCTGTGATCTCAGATGGAGGGGAAACAGTAGCGGTTCTAGGTCTTTCGGAGGGAGGGGGCTAGTAGGCTCAACCCTACCTCACCTTTACCTCGAGTAACCCTTTAACTATATGATAACTGTGCAGGCATTAAGAAACCTTAGGTTTGGGGGTTTGAGCCCCTTAGCCCCGTTGTAGCCACCACTCAAGAGGGTGGTAATAGGTTTTTAGAGTCAACTTCTTAACTTCTTTTGGCAATGAATCTAGCAGCCCCACCTCGGCCTTTTTCATGGAGGGCGCTGGAACAGCGCCAAAGAAAGGATGACTCCCTCGCTGACGTTATATTTTAGTAATCGAGAGGGGGTCTAGAACTCAGAACAACCAAATTATTGGAACGAAATTGAGATGAGTTCCCCCGGGCTTTAATTAAGACTTTATTGTTCCTTATTTTGAATGGCAAATTGCGCGGGAATTTGACAAATCGAGTCTTAAGAAGACTCGAAGGTGAAATGAAACATGCCGGCAGCAGTTTCCTGACACGCTCCATCACTTCACTGTTTCAGCTCAAATCCCATGATAAAAGCGGACCGCTCCCTTTAGCATTCGGAGTTCACTGTCGGGCAGCGATTAGTCCGCTCTCACGGGGAGCCTGTGGCCGGCCTGGCACGAGGGAACGGATCGGCACCTATTCTGTACCCAACGAATAGATCTTCTTATGCTCTTGTCAGTCGAAGTCCCTCACTGCGTGCTCTGCATGTCGGATCCACCTGCGCGTGGAACGCTAGGTTTAGTTACCTCGGATACATGAGCAGATTGATAGATTGATTTATTATGACTTCTTATGAGGCGTTCTGTGCATAGCACCTTTGCCCACCTTTAAAAAGAGTTGGGAGGTGGATTGATATCTCATTAGGAATGTCCGGGCACTCCCAATGAAACGCCGAACCGGTGTAAAAGATATAACAAAAATTTTATTGTTCTCATTTTAAATGACTTAAAAGGAATTTTATGCAGTCAGCAGGCCTGAGGGAGGGCTAAAATGCGATTTATACCTTACCTTATCTTACCGATTATCGGAATTTCGAGGCAAAAGGCCTGCAGACTCCCGTCTCCACGAGCTCGATTTTGATCGCACTTGGCTCTGTCTTTCTCAGGAATATGGTACCTGAGATTTATGTTTTACTATCGTTTTGATTTCGGTGGTTTTCGACGTTATTGGAAATTTAGGCAACCCCCAATCATTTTCATACATACACGCCTTGATAAGCAGCCTCAGTGCGCACGATTTCCGTACCGACCGTGGGAACAGACCAGTCGACTCATGTATCCCGGTATATGGTAAGTTTTTTCACTCGGTCTTAGTCCTTCCTTAGTGGTTTAGTTAGTACCAGAAGAAAGCAAAGCAGTTGTACAATAACATCGTTAACAATGTGTTGGTATAAAATACAATTTTTTTAATCAGTTATTTGACAATGAAACGCGGGTTTTATGAGTTTAAGTAAATGTTTCACTCAAATAAAATTGATTATCATTCATGTGCTTTTTACAATGGTCTGCTATGCATTGCCGTATTTCGTCTGGGTCGCGGCATATCTCGTCTCGCTCATGTACGAGGTATAATAGTGCGTTCCAACGGCCTTGGTATGGAGGCTGCTCATGTTTACCGGGTTAATTAAGGCACCGCTCTGCCTCGGGCTGAGAAAGAATCGCCAATGGTTTTTTGGGTGTTCCTGGCGCCGTTAATAGACGCAGCTGTCCTTGAACCGATGGAGAGACGTACTAGCAGATGAGCTCCGTCGCAGCGCACGAGGCTGCTGAGAATGAACGGACGACGCCGCCAGTCCAGTATTGGTCCAACCAAGCCAGGCTTTCCCCTTTACACTCGGCAGAGGCAGGGGCCTCCGTGATTTCCACTGGTCCAATCCAGAAATATGTTGAATGGCCCAGCCTTTCAGGCGATGGTGCCCGAGAGCAATTTTACTGGGTGCCTATATATTTGTGTATAAGAATACAGATCACTTAACGCTCATTTCCTGTTTGTTTCATATTTATATTGTAAGACATTATGCATGTATTTATACATATTAGATTACGTCATATTCATACATTTCATTTCTTATTTTGTTCAGTGAACGAGAGCATCGCTGCTATCGTTACCATTATTGGGGTTTTAGGGTGTGTCGGTCATTTTGCTCCGTCACGGAAATTTGAAATACCACTCCTGCGCTCATACTTGGAAAGCCGCTCGCGTATCACGGTTTCGATAGTATAGAGAGTACATTGCCCGTGCCTGGGTGGCTGCTCACACCGGTACCTGGATGCCCGGATCCCTGCACAGTGCATGCTTGTATGCTGAGGGGCGCGCACTGAGGGCGGCTTGCATTATTCAACAGGCTCCGACTTAAGACCGATGTCCGATGCCCGGAGTTAATACCATGTTTATTCAACGAGGTGGTCTGTGTCCTCGCCTCATGTACGTCCTCAGCTCGAATGTAAATCCGTGAGTTATATGCTTGGGCATGCTTGAAGTTACTAGCGTTAGAATTATAAGATTTGTATAAGGTTTCTAGATACAATGCCGATGATGGAGTAAATAGTATCGGTTTTAAAGAGCCTGTGGCCCTTATGGCTTAAAGGGAGATACGCGAAAAATTATTATTGTGGTTTCTTGCTATTTGAAAAATCCTTATTACGAACCTGAATTATTTTTGTATCTTCGACAAACTTTTGGGAGGTCACTCACTTATTATCGAAATAGGTTAACAATTTCGATAAAATGTTGAACTTTTCACCCATCACTTACTTTTCGAAAACTATTTAAAGTTGAAAAGTAATGTTTTTTTGTAATAAAAATGTCTCTTCTCCTGTATTTGTATTTGAATTAATTTTACAAAGCCTTTAAAAATACAAAATGAATTAGTTTGCCCTAAAAACTGAAAAAAACAATTAAAAAACATAAGACATGAAAGAACAAGGGTCCAAGCAAGAACACTCGTAAGTTCCAAAGGACAAAACTGCCCTCAGAAGATTTGTCTATGCTATTGCATCCCTAAAAGCTGCAGTTTTAGAAGACTAGTCGCTGGTCAAATCTGATGGGATCCGAAGACTGCCAGGCGCCCCTCGCCATTGCTCCACCGTGGTGACCACTCCTGGACGTTGCTGCAGAGGTGACCCTGTTGATGAGGCTCTCGCTGGAGCACTTGCTGCGCTGTTGTGATTGAGACTGCCTCCCGCTCGCTGCCTGAGGGACTCACCACATCTCTATGTTGATGTCGGCGGCGGAAGCTGGGTTCAGAGCTGCAGCCACCGGCGCCGTATTACGAGGTAGGTCGGCTGGCTTTGTAGTTATGGCTGTACCGCTCACAAGCGGATCACAAATGAAGGGCTTCTGAGGAGAAGCACGGGCGCCCGCCGGGAACTCGGGCGTTTGGCACGGAACGGCGGGATTCCAGTGCGCGTCCAATCAGCTAAACAGTCATTTGAGGCTGGCTTTGGATCGTCCGATTGCTCGGTGGAACGGCAGCGGTCCATTTGCCAGAGATGAGTGGCTTCACTGACAGGTGGTATGCAGTCGGGTCAGTGTGGCTGGAAGCCTCTGAGCAGGATACTCGACACGGCTGATAACTGCGTGACTGGTAGCCTCTGAGCAGGATACTCCACACGGCTGATAACTGCGTGACTGGTAGCCTCTGAGCACGATACTCGACACGGCTGATAACTGCGTGACTGGTAGCCTCTGAGCAGGATACTCCACACGGCTGATAACTGCGTGACTGGTAGCCTCTGAGCAGGATACTCCACACGGCTGATAACTGCGTGACTGGTAGCCTCTGAGCAGGATACTCCACACGGCTGATAACTGCGTGACTGGTAGCCTCTGAGCAGGATACTCGACACGGCTGATAACTGCCGCCCGTGGAGCGCTGCTGCATTCGTCTTCCCCAATTTTGCATATTTTATATCCTATTGTCACCCTATGCAAGCGCCTCTATCACAGACCACTGGCTTCCATAGACGCTCCACTTGCGCTTCTACACCTCACCCAAGCCCCCCTCCCTCACCCTCGCTGTAGCACTGGCACCTGGGGGCATTCCACGACCAGTTCTACCGAAACGTTTCAAATTGAGCCCAAACTCTTGCCAATAACTTGAAAAATCAGTCATGGCCGATTTCGAAAACCGTACAGGTCGATCCGGGTGAACCGGCCGCTCAGCGTGCAGTGGGCCTGCGGTGTTTCTTTTAAATGACCAGGATCTTTAGTTCTTTTAAGTGACCAGGTGCCTCGGAGCCGCAACAGTGAGCCATCAAACGCAGATGAGCCCAGAGGCGCCTGGGAGCTCGAGCTGCCAGGGAAGTGGGAGTTAAGTGCCGGTCTGGATGGTGGCGCTGATGAGATGGCGCTCCTGTCCCTCATCTTCTCAATCTCAACCCTCCAACGAAGGGAGGAAGTGTCCCTCTTCACACTCTGTTCTACACTCCATAGAGTAGATGCATTATTGGAGTGAGACTTAGCAAACTTAGGTCTTTTCCGAAAGGACCTGCTGTACTTGCTCCGGGGCAGTGACATCGGAGAGGTTGCAGAGCTTCGGGGTATCTGGAATGACCACAGAGTTAGTCTGAACACCTTCCTCCGAATTAGCATTAGAGCCTTCAGGCTGCGCGACTGAGGATGGGGAGACATCATCACCAGAGGTCGAAGCCAACAACTATCGGCCTTTGAGTAAGTAGGTAAACTTCCCTCGAATCGACGTTTCGTGGTGTCAGTCTCACCGAGAAACACCAGAGCACACCTCGTCAGGAGCCAAGTAAAGGCTGGGCAGTGGACATGAAAGCCCGTTGATACAATCATGTTCACGAAATAAGAACAGATCTAAAGTGCCTGACTGCATCGTGTGTCTGTGACCGTATGGTGTGAGTCTGTAACGTATGTCTGTGACCGTGTGGTGTCTGGCTATAACGTATGTCTGTGGCCGTGTGGTGTGAGTCTGTAACGTATGTATGTGACGGTGTGGTGTCTGGCTGTAATGTGTGTCTGTGACGGTGTGGTGTCTTGCTGTAACGTGTGTCTGTGACCGTGTGGTGTCTGGCTGCGTCGTGTGTCTGTGGCCTTGAGTGTCTAGCTTTATCGCCTGTCTGTGACGGTGTGGTGTCTGGTGGCTGTAACGTTTGTCTGTGACCGTGTGGTGTCTGGCTGCGTCGTGTGTCTGTGACCGTGTGGTGTCTGGCTTTATCCCCTGTCTGTGACGGTGTGGTGTCTGGCTGTAACGTTTGTCTGTGACCGTGTGGTGTCTGGCTGCGTCGTGTGTCTGTGACCGTGTGGTGTCTGGCTTTATCCCCTGTCTGTGACGGTGTGGTGTCTGGCTGTAACGTGTGTCTGTGACGGTGTGGTGTCTGGCTGTAACGTTTGTCTGTGACCGTGTGGTGTCTGGCTGCGTCATGTTCTGTGACCGTGTGGTGTCTGGCTTTATCGCCTGTCTGTAGCGGTGTGGTGTCTGGCTGTAACGTTTGTCTGTGACCGTGTGGTGTCTGGCTGCGTCGTGTTCTGTGACCGTGTGTGTCTGGCTTTATCCCCTGTCTGTGACGGTGTGGTGTCTGGCTGTAACGTTTGTCTGTGACCGTGTGGTGTCTGGCTTTATCGCCTGTCTGTAACGGTGTGGTGTCTGGCTGTAACGTTTGTATGTGACCGTGTGGTGTCTGGCTGCGTCGTGTGTCTGTGACCGTGTGGTGTCTGGCTGTGTCGTGTGTCTGTGACCGTGTGGTGTCTGGCTGTAACGTTTGTCTGTGACCGTGTGGTGTCTGGCTGCGTCGTGTGTCTGTGACCGTGTGGTGTCTGGCTGTATCGACTGTTTGCTGTCTGACTGTATTTGTATGGCGCGTCTGGGTGATTTCTGCCGGTGTAGCTGTGTGACCCGGCCGCGCCGGCGTGGCCATCTGTCGCCCATCCCTCCGCCACCTGACTGCCGGCCGCCGCGCCGACCCAGGTCAAACGCCGATTAGGCCGCGTCCAAATCAGTTAGCCGCGCGCCAGCCATGGCGTCCCGTGCGTGTCGGGCCAGCACTGGACGCCGCGCAGCCGCGCCGCGCCGCCACGCTCACTGCCCGGGCTTTATCGTGTGGCGCGCTGAGAGAGACGGGGGGTAAAGAGGAGGGAGGGAGTCGAGAGAGAGGAGAGGAGAGGAGAGGAGAGGAGAGGAGAGGAGAGGAGAGGAGAGGAGAGGAGAGGAGAGGAGAGAGGAGAGGAGAGAGAGGAGAGGAGAGGAGAGGAGAGGAGAGGAGAGAGAGAGAGAGAGAGAGAGAGAGAGAGAGAGAGAGAGAGAGAGAGAGAGAGAGAGAGAGAGAGAGAGAGAGAGAGAGAGAGAGAGAGAGAGAGAGAGAGAGAGAGAGAGAGAGAGAGAGAGAGAGAGAGAGAGAGAGAGAGAGAGAGAGAGAGAGAGAGAGAGAGAGAGAGAGAGAGAGAGAGAGAGAGAGAGAGAGAGAGAGAGAGAGAGAGAGAGAGAGAGAGAGAGAGAGAGAGAGAGAGAGAGAGAGAGAGAGAGAGAGAGAGAGAGAGAGAGAGAGAGAGAGAGAGAGAGAGAGAGAGAGAGAGAGAGAGAGAGAGAGAGAGAGAGAGAGAGAGAGAGAGAGAGAGAGAGAGAGAGAGAGAGAGAGAGAGAGAGAGAGAGAGAGAGAGAGAGAGAGAGAGAGAGAGAGAGAGAGAGAGAGAGAGAGAGAGAGAGAGAGAGAGAGAGAGAGAGAGAGAGAGAGAGAGAGAGAGAGAGAGAGAGAGAGAGAGAGAGAGAGAGAGAGAGAGAGAGAGAGAGAGAGAGAGAGAGAGAGAGAGAGAGAGAGAGAGAGAGAGAGAGAGAGAGAGAGAGAGAGAGAGAGAGAGAGAGAGAGAGAGAGAGAGAGAGAGAGAGAGAGAGAGAGAGAGAGAGAGAGAGAGAGAGAGAGAGAGAGAGAGAGAGAGAGAGAGAGAGAGAGAGAGAGAGAGAGAGAGAGAGAGAGAGAGAGAGAGAGAGAGAGAGAGAGAGAGAGAGAGAGAGAGAGAGAGAGAGAGAGAGAGAGAGAGAGAGAGAGAGAGAGAGAGAGAGAGAGAGAGAGAGAGAGAGAGAGAGAGAGAGAGAGAGAGAGAGAGAGAGAGAGAGAGAGAGAGAGAGAGAGAGAGAGAGAGAGAGAGAGAGAGAGAGAGAGAGAGAGAGAGAGAGAGAGAGAGAGAGAGAGAGAGAGAGAGATGGAAGGTCGGCCTCAGCCCTGTTGCAGCGGCGGCGGTGGCGGAGGCCGGATCTCGGCTCGGGGTCACGGGAACAGTTATATGTGCCGCGGCGGCGGCGGGAGGCCGGGTTGGAGCAGTGCCAGCGCTGGCCGCCGCCCTGGCCCGGCCCGGCCTAGCTAACGCCATCCTACCGTAAGGTGTGCGGGCTCCGGCCACCGCCCCCGGCCTTCGGGCAAGCGCACTTTCGCGGCCTCTGAGTTATTGTTATTGAAGCGAACAGTGGCGGAGTGCGCTGTCAAAACAGACATAGTTCAACATGAAAAGGAACGGACCACCTTGTCGGAATTCCAAACATGACTATTTATGGTCAGCATAGGTATGGAAATCTGGAAACTACATGTTGTTTCCACCTTCAATCCCTCATTTGTTTTTACTATACCCTGGGCTGGCCTGAGCATCTCATGCAATTGCAAAGCTGGCCGGCAGGCTGCCGCTCGCTGCATGTAACGCTGCGATAGGTGTTGTCATTGTTAACATACATCACGTGACCTGCGTGGTTGCAGAATATAGACCAATCAAATTGTTACGACCAGATAGAAGAGGAATTTTTGCATGGTTTGAATTAGGGCTTTAAGTTGCTTTACTTTGAACTTTATTGTATTATTGAAACTGCACGGAAATGTAATACAGAGAACTTTGAATGACAGAAAGTACGTCAAAAGTGGTTTTAAGACTCGCTCTACAGAGCTGTTATCTCAGTTCAAAACCCAAGTGGTAGGTAGGTAAAACACCTAAGTTCAAAACCCATGATAAAAGTAGTAGGTAGGTAAAACGCCTACACTTCCCTTAATAATCGGGAGCTAGACTGTTTTATCTGGCCGTGAAAGAAATGAAACCGCTCTGCACATAGTGTCATGAAATTCATCATTTGAATGGAGAATCATACCTTTTTCATTTGTTTAACCACCAGCAGCCGATTTTGGTCTCACGTGGAAAACGAATCCAGAGGAAAAAGCAAGGGTAATGCAAGTTTTGTTGTAAAGAGTAGACAACTTATTGGCTAAACCTCTTCCCCTTGTTCCTGCCATTTGTTGTCCCTGCCTCCACCACATTCAAAATACTGCCCTCCGAATGAAAAGAAAACCTAAATATATCTGGTGCTTTTGGTCTTTATGCAGCGTTGGCCAATCTGGGTGCCCAGACACCCCAATGAAAGGTCGGGTTAGTGTCAGAACATGCTTTGGATTTAGTTGTCCCTCATCTGCGGAGTTTGAAATTAGTGTTATCTTGTTTAAAAGGCCTGGGGGAGAGTCAAAATAAATATTATATCGTGTTGTATCTTTGTATGTGGTGGTTGTTGGCATTATTTCGAATTCGGGCGCCCAAATTATTTTCGGAAATCCACGCCAAGCAATGAAAGCTTCAGTGGATTGAACAGCAGAGGGCTAAATTATGTCAAATGTCTCAGCATACCTCACTGGTGGGGTAGGCTCGAACGTGAGGTGGATCTGGTCAGAAAACAGTTCTGGCGATGTATATAGTCCCCATCATTCATTTCACGGGAAGTTAAATAACTATTATACCGATGCAGAAGTGGACTGTCATCTAATCACAAGCAAAGTTTCAAGTTCATAGCCCGACAGCTCAGTTCATAGCCCGACAGTTTAGGTCAGAGCATCACTGAAGATGTGAAATTAAATGGTGATTTTGAGTGGATACATTGTTTTAGTGTTTCAACTCGTTACAAGCACCAAATTCTAGCATGAACCATCTCTCGGATGTTAACCGAAGTTGGAACTTAATTCAGCATTAGCTTAAAACCAGTTTGAAGCCTGGCTTTGGGGTGTCTGAACGTACATACCTCACTCTGCTTTACCTTAGTCATCCCCTTACCACAATTTTAGGGGTGCGATGCTCCAACCACGGTTGGGTCTATTGTATTGTATGTATTGAATTGTATTACATTGAGATCCCGTCCGAAGAAACGACTTTTCAGGAAATCGAGTCATTGGTAAACACGAAATAATCGGTCCACACGCGGAATTCACACACACGCGCAGACTCACAGGCCTACACATCCATGGCTTTCACTCCGGCCGTAGCCGACGATTCCAGTCTCCTTCGAATGCCCGCAGTAGCAATGCACGGGTATGAGAGGCAACGCGTCATAAACAAACTCAGCTCGGTATTCGAACTGGCGTCTACTGGACTATGATCTACTGCAGGGCAGAGACAGAAACCTAATCCTTCTTGTGCTTCGCTGTCCCATTTCATCACGCCTCACGAACATATCGGGCAGAACACTCGGCACTCTCGTGTTTAAGGTACGTCTCAGAGAGCACAAGGTATGGGACATGCCGAGATCTTTTTCTGGAGGTTATCCCAATGTTCAAACCGGGTCACTAAAGTGAGCGCGTTTGCGACGCCCCCGTAACAGCGCGAGCGGTGAAACTAATTATCTTCTGCAGACGCGCCGACCCTCTGCACTGTTACAGCCTACAGCCTTACACACTGACGCCGTATCTGGCGGGAGCCTTCTCGAGGTCGTGAACTTTCAGCAAGATGGTATCGGGAGAAAAGCATTGCATGGCATGGTTTAGACCCAAAAGCATGCCGGTGCACTTTCGGATGATCGGATCTACGTCAGGTTCGAAAGAGAGAGTCCTGTTCTTTCACCACTCTCTATTCCCTCGCATTCCTTGGTTGTTTGACCATGAACGGAAAAATAAGTGCAAAGGATACACATCTTGATACTTTGATGAGGCAAACACTGTATATACGAGGAAAAAAGCAAGGAAAGAAGGAAGTCGTTCGCTTTGTTTTAAAGTCATGTTTTACTAGTTTTCGGGAATTATACATGGGTGCGTTACTAGGTCTACCCGTGTACTACATGTGTAATGGCCACTGGCGGCGGAGTTGGGGTGAGGGGCACGGTGCCCCCATAATCCGAAATTTTAACACTAACCCCATGGCGTTGACTGGAATGAAATGGGTTGAAAATTTCATAGTACCCCCTCTCCTCTTAAATTCAGACGCTCCGCCGTCACTGGCAATGACATAGTTTCAACCAGAGCAGAGATGGCCTAGGCTCGTTGCGGTGGGGATCTCTCGGCAGCTGTAGTCTGCCGAAAATATAATCGCAGCGTAAGCGAAAGCCATGTGTAACATATATCAGAGGCATACCGTTCAACTACGCCAAATTTTTTATCATACCGTAACTTACTACCAATGAAATGGCATAGCACAATCTACGGTTGATAAGCTCGACTTTCCGTTTGGATTGTGAGCGGAATTGTAGATTGATTGACCGTTGATGTCGACGCACCCAGAAACCACAATGTTGATGAAGCTGGTAATACAACTGCCTTCTTCCAGTGTTTTTGACAGCAGTGCACACTATATTATTCAAAACCGGGAACTAGTAAAGTCATTAAGTTCACTGTACCTAATTAGGTCAGCGAGTTATGACGTCATTGCTACAGCCGTGAAAGGTGAAACTAGAAAGACCAAACTTGGTGCACCTCACCTCCCAGAAGAGCTGAATCAGAGTTTCTAAATATTATTCGAAAGCTCGTGGATGAAAAAGGTATATGTACAACAAACCATTTTGAGGTCAGTTCTATGTAAGGTCAAAAGAGGTCGCCAAATGTCGTGCTTTGCGAATATGTATGTGTCTATAACTTTGGAACGAAACTAGATACAGCCATCAGTGTAATGTACTAGTGACCGGCATGATCTAAGGATTCGAATGATATGAAATGTCGTTTCAAATTGTTGTTTAACTTTGACCTAAGGCCAAGGTAATTGTGTGACCTAACAAGGTCATGTCGCATATCACTCGAATTCCTGGGTCAAAGCGTAAATCGTTGCCCTTGGCTTGGTTCGAGATATGACTGACTGTACGCGAGTTTAAAGATTAGAAGTTCAAAGTTCGAGATATGACTGACCGTACGCGAGTTAAAAGATTAGAAGTTCAAAGTTGCGTTAGTATGGCGCGCTGCAGTCTCTATGCCATCCCCACAAAGGGCGACTGCAGTGCAGGCAAGAGCGCTAACCGGGACTGGCGGTGGGGGCGGCGCAGCGCGAACTCCAACCCCTGCGGAGCTCCGTCACTTCAGGAGACTGCAACACAGACCGCAACTGTAGCCGGGACCGGCGCGGGTTGTGGTGTTGTGGCATGTTGCTCTAATCAGCCTCCAGTCTTCAGACTGGGGGCTGGAGCGGAAGCAGGGGGCCCGGAGGTGACGCCGTTGCCGGCGTGTCGGGCTGCCGCTGATCTAACGATGCACTAGATCATCGGCTCAATGGGAACGAGTGGCTCGACAGCTCCCGGCGCCCACATGCCGAGGCGAGAGTCTCAGGTTTAAGTATCTGTCCCCACGTGCTGAGACAAGTGTCTCAGGTTTAAGTCTGTCCCCACGTGCTGAGACAAGTGTCTCGGGTTTACGTCTCGGTCCCCACGTGCTGAGACAAGTGTCTCAGGTTTAAGTCTCGGTCCCACGTGCTGAGGCAACTGTCTCAGGTTTAAGCCTCTGTCCCCACGTGCTGAGGCAAGTGTCTCAGGTTTACGTCTCTGTCCCCACGTGCTGAGGCAAGTGTCTCACGTTTACGTCTCTGTCCCCACGTGCTCAGACAAGTGTCTCGGGTTTACGTCTCTGTCCCAACGTGCTGAGACAAGTGTTTCAGGTTTAAGTATCTGTCCCCACGTGCTGAGGCAAGTGTCTCAGGCTTAAGTTTCTGTCCCCACGTGCTGAAGCAAGCTTCTCAGGCTCAAGTCTCGGCGCCCACGTGCTGAGGCAAGTGCCCTAGGTTTAAGTCTAGGCGAGTCGCCAAACAGAAATAGCCACAGCTTTTCTGACTGTGCCTGGCAGACAACAGTGTGCTTCCTGCCCAAACACAAACGATTTTGCCGGAGATCTCGCACTTGACGTGGCTCAGCTGTCTCTTAAAGTTAGCACTCATCATCACTGATGCTCGTGAGCGTGGTACTTCGGGTCCGGTCTGTGTGGCACCACAATCAGGCACCTGGTGTTCCGTCCTCTACTACCGTGGGTGTTCCGGCTGAGCGTGCTCCCGGTCGGTTGTGGTTTGCTTTACTGCGGTGACATCCTAAGAGCGTTTACTTTGTTTCGGAGGAAGGAGAAACGAATTCAGCTGGCGGGATTTGGGTTGGTTGTGGTTCTTCCGTGTATTGATCACAATCATCAAGTTGATTATTTGTTAAAGCAGAGGTAGGAGTTTTGGGAAATTTTGCATGCCCGAGCCCGGCCCGATGCTACATTTTTGTTCTCCTTTTTATGAAGCTCGTCAAAAGCCTGGCGTTAAGACGAGTTATAGCTTCTCATGAATGAGCCGGGACGGGCTCGGTACTACGAGGTGTGAGATGACTATATAAACAAACGCATAGATATTGGGCCTCTAAATCAATATTTTTAAGTCACTCATAGCTGGAAACGCATAATTATTGTATCCAATTATATCAGAAAAGTGCAAGCGGCACTGAGCAGATTCAGGTATCTTCAACAATTCAGGACCCAGCAATCACCCTCAAGGAAGCACAGGCATAAGGTATGAAATGCAACAGCGACTCTAAGTTATGCAAACTCAGGCTGTTCCTGATGTATACTGACTTCATACTGACTGACTAGCATCACATGTAAAACTTTGGGTACACTAAATGGAGAAGTATGCTCATGAAAAGTAAGACTAATATGGATCAAATGCAGCCCACTAACATCCGACTTTGTCTCTTAATAATTTAAATAAATCATGTTGTTCTGGCAGGAGCTAGATAGGTGATGTACAATAAAATTGATTGATAGGGAAGAAGGCGGTAACAAATCTCGGAGTTAAAACTTGTTTCAGAACACAGTGGTACATGTCAGGGTGGATCCAAGGGGGCGATAGGGGAGACTGCCCCCTCCCCCCTTCCAAGCACTTCCAAGCATTGGTCTTGGAACCATTAAAGGGAATGTGGCACCTTGGTCGAATCCTGGAATTTAGTGTAATTAGGCGTACTTTCAGTCAAAAATAATGAAACCACTCATGATTTCTCTGAAAAAATGTACAATAAGGTCAATGTTTGGTTTTTAAAAATACTCCTAGAAAAAGAAATAAATATCAGCCTGTGGATGATGTCACGATCTGGCAACCACTACCATACTTGAAACGCTTCAAGGGCTTCGATTGGCTGATGCTCATCGTGACGTCAGCATATGTTGTCACACCAGTAGCTCACAACAATGGCCGCCGGCGACGGGGGCTGAGGGGGCTGGTGTCAGGTAGGTTTTAGCTTTTTTCTACGCAAATATCGAGTTCCATGACAAATGAAGTATGGAGTACCGGGTTTTCCGACCTGCTTTACAACTTGGCTATCTCAGTTAAAATCACGTTGTGAAGGTGCCACATTCCTTTTAGGGCCTTTAAAAGTTGGTCTCAGGGGCCGCCGAGAGTTGGTCTCGGGGCCCTGAAGAGTTTGCCTCGGAGGCCCCAAGATTTGGCCGGGGGCCCCAAGCCTTGGTCTCGGGGGCCCCCGGAGTTGGTTTTGGTTTCGGAGGTCCCTAGAGCTGCTGTCGAGGGCACCCCAAGATTTTTTCTGGTTCCCTCCCCCCGAAAATATTGAGCCTTTATAAGCTCGTTTGAAATAGGTGCTCCACAAGTTATTCAGTTTGCAAATATTTTATCTTGAAAAGAAGAAAAATGCAGGCTCTCAAGCTGAGGCTCTGAGACCTACATTCACCCCACGCCTCCCTCCCCCTTCCTCTTCAGTAAATTTTGAATCCGCCCATGAATCTAACAGATTTTTCAGGTTGCAAAGATTCCATGCTCGTTGAAAGAAAAATGGCGGTGGCCACCGGCCCTGAAAGGGAGGCCTCGAGTCTAAACACCGCCATCCCCCTTGAGGGAATTCTGGATTCGCCTCCTGGCACGAATAGGTTTTCAAATGAAACAGGAGTCCTATACATTATCCTTCAATTTTCATGTTTTTTAATCTATTTAATTCAGTTCAGGTACTGGACAGAGAAATCAAAAGCATCTTCGGCTTGGATCGATGCCTTCCAATTGCTCGTGACAGTCTAGCAAAATGCACAGAACATCCAGAATCAAACATCTCCAGCGCAAAACAAATATACAATCCCAAGTTTCAGCCCAAATATCAGCGCTTGCTCCCAATTAGATGAGAAATGGATGCTTTATAAAAGTGAAGCAATTAAGAAAACCCCTATCCCTACGGCTCGGTTACTTCTCTGTATGGGCATATGGAAAACATTCGCGTTTGAAACTAGTAAATAAAGCACACTATACGCATTTGTAATCGTCACCAGTCAGTACCAAAGTCATGTTTAGCGGATGCTATTTAAAGAGGTCCGACTATAAAAATTTGCACCCAGCGTGACGTCAG
Source organism: Lepas anatifera (assembly GCA_034440635.1). Taxonomy (NCBI): domain Eukaryota; kingdom Metazoa; phylum Arthropoda; class Thecostraca; family Lepadidae; genus Lepas; species Lepas anatifera. Next base: position 678,627 of record JAOTON010002112.1, on the reverse strand, counting down.
TATTACAGCTCATCGTCATGATTGGCAATGGTTACGATGGTTACGTGACCAGTGTGGGAGGAGGGGGTTTACAGATGTGACCTTCCCAGAATGGGGGAGTAGTGCCACTCTCCCTGTGGCAGGTGTGACCTTCCCAGGATGGAGCAGTAGTGCCACTCTCCCTGTGGCAGGTGTGATCTCCCCAGGATGGAGCAGTAGTGCCACTCTCCCTGTGGCAGGTGTATCTCCCCAGGATGGAGCAGTAGTGCCACTCTCCCCGTGGCAGATGTGACTTCCTCAGGATGGAGGAGCAGTGTCACGCTGGGTGACCCTGTGGCAGATGTGTGGCAGATGTGACCTCCCCAAGAGGAGGGTTAGTTTCACTCTCCCTGTGAAGATGTGACCTCCCAAGAGGAGGGGTAGTGTCATTCTCCCTGTGGCAGATGAGACCTCCCCAGGACGGAGAGGCAGCGCCACTCTCCTTGTGTCAGGTGTGACCTCCCAGGATGGAGGAGAGTGTCACTCTCCCTTTGGCAGGTGTTACCTGCCCAGGATGGAGGGACAGCGTCACTCTCCCTTTGGCAGATGAGACCTCCCCAGGATGGAGAGGCAGCGCCACTCTCCTGTGTCAGGTGTGACCTCCCCAGGATGGAGGGAGTGCCACTCTCCCTGCTGTAGGTGTGACCTCCCCAGGAATGTAGGGGCAGTGCCACTCTCTCCTGTGGCAGATGTGACCTCCCCAGGATGGAGGGAAGTGCCACTCTCCCTGCTGTAGGTGTGACCTCCCCAGGATGGAGGGACAGTGCCACTCTCTCCTGTGGCAGGTGTGACCTCCCAGGCTGGAGGGGCAGTGCCACTCTCCCTGTGGCAGATGTGACCTCCCCAGGATGGTGGGGCAGTGCCACTCCCTCTGTGGCAGGTTTGACAGTCCCATGATGGAGGGGCAGTACCACTCTCCCACGCAGGTGTGACCACCCTAGGATGGAGATGTGACCCCCGCCGCCGTGTTTCAGGTGCAGCGGCAGGCGCAGTATGATTTGTACCTGCAGGAGCTGCTGAGGGAAGCGCCGGCGGCTCAGCCAGACTGCTGCCGGCCTGGAGGCGGGCACAAACAGGTCAGTTACATCGGGCCGGGGGCGGGCACACACAGGTCAGCCACACTGAGTCGGTGGGCACAAACAGATCCGCTGAAACAATTGATCGTAAATTCAAACGATCGAATCCCTGCTATAAAGAGACGTGGACCTATTTACCAAATGGACCGCACCGACTGTGTGAAAGTCTACATAGGAGAAAGTGGTCGGATGATGTCAGTCAGAAAAAACAGAACATGTGAAGGAAGTCCCTAAAATACCTCCTGCGGGGCACGTACAACGACAACCAATCAGAGGCAGCAGCGGAACACGCCGACGAAACAGGGCGTTCCGTGCACTGAAGGGCGCTAAACTAATTGAGTTCGAGACGGGGACAAAACATCGCCAGATCAGAGAACCGATTCGCATTCAAACAATATCAGAAAAGACGATAAACAGGAACGTGGGGAAGTCCGTTTTATTCCAAGGCTGGATCGAACTTATGAAGCAGGGTTAATTGACCATGGCAGGAAATGCTTCACGTGAAGGGAAAGTCGTGATTTTGAGCTGTGCGGAAAGTTCCTATTTCTCGCCTGTTCCGTCTCTGTTAATAGGTGCGATGTAGCGTTTCTATCAAACTGTATATTCATTTTTTGTTTGACGGTGGGGACCGGATGAACAACCATAAGCTTTGCGCTTCAATGATATATCGAGAAAAATATAAAAACCATGAACATATAGGCATATATATGAATAATGGACGGGGCCCTGACACTCTGCAAGTTGCACTGGGCCCTGTTGCCCAAATAGTCTCGTTGGCCATCGTGGATTTATCGGTTAAAGGGTGCCCAGCTGACCAGAGCGGGTCTTACTGTGGATAGAGGACCCAGACGCGGTCCCCGAGGGCCGCGTCTGAAGATAGGCATGATAACCTGGCTGAAGTACTCGAGGCTATATCACAGCAACGGCAGGTCAGATTGAGCTGAAAAGCTGATAACTGAACTCGGCACCGCTGATTATCCCACATTCTAATTTATGCAAAATTTGTGGCATGAGTGTTTTAAGCACCGGTCCATCTGTCGTGGAATATTGGGTGTCAGCATCACCTCCGACGACAATGTGAGGGGGACAGCTTATTTTGTCAGTTCTACTTCTTTTCTTGCATAGTGCGAGCAAAGACTTGTTAATTTTGTTTAAACAATACGAAACTTTATCATACTTTTGAGCACTCTGGTAAATACGTAAGTCATCTGCAAAAATTTCGATGCGCTGCTGCCCTTGAATCGTAAAGTAGTTCACAAACACGGATGTTCGCTGTTCTCTGTCTTCAGTAGCGATTAGCGGTCTTTTCTCAGATTCAGTGGCTACCTCATTATCGTCACATGGGCGTAGTTTGAAGAAATGAAATAGATTGTGTGTTATTTCGGTCGATGGCCGTTCGGTACAAATGAAGAACTGCCCCGGTATCTGCGCCTGTTCCTTCAGTTGACGCCCTCCTTTGGACCTCGCCCGAGCGGAACTCCTGTTGCATTGTGCTTCGGAGTGCTAGCTATGTCTATCGATCCCGAATACGCCCCTGCTTTGTTTTCACGTGTCAGGTAACTTGTGTTCCACTTTCAGGGGCCTGGTACTACCCGGGGCAAGGGCGGGTGGGAGACCAATCAGGTTATGCCCCTCAAAATGAAAAAGAGGGAGCCAAACTCCCATTGGCGCTTCCCCAAAAGAAAGAAAACTGGTGGTTCGTAACTCGTCCATGGGGAGAACGGATACGCCAGTCGAAACAGTTCCAAACATTTTATAGGGGCGCTTGCGTTTGAAGATATAGTTTAGGTGTAGCTGATGTGATAAGCTGACTCCCTGCGCCGGCTGAATCCTGCCAGCTGCCCCCTACGCTGTTCAACATTTATTTTATAGAGTCTGCGGCTGACATGGGTTTGGCCTTCCTAATAATGACTTTAGGGGCCAATCGACGCACCAATTTCCAGGGTCATATGGCGTTCCTAAATCCTTCCCTGTTGGAAGGGTTTCTCGGGAGCCAGCTTGCTCCTTATTCAAGGAAGGCGCCGGGCCTTGAGCCTGGGTCGGCTGTATGGATAAGCTACGCTGATCACTCCACTACCGCGTCCCCTGGCCCCTTCTAAAAAGCCGGCTGGATCTGCCTCTACCCGGACCTTACCTTCGCGTTGCAAGTATAGGATCTCAACGCACATTGTATCTGCAGACTCAGGGTCAATAGCAATCGATTCTGGAAGCTTTTAAATCAAATTTTCACTTGCTTTACAGGTGTGCAACCATAAGTGTCACCACCAACAAAAAGGTGAGGGGACGGTCGATCTTCAACCTCCTGCTGACAACAAACCTCCCCTGTATAACCCAAAATTTGTCGAATTTTTGCTCCTTGTTATCTTTTAAACATAGTGGTCGATAGCGGCGGAGGGTCCGAATTTAAGGCAAGGGAGAGGGGGCCATGGACTTTTCATCCCATTTCTTTCATAGTCAATACCATAGGTTAAGTGGTGAAATTTATCATTTGGGAGAGCACAGTGCCCGGTGCCCCTAATTTCGCCGCCTATAATACTGGTTCAACAACTTTATGATTCTTCAATTTGGCTAAAATATTAATTTTTGCCGAAAGCTGAGCCCCTGCCTCCTCTTTTGGACGTCAAGCGTGTATGTGTGCAACCAGTGGTGAATAGAAGGCGGCACTGGGAGGCTCTAGTTCCCTTCCCCCCGAAATGTCAACAGTAACTGCACAGCTGGAGGATGTTTGAGTTAATTGCGGAGGAGGCTCAACCCCCTAGCCATCCTCCCACCCCACAAATGAAGGCCTGGATCAGTCACTGTGTGCAACATGTAATAAGTGAGACAAGTTGACAGCTCGCCAATACACGTTGGCGGATTCTCATTGTGCGATTCTCATCCGCTAGCTCGTATGAATAGATATGAAAATGTGATTTTTGGGTGCGATGCCTGGTACCCGGACTGCGAGGCCTGGCACTTGGTATCGCTGTTGCTGCCGCTGCGACCTGTTGGGTTCTATGTCGTGCCCTGTATGTACATTACACTGGTTCTTAAAGTTTTAATCGCCGTGATTTCCACCAGAAAATGTCAAAGATTGTGATTGTAATGCCTGTGCAGTTCGATGGAGTGGTGGAAAGTTGGGATGGTTGGGGCTGGGAACACGCTGGCCCCTGTGGGACAACCAACAGGAATTATTAAAAGGTTCAGGCAATTAAGCCTGTGAGACAATTCCTCCATTATCTACAAGTCATGTGTCGAATACCAAAAATATCAAACTTGAATAAGAGCATTAACTCTCCCATACTTCTCCAATCACTTCCAGTCTCTGCAGGCTACCCCTAGGGCTTCCCATTTTACTTGCACCCGCAGGTTTTCAAAATAGTCCACCAGATTCCCATTATTTGGCCTAAGTCCTACTCAGAACTGGTTTTGTTTTCTTCGAGACTCAAAAACTGACCATGCGCAGCGAGGTTGAAGATATCCCCTATATTGCACTTATACCCCAATCTATACCATGAAACATAAGCTATCAAATATGTCTAGCAAAAAGACTAATAGTTATATTCACACACCTCGTTTATTGCGCTTCATTGGGTACGAATGCGACAAGAAGCTTTATGTGTAACTCATTACCAAGTCACAGTCATTCACTAGAAGCATTGATGATTCTCCCTTCACAATACCTCCCAGCCGCCGATGCCACCGGCACCGCCGGTCTAGATTCTCAGTTTAGATCTCAAGTGTTTAATACGTTGCAAACCTTTTAACTTCAACTACCAGTAGTTTTTGTTTGCCAATGTCTTCTTAGTGAAGTTAGCATATACCTTCCAGAACATCTCAATACCCTGCAGTAGTTTTTTTCTTCTGAGCCTGTCTTTCCAGGTAAGAATCTTGCTGTACTTTGTGATGGTGCAGCAGCACCTCTCGATCAGGTTGTTGGTCACTTTGACATTCCGCACAAACTCCTCAGTTTCCTTGTACTGGTGATCCTCGCCCCACAGCTTGGAATCCCTCGCCAGTTACTTGTGGTCGAGTCCCAAAGATGGCGAAAAGCATGAAGGATTTAGGATCGCACAGGTCGGCCAGTTCGGCCTGGGAGGTGAGCTCTTTGAAGCTGGGCTTCTCGAGGGAGTAGTGCTCAGGGCAAGTGTTGGGCAGGTACGGCTGATATACAGCCGAGCCAGCCAGCAACCTCGCCCACAAACCCCTTTGCAGTACTCCCTCGAGAAGCTCACCTCCAAAACTGAACTGGCCGACCTGTGCGGCTCCAGCTCATAAATGCTCTTCACCATCTTCAAAATCGATCACACGTGGCTGGTGATGGATTCCAAACTGTGGGGCGAGGACCACCAGTACAAGGGAACGGAGGAGTTTGTGCGGAATGTCAGGTGGCAAACGACCACACCGAGAGGTGCTGCGGCACCATCACAAAGTGCATCAAGACTCTTACTAGGGAAGACCAGCTCATAAAAAACTGCCAAGCCGTGGAGAAGTTCCAGAAGGTGCATCTTAACCTCTCCAAAAAACACTGAACAAAAAAATCTACTGGTAGTTAAAGTTCAAAGACTTGCACCGTATTAAACACTTGAGATCTAAACTCAAAATCTAGGCTGGCGGTGCCGGTGGCGTCGGCGGCTTAGAGGTGCTATGAAGGGAGAATCATCAATGCTTTTTGCTATTGACTGTGACTTGGTACTGTGTTACACGTGAAGCTTCATTCGTACTCTATGAAGCGCAATAAATGGGTGTGGCTATAAAATCGGTAGTCTTTTTGCTAAACATATTTGATAGTTTATAGGCTTCATGGTCTAGTTTGGAGTATTACATAGTGATGCAGCGGGTCTAAAGAAAAGCATAAAACACTTAAAAGTGAGTTTTTAGAAATTATATCAAATGGATATAATACGTTTAAGAATTCATTGGAACACGAGAAACCTTGCTTACTTCCTTCATTTACCGTGCCACGTCGATTGCACGGCTGCTGAAACATGACAATTCCTCCATGTCATTACATACCGCAATCTTACTAAAAAAACAATAGCATTACCCCAAACAAGAATCGCAAATACTAACACCTAGCCATCATTGCATTGCTACCGTTCAAATTTCTGTGACCTTCTGGTCACAGAATTACGGCTCTAGCTGGTCCCAGCAACATTGAGAGACCATTTGAATAACGGTGTGTTTTGAAAATAAAATCCCACACAAAGCACGTTTTTTAAACCAGGAAAAAATGCAATAGCAAGATCAGCTGGAAAATTGTAGCGAATAATTGAGGGGAGTGTCCTCTATAGTCTTAATAATATAATTATCAGGTTGGTATCCGGCGACCGAAAACAAGTTAGGACGATTTTAGTTCTACTGATAATTAGCGGAGAACCAAAATCGTGAATTTGTTTTGGGTCGTTGCATGCCAGCTTGATGCTGTCGCCATCTAAATACTATAGAGGATAAAAACTGGCGATTTTACATATGTGTGGCCGTAATAGCACGTAACATGGCAATAGCTGCAGTTGTCGATATGCTCCAAACCAAAAACGTTTTCCGTATAAATCACAAGTTTTACTCAGCTTATTGCTTTTGGTCAGATTTACCGGCTTTGTAGTCATTTGAATCTATTGTACTGAGCATCAGAGCCATCAAATACTCTCAATAGTCCCTGTGGTGGAACTTGAAAATGAGCGTCAGCAAAGAAAAACTGTGGAGTTTTTATGCGTGACCAAAGCGTGATTTGACAACAACCTGAATTAGAAACACAAGTATGTTTTGTGGTTGTTTGTACCATTCAACGAAAAGCCTTCTAGCTAATCAAGAATTGTTATTCTATCATTTTAAGTCCTTATTAAGAAGACCATTACCCATAGGTGGATCCAGGATCGCCGATCGGGGGTGGGGGGGGCACCTTGCTGGGGAGGGGGCTGCCATCGAGACGTAGGGGGCACCACTTTTGGCCAGAAAAAATATTATCAGATGGACGCGAAATCTTATCGCGGGGCGCCGATTTTCGCTTGGGGGTTTGGAAGCGACATATTTCAAGGGGACGCCATTGACACTTTACTGGAGCCCCGTGACCATTTTAGGGGCGCCGAGTGTCGGTCAGGGAGGGCACCTGCCCCTCTTTCCCTGCCCCTGGATGGATGGCACCTGCCCATGTATCCGCCTATGGCATTACCAACGTGTAGTGATATTTTTATGGCATTACTATATTATAATTTGTCGAAATCTGGAATTTGAATATGATATTTTGTGTTTGTGTCCAAACCATTTGAACACCAGCCTTCAATTGAAGTAAAAGTCATCATTCTATCGTCATAAGTGATTACCACCATTATATAATTATATTTTACCGACATCACTAAACGGTCATTGGTCGAAAGCCCAATATCGAAAACCATCAGTGCACGTGCTAGCTTGAACCACCCAATAGAAAGCCTTCATTTGAAGCAAAAATTGTTGTTCCATCATAAATATTTTTTGAGCTAGAGGCTCCAACCCGTTTTCTTCTGGTCTCCTGCATCACTGTGTATTGGTACGATATAGGGGCTATGTTCATCCCCGCTGCGCATGGTCAGTTTTTTTAGTCTCGAGGAAACCAAAACCAGTTCTGAGTAGCATTTTGATCAAATACTGGGGATCTGGTGGACTATTTTGCACACCTGGGGGCTGCCAGTAAAATGGGCAGCCCTAGGCTACCCCGTGCCGGTTTGGGATTGCAGCCTGAATTGCACGTTACAGCTGTTCACGAGTTGCGGCTCGCGGGTGTTGAAGCCTGTAACTACATTATAGAACACCTACGTCGTGTTCCGATGCTCTCCTGTGAATCTGAAACCAAACACTGCAAGGGCCACTGCCCACAATACCAGCATCTCCTCTACTAACGCAGCAACCATGATGATAGCACATCGACGATTATGCCTCCGTTTCCTTCTCCGTTGACAAGTGACTTTTGCTCTCTTCTGTTTTTTGTGTGAAGACTTCTGACAAGCCAGCTTCAGCAAGATGATGGCCTAAGGTAGGCTCTTTATTGACAGTTTCTGCTAAATTACCAAAAATGTATTGGCTATTTCAGTGAATGCAAAGTTTACAGTCTATCTATTCTGATGATCATCTTCGAAAAAAACATTTGATCTTACACATAAGCGTAGGATCAGAGGGTCACAGACCTTTCTCTCCTCCCTCTCTAATTAAAAGTCTACGTTGCCTAGAAAAGAATGAAAGTGCCTGCCCGTTTCAGAACGTGAATTTAGGTACTGAAATACTTCGGTCCGATTAACGCCGTCCCATTAACAGGGAGCTTATGGCTTCGTGTGCTGATTGGAAACGCACACGCATCTGGGTATTTCGCGGTGTCAATGGTTTTCAGGGGTTGATCCAGGGGTGGCAAAACGGTTTTTGCCCCTTTCAGCTCTCCGATTTTTTCCGATTTTCTTCAAAAACCTTTACTACGGTTTTGGGCCCCGTTATCCCAGGTGCAGCTCTGGGCGAAACGTTTGAGAGGAGGGCCAACCCGGCTAAAATCGTGAAAAACATTATATTTTAGAAGAAAATTGGCCAAAAGTGAGCAGGATTCGAATCCTTTGAAGGAGTCCTGGCCGGATTACCTCTCTCAAAGAGTCCGCCCCTGCGTTGTCCCCCCCCTTTTCGCCCAAGCCATCGACCCAGGTCCCGCATTGACGGTTTCTTCCTCCTGAATGGAGTTTGATAGTTATCTCTTGACACCCAACGCTGAGGCGGTTTTCGGGAGTGCTCTGATTTTGACTGACTCAGCACTGTGAATCACTCATCTCAACTGATCGAGCTAGCTGACTTGACTCTGAGTCAATTAAAATTCAGAAGTGAGCCGCCTCTACTCTGGGTCAAGTGAGAGAGCCTTATAGTCAGAGTTGACTCTGACTCATAGACGATACGTTGTAACTCTGTTGTGAAACCCCAGCTTCATAATCAATGAAAAATACAAAATGTAACCTTATCGGATTTTAAAAGTAAATCTGGCCCGCCCTAGTCAGGTGGAGGTTTTCGTTGACTTGGTGTGGTCATAATACGAGTTAATTGACCTGTACGACAAGGAACACCTAACACGCACTCGCTTTAAGTGCGGCTGAAGGGGCCCAAGTCCTGGTTGTATCCCTCAGCGAGGTATCGTTAGATCCCTTTTGATGTTACGTATTTTGGTGGCGCCATGAAACCACAGCATTGGATATATTAGTCAGTGCCAAAATAGGCGAATATCATTCAAAACTGTTCTTCTCAGTATACAGGTAAATAATTATCTTTGTTTATCGGTACGTTTGTTATGCGCTGATACTTCTGGAGACAATCTCTGGCCTGGAATGTACTTGTGACGTAACTTCCTGATGTACATCAGTTCAACCGGGGGCGAACTTGCTCAACCAAGAATTTCTCTCCGTATATCAGATCTCGCGCTTCCGACGTTCGCACTCGTGTCCTACCGGCGCGCGGTTCCGGCTGTGCGTCTCAGGTCATGTCTTCGGTCACCACTGATGATGACGTCACTCGCCGAGCTGGCCAATCACGCCGTGAAAGTGCGCCGCCGCCGTCGCCGCTCCCTTTGGGAGTATGACGTCACGCCGTGAGTAAACGGCGTCGACATCGAAAGCAGCGGCGGCGGTGTGTGGTTGCTCGGTGCCTCCGAGGACAGCGTGGTCGCCCAGTCGTACCCCGTCAGTGGCCGGGCGCGGCTGAACCAGTGACAGGCGCCGACTTCGGCTGACTACAGTAGGCGCTGTGGTGCTGTGAGGTAGCTGTGGGCTGGTCTTAGGGTGTCCGGTGTCTCCAGGCTGGAGGTGTCCGGTGTCTGCGGACCAGAGGTGTCCGGTGACTGCCGACCAGAGGCGTCCGGTGTGTCCGGTGACGGCGGACAGAGGTGTCCGGTGTGTCCGGGCCGGAGGTGTGCGCTGATGTGGTGCTGCTGAGCTGGCCGACACGGCCATGTGTAGCTGAAGAGTGTAACTTTGCCGTCGGTTTCGACGTTGCGGCGAGGCCATGGTGGCCGCGCTCTGTGGCGCCCTCTGTCATGTCCAGCAGCTCTCCGCCTGGCTCTGGCCCTTCGTAAGTACCAAATCTGTGTATTTCAACCACCAGAGGCGTGGGTCTTTGCGCTAGCTCTCCGCAGAGGTGTGAGCCTTTATGCCACCACTGTTTGACTTTCCAGCCAAGTCCAGAGCACCGGGCGTGCTCTTTTGTTGCTGTCGGGGTGGGCTCGCCGTTTATGAGGGCGTTAGCCTGATCTGAGCGCGACTTCCCTAACGTGGGCACAGCAGCAGCCCGGTGATGGTGGTTTCCGCCTGAGTCAGGCGCTGCTGACTCACCCGCTGGTCCGCCATCCTTTACCTGCATCTGCCACCCCCGCTCCCCTCAAAGTAAGTTCCGGCTCCGAGACTCCCGCGAATACCTCTGGCGATGACTAAACGACTTTTGTCCTCAGTCAGTTCCAATAGGCTTCTACCCTGGCAAAGGTACACATTTTACTCATAACTGGCATCTGTTTGTGTATAGTGGTAGGCATGACTCATGATCATATTACTTATCATTCGGTATTGGTTGACATCACATATGTGACATGTGGGATATGCGTGAGCTACCCAGACCAGTTTGTTTGCCTAATGAATGAACGCAGTAAAGTGACATTTTTATAGTGTACGAACGGACAGTCGTGTTCAGGGCTATAGCGATAAGTTTTGAACCGTTAAAATGGCGTGCAGACTGTGGGTGGCTCAGGTGCGTTCCATCCCGGCTCGGGGAAGCCTCCAGTGCGGTGCGATCCGCTGCCGCCGGTCCAGGAGGCCCCGTGCGGCGACCGCCGCCGGTCCAGGGGCGGCGCGGCGCCCGGAAGGCCCGCGGCTCCGCCCCGGTCAGGCCGGCGGGCCGCCGCCGCAGGAGGCCCGGCGTGCGATCCGCCGCCGCCGGTCCAGGGAGGCGGCTTGGTGCGGTGCGTGCCAGAATGCAAATTCCAGTCTCATCTAGATGCTATCGAAACCGAGCCGATTACAACCAGGGATCGGGGCTGCGGTGTACGGGGAGGGCTTCACGGTGGAATGCCGGTCCGCCGGGGCTCTGGCCCGGCCACGGGCCCGTACCAGCCGGGGCCAGGTACTATAGCCAGGGATTACATATTTGTGTGTTCTTCAATGGACGAGTTGTTCTTTGCCAAAACTTAACAACAAAAGCGAGGTTAAATCATAGGCCGAATGTAATGAATATGCTAAGTATCCACCGGATAATGACATGCAAATCGCTGGATACGGCATCACGCCGTGCTAACTGCGCAGTGCGCACCCATGGGGGTATCTTTGGACGATTTTTATACAGCGTTGAGGCATTCTAAGTAGAGGTGTACATAGCTTTACGATGCTCAATGAAAATGTCTTGGAAGCGTAATATGTGCGTCGCTGCGCTGCGTTTACGGCGAGGCAAACTACTCAGCTTGCCTGCTTTTTTACAGTTTGCGTTATGATATACTACAACAGCTTTCTTATATTCAGAGCACGAATACAGGCTCAAAAGTGACTAAGCTCATTATTTCGACGGTTTCACAAACTAGATATGCTCGGTTCACTTTTAAAGTTAGCTGTTGAACACTGAGGATTACCAAGACCGAGGGCATGACTTCCAGCCTAAATTCTACAGCTAATCAGAAACGTCATCCTTTCAGTACTCCTTTCAGAGTAGCTCCTGTATGATAACAGGTGCGCCATTCTTTTAGTACTTTCCAGCTTAGCTCCTGTAACCATACGCACGCACCATCCTTTCAGTACTTCCCGCGCGAAGTTCCTATAAATGTATAAGTACATGCATTACCACTTTGGTGTTTTCCATCCCAGCTCCGATAACTCTACAGATGCGCAATGGTTTCAGTATTTTCCAGCTTAGCTTCTGTATCTGTACAGATACATTATCCTTTTAGTCACGAGTAAGGCAACAACGGGATGGACACTCCAGTACAAATTATGTCTGCTCGATCCGCCATTTTGGTGCCGGGGAATGACGCTAATCTTCGACTCGCCAGGCGAATGCGTCTTTGTGTTCACCTTGAAATCCCATAACGCGCGCCAGCGGAACATATGAGGCGCTCCACCCCGCCACCACACCCTGCTGCTTTCCTGCTAATAGCCTTTGTAAGGTGTTGTGCTGTAGCATAAATGAAGGCCTATCGCACGTGGCCGGCATGTGTGCTATCTGTTTGCGTCTCCACTGGGAGAAGGGCGACTGCCGCTCCTGCTGCGTCCGGCAACGTCACGGGAGCGCCGCTCCGAGCGTGACGCAGCCTTCAAGCCTGACATCCGATTTTTCCGGTAATGGCGCCAAACGGCGCAGTGGTGCCTGCGCCGGTCCAGGATCCGGCGGTTGCGGGCGCCGCCGCAGCCAGCCGGGACCTTGAGTCGATACACCGCGCATCGATCTTAGACAAACCAAACGCTGACGCTAAACGGGGGCTGTGCCGATAACTTTTGGTTGGGTGAGATCAGTGGTGTATCGAGGGGTTTATCACGGTCATGCCCCGCCCCCTTTGGAAGAGGCGCCCCTGTTGGGATAGCGGCAATAAACCTGAACGGAAACTTCACTGAGGACAATTCTGTGTCGCCTGGCTCAGAAATTGCACTGGGGACGGGGTGAGTTGAGCCACAAAGATGCTTAATACAAAGAATATGCGTTCGTAAAGAGCCATGGTTAATGCGCTCCGTTCTTCAATAACACGATGTGGCTCCTCTCACCCAGAAGCAGGCGCCATTTGTCGCACGCCATATCCGTCAATGTTTGCCTCTGCTGATTTGTCCTTCCTTTTTCTAGCCTGCTGTTCCCCGTCATTTTGAGGAGAGCGCGCCAGAGGAGGAGGGACAGCAGCACACTGAGAAATGGATGCGTTCCTGAGCTTACCTTGAATTGTCCTAGTATTTGTTGGCCAAACAGCCAAGTTAAACTGTTTGATGTAATATAGATCCCCTGGCTTCTTATGTCCGCTCCTCTTACGCATTTTATGGTGCATGGTCCTGAAAACATACATATATGACGTTGAAAAAAAACTTTTGCTCCGCCATGGGCAGAACTAAGCCTTCTGACTCTCACCTGCCGATTGTGCAGTACATTATGTTCAAATTATTTGTTAGAAATTAACACAAACTCCAATTTAAAGCCCAAACAATAGGCTGTCTGACAATAGCATAATGAAGTTAGTGCTTGCATCTATCATTGAGAAATAAACCGACATCATATTAAAACGGGCATGAGCATGGGCGCTCATCCCTGGTTTCTCCCGTTGCGTCTGTTGTATTTTGTAAAAGATTTGCAAGTACACTGCCAGGTGAAAGGGACAATACATCACAACGATTTTCATTTGCCTTGCAGAGAGAATTACATTTTATCCTATTTCTGAAGAGCTGTTTGTCTGCAGCTGATGGTGATCACACCGAAAAAAATTGATTTATTCCTACATTTCAAAACAGAAACTGAAGTAAAACTTTTGTGGGGCTATTTCCTGTCGCTTTTGTCGTGTTACATATAACTTCGGTGTAAGACAAATATTTTTGTGACTAGACTTGTGGGCGATAATATTGCGCTCATATTAGAGAGTAACGATACGTCATCCGATGGAGTTTAAGCCAACCTTCACTTGTTATCTTAAAGCCAAAGCCTTTGCTCGGTCGTCGCCGATAAAGGTGTTCTTCAGGTAATATACACGATATAAATGATTTACTATCAAAACCATTTAAATCCTAATCCCTGTACTAGCCTTTGTCTGAATATGCTCGGGCCTCTGGTCGCTGTGTGTGTCTGTCTCTCTCTCTCTCTCTCTCTCTCTCTCTCTCTCTCTCTCTCTCTCTCTCTCTCTCTCTCTCTCTCTCTCTCTCTCTCTCTCTCTCTCTCTCTCTCTCTCTCTCTCTCTCTCTCTCTCTCTCTCTCTCTCTCTCTCTCTCTCTCTCTCTCTCTGTGTGTGTGTGTGTGTGTGTGTGTGTGTGTGTGTGTGTGTGTGTGTGTGTGTGTGTGTGTGTGTGTGTGTGTGTGTGTGTGTGTGTGTGTGTGTGTGTGTGTGTGTGTGTGTGTGTGTGTGTGTGTGTGTGTGTGTGTGTGTGTGTGTGTGTGTGTGTGTGTGTGTGTGTGTGTGTGTGTGTGTGTGTGTGTGTGTGTGTGTGTGTGTGTGTGTGTGTGTGTGTGTGTGTGTGTGTGTGTGTGTGTGTGTGTGTGTGTGTGTGTGTGTGTGTGTGTGTGTGTGTGTGTGTGTGTGTGTGTGTGTGTGTGTGTGTGTGTGTGTGTGTGTGTGTGTGTGTGTGTGTGTGTGTGTGTGTGTGTGTGTGTGTGTGTGTGTGTGTGTGTGTGTGTGTGTGTGTGTGTGTGTGTGTGTGTGTGTGTGTGTGTGTGTGTGTGTGTGTGTGTGTGTGTGTGTGTGTGTGTGTGTGTGTGTGTGTGTGTGTGTGTGTGTGTGTGTGTGTGTGTGTGTGTGTGTGTGTGTGTGTGTGTGTGTGTGTGTGTGTGTGTGTGTGTGTGTGTGTGTGTGTGTGTGTGTGTGTGTGTGTGTGTGTGTGTGTCTGTCTGTGTGTCTGTGTGTCTGTGTGTCTGTGTGTCTGTGTGTGTGTGTCTGTGTCCGTGTGTGAGAGTGTATGCACCTCTGCCGGCAGCTGGCGGCGGCACCGGAGGACGGCCTCTCGGAGCTGCAGCGGGTGCAGGCGCTGTTCCCCTCGGATGAGCTGCAGCTCTTCAGCAGAGACACCGCACAGGTCAGCACTTACCCGATATATCAGTTCAGAGAAACCGCTGCAGCTCAGTGCCTAGCTTATCCTAAATGAAATGTCGCTTATTTGACAATATCAAGAGAACGCTTGTACGATTTCTGATCAGTCAAAAAAGCCACTTCACTCTTTATCGGAGACAGGTTCAAATGACCCGGGTGAGCCGCCCCGACCGGTCCCATGTGCTCCCGCTGCCATGATCGCGGTGACCTGACCAGTAAGAGGGGCGGATTTATCATTGACCTTGATTCCAGCTATTCCGGTCATGCGGGTTTTACCCCGTCTGGCTGACCTAAGGTGATCCCGAGATGCCTTTTACTTTTTTGGAAATAGCCAAGTTTTTTCAAAGTTATATTTTAATCGGTTGAGGAAGCGGTCAGCGAGGGTCACGTGGTGCACGCGGAACACATGATTCCGACAAATATGAGGGAATTAATCCACAAGCCACGGTTCAGAAATGTCACCAAGCGCGTCACAGAAACATCCTCGCAGCCAAAGGTCGGGATCTGCCCTACCTGATTCTCCCAGCGATCGTTCCGCGCGGGCCGGCGCCGTCGACTCGGGTGCTCTGGGCCCTGGCCCGGCGCGTGACCTTGACCCGGGCCGCCCAGCTGACGTCCTTCCAGCGGAGGACGTTAGGACCGGTCCTGTACCTTTGAGAGCAGGGGGTACATATTAGTGAAGTGTTCCAGAGCTGCCAAGGGAAGATTTTAGGACGGTGGAGACAAGGTACGTAGTGTGTTTGGAGACGAGCCTAGCTGTTCAGTAAGGGCTGAGCTGGAGGAAGTGAAGAGGAATCTCGCCTCTGAGATTAATAGGATGGCGCATGAAGCTTTAAACTTTAATACTCAGCGCGTTACAGATGTCAAAAAGCATGCCGAAGATCGTGACGACCAGCGTGATGACATTCGGCGGCTTTTAGATGCGTGGACTGTGAGCTTAGCTGTTTTCCACGATTCTCTGGAGGTTCACGTCGAGTCGCGCTCTCGACCCTCGTCCTGACAGGTGACGTCATACCACCGCCGGCGGCAAACTTAGAATCAGAGAACGGAGTCAGCCAGAAGATGAACTCCTGTTGTGCTCCACGTGGTACAGCAGACTCTTCCTGAATGAATCTGCAGATGGACGTCATCCCTGTCTGTTCGCATGTAGGCATAGGCGGATCCAGGATTGCCGATCGTGGGGGCCACCTTCCCGGGGGGGCGACATCCGGACCAGGGGGTGCCACTTAAACCTATCAGGTGGGCGCAAAATCCTATCGGTGGGCGCTGATTTTCGCATCCTGGGAGGCGGGGGGTGGGAAGCAGCATTTCAGGGGGGCGCCATCGACCTTTTAGGGGGGCGCCGTTACCATTTAAGGGGACGCCGAGGGTCGATCGGGGGGGCCGTGCCCCTTTTTGCCCCTAGATCCGCCTGTGCATGTAAGAAACAAACGCGTCTAATCGTGAAATTCAACGCATAGGGTCCACATACAGCTCGAAATCGACTATGCCAAGGATGGTTCCAGCTCATGAAGAAAGAGACCGGAAGAAACGGCTCTATATCATCCAGTCGCTCTCACCAAGGCGTCAAACCATCTTCAAGACACTTCTTGACGCGAAAAATAACTAAAGAGATGGTTCTATTCGGCGAGTAGCTCTCACCAAGGCGTTGAACGATCTTCATGGCGCTTTCAAGGCGAGAAAAAATAAAATGCATGTGCATGTAGTACTCTCTCGTGATGGAATGCCGTGTTTCAGAACTTTCTCGAACCAAAGGCTCGAACGCTGCCGTGTAGTCCGGGTGGATCGCGTTTCTAAGCTCCAAGGTTATGTACTGATCCCTGACTGCAGCAGGGATTAAACACAAGCTTTCTTTCTTCTGCTCAAGATTCTTTCACGTTGTCGTTCTGGTCCGGGTTGCTCTTCGTTGACTTTTTGCAAAGTGGGTGACCAAGCAGTCCAATATAATGATAAGTGCCGCATTTTGATTGTAAAAAGCGACCATTGTTACATTTTTCTTGCACCTCAAGATTATTGTATCAAGTTAGATGGGGTGAAAACGCTTGGGTTACCTTTGCTGTTTGTTTACATTCTTGTTCGTCTCAAATGAATGTTCAGCATGATCGTTCAGCCACCTTTATAGGACGTGTATTCCTCTATACATTGTTAATGTGTCTGTAGAACAAGTCAGTCCATGCCAGCCTCAAAATGACAGGTGTATACTTCAATGTTACAGCGTCTCGTAACCTTACGTACACTTAACACGCAACGGGGGCGGACCCGCCCCTTCGGGTTTTCGGAGACAGCAAAAAACGGCGGCGCGCAGCGCCACCTACTGGTATACCTTTCCCTCATCATTTTGCAACTTCTCGAAAATTTAAGGAAGGTCATCCAGGTCAGGTTACCAGTACAGGTCAAGTGACCCGACCTCAAAAAAGTTTAAGATAGCATAAGTCGGAGCAGGGGAACTTATCTAATGAAACTCATATCACATAATGGGCTCACCGAGTTCTCAAAATATGTTCCAGTATTTTGATATCGATGACCTAAGGTCAGGACAAAACATGACCTCTCCATTGGTAATACATGGGAAATATGGTTTTACTGAATAACTCAGTAAAAGATGGTGATAGAGCGTTTATTTTAGCTTCATTAGACCGCCTGGTTTTACGGTTCTAATGATATGCATTTTATATAATTTGGCCCCGACCTGACCAGGTCAGGTCAAATCTTGATTTGACCTAGCAAGGTCAAATCATATATCATTCGATTCGGCTTGCTGCGAGGATTCATATAGTTCTAGTCGTTTTGCTCTATCTTTACTTGTTCAGATGTAATGGCTGAAAAACTTAATTTACATGTTATCCCCATGGCGGCATGTGACGGCATGTTTTGACCTCTGGTGACCTTAAAGACCTGACAAAAATGGTTCAAATATTTTCGATGGAGAAGCGGATGGGCTACCCAACGCCGTTTACCGTTTTTGCTACCTACCGTGGTTCTGAGATCTTAGGGGCGGGTACCCGCCCTCTCGTCAATCGAAGGTGGCTCAGACCCCGTCAATGCGCGTGTTAACATAATGATTTATAGAATCTGTTACGCGCAGTATTTTAGTAATCGTGCATTTGTATAATTCCATAGAAAATAAGTAATGCGTCTCCCGAGAACTCAATCTGTCAAAAATTAGTCAACGCGATCTCAGTATTGTAAGCTTTAATGTTAAAGGAATGAAATACTCTATCAAAAGAAGAGCGGTTTTAGGCACATACACACATTACCCAACACATTTAGCGCTGTTACTAGAGACTCCACAGCAGCTGACGAGGGGCGGGAGGCTGCACAACACAACTCATGGGCGTCATGTCGTGAAGAGCTACATAAGAAAGCGTGGTATCGCCCCAATCACCTATTTTAGGTCACGGAGTGTAACAGATATGTGGCGTCCGCTCTGAAAAAGACTGACGGCCGCAGTCATATCCTGAGCTGCTGCTCCCTGAGAGTGTTCTGTGTTGTAGTTTTGAATCCCTGATTAGCATCTCGCAGAGAACCCGTTTATGGCCGGGATGTAGTTTACACTGAGCCACTGGGTTCATGTAGCTGGTGTGGCCCGGGTTCTCCAGGTCCGCCGGGGTAGCGTTGACAGAGCCGCGATTTGAGAAGGGTGAGTATGAGCCGGTGAGTGTGGTGTGGTGGCAGAATCTACTCACCGGTATTCTTCATTTACTTGCATAAGTAAATATATGTTGTCCCATCGGATTGCCGTTTCGATTCGCTTTGAAGAGTATAGGGCGTATACATAAGATACGTGGCATGATTTAGGCCGGGAGGCTGTTCCAAAAAATGGATTCTGAATTTTGAGATGTGAAATTATATTTTTGAATCCGTATACGGTTTTTATATGGGCCTTATTTCTTTGTTTTCTATTGGCCTTATTCGGATGAAATATTATCATTCACATTATTGAAAGATTATCTGATGCAAGTTTATTATTCATCTTAGCAGATAATAGAAATAGCATGCGCACCATTCAGATAAAGCTTCATCCTTTGTTATCGAAAATGAATCTACCTTGTCAATACGAAATATGCACACGCTGTCAAAAGTGGCCTTTTTGTGCTGAACTGTCTAGCAAGGACACTGGGGACCTAGATGGAGCTTTTGCAATACATGGTCGGCTGTATTCAACTATCATACTTAGATAGCTATGTGTAGCTGCTAAATATTCTTTGCACATTTGGACCAAAGTAGGAAACTTGCTGCTGGGTGGATCTTACTTTTGATTGTCTCCGCTTCTTTCACAAGCATCGGTGTCCTGGCTACTTGTGTATCTGGACTGGTTTTTTTGGGAGGGGAGAGGTACAAACAGGACCAGAAATATAGGTAGTGAGGAGGGAGGTGGGGATGGTGGTGGAGTTGTCAAATTGAGGCGTAATTCAGGAATTCAGGCGGCTTGTTTTTAAGTTTTAGTGTTGATCCATTCCAAAAAACCATATTCAGAGAACGGTGAACGGTTTGGGGCGAGGTGAGATACAAATTTTTATCCTACAGACAGGGGGACACGGCTCTGTTGGTGCATAGATCCATCCAACGATTTGGTTTACTGTGGACCGACTGCCGTGTGTTGGTGTTGGGAACGTCCGCTGCAGACCTTGTGGCGCCTCAGAATCATAAGTGCCCTGAGAAGGGACACTTTCTTCTGCGCATCCGCATTGTGGACCCGTTTCTAGTCGCTGTCTCCTGGAAGGGCTTTTAAGAATGGTGCCGCCTGTTAATGAGCCTACCGAAGATGCGTTGTTTTGCTTTTTTACCGTCACCAATCCTGAGTATAATCCGACAGTGTTCGAGCGTGGTAATGTTCCGACAGCCTCGGCGCCGGTCATAATTTCTACCGTCTCCTGCGTCTCCTCGGCATCCTTGAACCCGGACCAGTGAGCCGACACGTTACCAGCTGGTTCCCAGCGATAAGACTGCTTTGTTTGGCTGGTGGCAATAAAACACATTGGTGCGGCCACGAAGGCCGCGCGGCGCGATTAAGCGGCTACGTCGGAGGGCGCCCCCACGCCACCAGCCTTGGTAGCGGCGGTCGAGCGTGAACGTACACATGTCAGACATGCCAGCGCGGGCATCAGCGTTCCTGTCACGGCTGTCGCAGCGGTCTCAGGACGGCGGCCGACGGACGCTCCAACCCGCCGGCACGAGCCGCCTGGGTGGGATGGTGGCATAGGTGACGGGAAGGTGGTGACAGGAACAGAGGGGCGTGCTGGCAAACCGCTGCAGCCTGCCCGTAGTTGGGTCTCCCGACCATCGGGAGAAGCCAGGCTGTGTAGGGGTCTGGTCCAGACCCTCTTGCGAAAATCCGAGAGCTTTTGGTGCCAGGTGTTTCGTCAAAAATTACCCAAGATAAATGACGGAAAAGAATGTAACATATAAATCTTGATTGTCACAATCAGGGACTAGACAATACTAGCGCACCAGTTACGTTTCTTTACGTCATTTGTCTTGAGTATTTGTAAGGTATGTAGGTATTTTCTGTCAAAAAGTCTGGCATCTAAAGCTGTCGGATTTTCGCAAGAGGGTCTGGACCAGACCCTAAGACTGCGCGGTCGCACACTAGCTGTGTGAGACCAGACGGTGACGGGTTCCCATGCTGTCCTGATGAAATCGGTGGGGCGTGGTCCAGTAAGGGGTTGGGAAGTTGCCGCATTGGCCCCCTCTACTCCCTCACCCAGCGTCCGCAACCAGGATGTGTTTAAGGAATTGGTGGTGGTGGGCACTCGGCTGAGAAAGGCACAATTTTTCATCGAAAGGGCGTTTGTTGGGAAAAACGCTTCAGCATTTTTTCCGCATTCTGAGGGTAGTTACCACTTGGTATTCTCTGCGTTTTCGCTTTCATCCTCTTTTTAAAGACATGCTCTGGAAATGGTTTAAATGTTTGTTTTTGGAACTCACATCAGGCGAAGAACTGAGCAGAATTGCTATAGAGAGTTTTAAATTGTAGGAACATCATCATCATCTTTGGGGTTTAAGGAAAACACAATCAGGATTGCAGATGTTTATTGGCGCAAAAGGGAGCATGGGGTCCCAAATCAACCTAAAGATGCAGTCAGCTGGACGTACAAGTAAAGAATGCAGAGTTGTGGTGAAGAGTCAAAAATGAGATTTATGGACAGAAGAGAATGGGGAACAGGGCGCTCCGACGCCATATGGCCTCAGCTGTTGGTGCGTCGTTAAACAACAAACATTATTAGGAGCAGGGCGCTGGTGGGCAGACAGAGGGGACCGGGAACGACGGACAAGAGAGGAGGGCAGGGTGTTATCAGGCAAACAGGGACAGGCAGCTGTGCGGGTTACGGAGGCCAGTAAAGCAGGGCGCTATATTTTTGGAAA
The DNA here is from genome assembly GCA_034440635.1 of Lepas anatifera. Taxonomy (NCBI): domain Eukaryota; kingdom Metazoa; phylum Arthropoda; class Thecostraca; family Lepadidae; genus Lepas; species Lepas anatifera. The sequence goes on along the minus strand of JAOTON010002112.1, from coordinate 657,444 downwards.
TTTGCGGTGGTGGGCACTTCGATAACTTACATCGATAACGATTATCAGATTCATTATCGACGATAATTTCTAACTTTTAGTGATCAATTATTGCAAGCAACTTGTAATAATCGATTGCCGATTATCAAAGTCATGTTATTGAAGCAATCGTTTTTGGCCCATCGATAACGATAACTTTATGAAAACTCGTTCTCTCAAAAGGTATCATGTTTAACCCGTCTTGTAAAGGCTCATTGGGCCACAACCAGACGCGTTTTACACGAGCGCTGAAGGTACAAACGTTCAGTGCACACGTTCTGCTTCCATTAGCCTGAATCAATGGTCGCGAGAAAAGAGCGAATTTGTATCGTACCCGTTTGTACTAACAAGTGCGAGGTCAACTTAACTTGATACGAGTTGTTGGCACATACGTTGACAGTCTCGTAGATGGTCTGCCGGGCGACGTCGGGCGTAACACCGAATTCGAGGCCAAAGTTCGGTGAGCTCTCCCAGGACGAGGACCTCCTGATGACCACAGCCCCAGACCCGGGACTCAGGATGCCCATTGCCTGATAGCCAAGAGCCCCGCTTCGGTCAGATTCACGAGGATCCTTACTGTCCCTGCCTTTGATCTCCTTCAGTGAAAACTCACGGTATCTGTGTGGAAGTGTTCAAAACAAATACACAGGAGTGGAGGGAGAAATTAGATGGTGACGAGAAGTACGAGGGCGGAAAGAGTGGCCCAAGCAAGGAGAGGCCGGTGAAAACTTCGACTTGCTGTTAAACCTGTCCACTGATGTCCAAATCAGAATGTGAACGTCGACTTGTTGACAAACCTGTCCACTGATGTCCAAATCGGAGTTATCAAGGGTTTCGATACATAACTCTCCGGTGCAATGTCCCAGGTGACCGCGACCCAGTGATACTGGGGTTTAAAGAAGGCACTGTTAAACATTATCTCAGAACAAGATCCAGCTTTATTTAAATATAGGATGTGCTCTCAATTGAAGTCTCTAAAAAACTCTCGTTATAGCTTTTCTGAAGTCAGCAATCAGCAATTTCTTTATCGAGTTATCGTTATGAGAGTTGATGTCCTCGGCAAAGGTTATCAAATGATAGGTACCGAAGTTAGGGTGAAATGATCGAGTGCCCAACACTGGAAATTGGCCAGTGGAGAACTTACAATGGACGAGGCAGGGCATTCAGTTCGGATTGCGGTGGCTTATATCTACAATTATGGAGAATATTACTGATGGGCAGTGGGCTGTTCACTCGTGGGTGGGGGACGGGTGGCTTAGTTGATAGCATCAAAGTCCGCTAAGTCACCGGTCCCAGGTTCAAGTCCGACAGAGTCTTAGAATAAGTCGATCTGATCCCCCAAATCCCTTCCAACGGGGTGAGAGTTAGCGCCGCCGTATAACCTTGGCAGCTGGTGAGTCGTTAAGCCCTAACAATTCTTCACTCGTGGGTACAGCCTGCGCAATGCCTAGCCCAAATATGCAGCAGTTGCCTATTAGTATAAAAATATGTGCTAACCGCAGCCGCGGGCGGGCGGCCGGCGGCGGGCTGGCAGCCGCCACCTCACCGGAAACGCCCGCGCGGCGCGCTTTCCTCCGGTCCAGCTGTTTCCTGCGCAGTGTGTTTGCGGCCGAGAGACTGCCGAGACAGCGTGTTTGGTGACGCTTTCACCGCCACGCTGTGCGCTACCACCGCCGCCGGACATTATTTGTCTTGTGACCGGAATTGTGAGCGCCGCCGGCCGTGTGACTGCCGTGACTGTCCTAGGCTGGCTGGTAGTCTGCCCCCCTCCTGGTCCCGTGTGACTGCCGTGACTGTCCTAGGCTGGCTGACAGTCTGCCCCCTCCTGGTCCCGTGTGACTGGCGTGACTGTCCTAGGCTGGCTGGCAGTCTACCCCTCCTCCTGGTCCCGTGTGACTGGCGTGACTGTCCTAGGCTGGCTGGCAGTCTGCCCCCCTCCTGGTCTCGTGTGACTGGCGTGACTGTCCTAGGCTGGCTGGCAGTCTGCCCCTCCTGGTCCCGTGTGACTGGCGTGACTGTCCTAGGCTGGCTGGCAGTCTGCCCCCTCCTCCTGGTCCCGTGTGACTGGCGTGACTGTCCTAGGCTGGCTGGCAGTCTGCCTCCTCCTCCTGGTCTCGTGTGACTGGCGTGACTGTCCTAGGCTGGCTGGCAGTCTGCCCCCTCCTGGTCCCGTGTGACTGGCGTGACTGTCCTAGGCTGGCTGGCAGTCTGCCCCCCTCCTGGTCCTGTGTGACTGGCGTGACTGTCCTAGGCTGGCTGGTAGTCTGCCTCCTCCTCCTGGTCCCGTGTGACTGGCGTGACTGTCCTAGGCTGGCTGGCAGTCTGCCCCCTCCTGGTCCCGTGTGACTGGCGTGACTGTCCTAGGCTGGCTGGCAGTCTGCCTCCTCCCTCCTGGTCCCGTGTGACTGGCGTGACTGTCCTAGGCTAGCTGGCAGTCTGCCCCCTCCTGGTCCCGTGTGACTGGCGTGACTGTCCTAGGCTGGCTGGCAGTCTGCCTCCCCCTCCTGGTCCCGTGTGACTGGCGTGACTGTCCTAGGCTAGCTGGTAGTCTGCCTCCTCCTCCTGGTCCCGTGTGACTGGCGTGACTGTCCTAGGCTGGCTGGTAGTCTGCCTCCTCCTCCTGGTCCCGTGTGACTGGCGTGACTGTCCTAGGCTGGCTGGTAGTCTGCCTCCTCCTCCTGGTCCCGTGTGACTGGCGTGACTGTCCTAGGCTGGCTGGCAGTCTGCCCCCTCCTCCTGGTCCCGTGTGACTGGCGTGACTGTCCTAGGCTGGCTGGTAGTCTGCCTCCTCCTCCTGGTCCTGTGTGACTGGCGTGACTGTCCTAGGCTGGCTGGTAGTCTGCCTCCTCCTCCTGGTCCCGTGTGACTGGCGTGACTGTCCGAGGCTGGCTGATCCCCTGTCCTGTCCCGGCCAGGGGCGCCACCACAATGTGTTACTGGGGGAGGGGGACCGACCGTGGAGACTGGCGACCACCGGGAGAGTGGAAACAGAGCTTGAGCATGGCAAAACATGGCCGATATACTTCATAAGGAATTCTAAAACATTTCCTCAGGTCCACGCAGGTAATAGGGATTAGATCAACACGAAACCGAAGTCGAGCATGCACGCTGGGTCGCAAGCCCTCACTCCACTATTTGATGGCATCCTCCCGGTCCGACGCTGACCCTGTCTGACATTTTTTCGCCGCTTCCCAGACAGAAGCGTCTCTCAGACAAAATCTGAAATATTTTTACGTGGAAACTTCAAATTTTTGACATTACCGGGCTTGCAATTAAAAATCGGCGTAGGGGGTGTGCCCCTTAAAATTTCTAAAGGGCACCCACAGAAACCTAGCTCAGGAGCGCAGTCACAACTTCAGCATGAGGAGCGCACCACCTCAGAGGCACCCTCTGTAAAAAGGCACTATGGTGACCCCAAGGAACCCACGGTTTTTAGTTTATATCAATTTTCTAATCACGTTTGGCACGTAAAATAGTGCTCTTTGTTGAGCGGTCTAGCGCCCCTGCTAAGCTTCTTCGAAATGAAACGGCAGGCAATTCTATGATTGAGCAAACTGATCCGTGGATGCAGTTAATTCATCCATAGATATCAGATACTAGAGGATGGATTTGTTTTGAAAATGATTGGGGTTACACGAGTTTGGGACGAAGTCATTAAGCAGTGTTTTAACAGGCCATATTCTCTAGTATAGATAGTACTGTATAAACTGTTACAGCCCCCCCCGGCCTGCCTAACTGCATCACCATTTTTATCACCATTAGGTAGTATCCCTACCAGGTAGTATCCCACTTTCCTTTACCCTCATCCATCCTTATCCTTACCGTCTCCTTTCATAGTCTTGATCACTTCACGTCCACTACGACGGCGCTTGAAAAGCCACCGTACGTGTGGAAATGTTCGTGAGAAATACAAATGCATTATTATATTTGGGGTTTTAGGGCGCATTGTCAGTCTAGATCTTATGGCGCTCAACGGCATAAAACCCATTTGAAGTGCTTGAATTGAAAAACAAGAATGTTTAAAGAACATTGAAATTTATCGATGTTTATACCGGGTGCCGGGCGCCCATGAAGGGATGTTTGTGCACGCCCTCGTCAGACACATAAGCAAAGCTTAGGGTGTTTCCCTCTGTGTGTGAGCTAAGACATGGACGCCTCCAGTGACGTTTACCTGCCAGAGATTGGATCACCCAGGGGATCAAACGGTCGGGGAACGATTATTTCCGTGGGGCTGACCGCAGCCGCCCCAGATCAGGAATCCCGGCATTCTTCAAAGGTCATGACAGAAAACGGATGCTCCGGCTCGCTCAAAGATCACATAGGCTTCTCGTCATAGGAACACTTAAAAACAAACTGATCGGGATCAGTTAAGCAGTCAGGCACCAGGAGCCCACAGTTTACACAAAATAAAATGCAGATCAGTCTGTTTCGATTGCCGCAGATGGGGTGGGAGATAGGGCTGATAATCCCGGGACATTTTTGCAATCCCGGGATCCCGGGATTCATCGACCCTCAATCCCGGGGTATCCCGGGATCCCGGGATTGGGCAATTTTTTCAATAATCATGTCGAAAATTAGTGTCTGCTTTAGATAACGTATGTGGGGTATTCTTAACAGCATAGTAAATATTTCCCGTTAATGATAATTCATAGCATACTATTCTCACCATGTGGAAAGCACATAAAAATTCATATGGACACTAAACATAATAAAATTATCTGCTCCCCAAACAAAGACATATGAATGATATTGACAATATATATTCCCTGGTTATATTTCTAGTCATATTACAATAGAGGTATTTGCCTATTGTGACCCGGCCTATTGTGTCCTGGTCACACAAGTCACCTGCCACGATAGTAGCACTTGAGGAAGCAAAGGGCATCAACGGCTTCGTCACTGAGACTCGACCTTTCTTTAGTGACGATATTCCCGACAGTTGAAAACACACGTTCCGACTCAACACTTGTAGGGACTATGTGCTTGAGCCAGCTGTAGGACAGAGCTATCATACCCGTTCTTCCAGAGGCAGGCAGGTTTTTTTATAAATTTTGTCCAAGTTCTTCTCAGTTCGACTGTTGGAGTCGGAGTCTCACTAAAGTCATCAAGGGACTTGTCACGGAGACCCCGACCCCACCACCCGAACGAGCAACTCCCACAATGAAGGGTTGATTTAGAAGCCAAAGTTTAACGTCCCACAAAGCACAGGGACGGCCGCCCCGCTCAGGTCACCCTCTCACCAGTCAGTTGCCAGCCGACCTGTACGTCGTGAAACTATTGAGCGCCGGAGCGTCTCTGGGGAACCGATCCCAAGCCTGGACATGCACTGCCACTGCATGCTTCTGAGCAGCGGGCCGGAGCCCAACGCTCTACCAACTGAGCTATCGGGGCGGCAACTCTTTTCAATGCCAACTCTTTTCAACTCTTTCCTAATGGCCTTGGTCATAAGCGAAGGATTGGAGATACTTAGCCTGGATGCACTTGAACTGTGATCTGGCTCTGGAACTCTTATCTTATCTAGAGTCCGTTGAAGCATCGATTGAAGCGACTGTGCTGGCTGAGGATCATCAACGTCCATCGCTTCTGCATCTACAACTACTTCGGAAACATGCATCTGTCCCAAGTCATTTTTAACATGTTAACTGGGGGCAATTGGCCCCCAGTCGGCCAAATGCCCCCCGTGCCGGGAAATTGGCCCCCAGTAAAAATAAGTCTTGCTTAAAACTTAATAAACAAAAACTCACCTAACGAAAATAAAACAGAATACCACCCGTTAATAATAAGTTTGTTCTGTTGCTCGTCCCAAACCGACAATCCACAAAAATTTTATTAAACAACTACCATCAGTAGCCGTCTACTCCATCGTGCAAAAACGTATCAAAGCAAGTAGTTGCGGGAAATCCCGGCTAAGTAGCCTCAGCATCAATTTAACTAACCACAACGCAGGAAATAGCCTAAAACCAATTAAACATTGTTTTCTATCTGACCAGAAGCCCCCGCCAGTCAGTACCATGGCACTGCATGATGCTCTCATTTCAGACGTGGTCGGTTGTCAGCGCCCAGAGCTCGTTCGTGGATTAGGCGGGACACAGTGTAGTCAAAGCGCGTCAGACTGGTTACTGGTGTGCCGGTGTGAAGTGCTTAGCCCATTTATTATTATTGTGTTGGTAGCATATGTGAAATTTATAGTGAGATCGTTGCATTACTTTTTCTGTAAAGTTGATAGGGAGACCGGGGTCAACTTCACGATTCTTACTTTTCTGCTTCAGGAAGGGCAATGCTTTGTGCCAGAACACTTTTCATCATATTTTCTGCAGCCTTGAAATTTTGGCTATCTGGCAGATATAGCACTATACCAAAATAAAAAAAACATTGATTGGTCTTTGCTTGGCTAGTACATAACTACATAACTTGGCTTTGAAATACTTACTTCAAATGTTACATTTCATCCCATCAAGGGTCATTTGTGACACCCCAGGGGTCAATTATAATATATTAAAGCCATGCGTCTGGTTCTTTTCGATTGCGATTCATGTGTCGTTAGGGTCGTTAAAAAAACATTTTTTGCTTTTCAGACTCGAGCTCGGACAGAGAAACTAACACGGTGTGAACTGTGAAGCGATGCCAGGTATAATCTACGTATATGCAGAAGGAGAGCCTGACTTTTGCTTGTGTTTGAACATTTCAGGTAGGTAAAATATTAAGCATAAAACAACGTTGTGGCATGTTGTTGGATTCTATGATGATTTTTATTACTATCAACGACGCTTTCCACGCTATTTTGAGTGTTTGAAAATATCGGGATCCCGGGATTCAGAAATATATAATCCCGGGATTCGGGATTAATACAATCCCGGGATCCCGGGATCCCGATCCCGGGATTATCAGCCCTAGTGGGAGAGGAAGGCAGAGCTCTGATTCACAGTTGGCTCAGTCTACTGTGGTTCAGCTATTAAGGGGCACTTCCGACGCGAAGACACATGTGCCAGTCCACACCGAAGGTAATGGTCGGTCACGGCTCGACAGCTGAAGCTTTGAATCATTCTTAAATGGCTACATCTGCACAGAGTGAACTCGATCTGCTACTGCATATCGGAGTACTTTCAAAGTTCGGGAAGTCCAGGGTTGTGACTGTTGAGCCAATATTTCCCATTATTTTCGTTGTGGTGTGCACAACTGAGCAGTCGGAAGATACTTTCGGTTGTAGATTACGCATATGTAACAGGATTCAGCAGCCAAGGGTACATTTGGTTAAGGGCATACACATATCAAAGGTGCAGCATTCATGGGTCAAAAAGTGCTTGTGGAGAGCACACCCGCAACAAATTTAAGATTTGATAGCTGTGGAAATGGTCGACCTAAGAGAACATACACAACGGAGGTAAACAATTTTGCGGTCAAGGTCACTCAAGAACCAGAGGGCACGTTTTCCCTGAGACCCTCACTCAAGTGGTATATTGGTGCCGCATTTAGGGCTGCCTGTCTCCGCAAGATAAGTGGATCTGCTTCATGTTCCTTCGTCATTTTTGATAATATGACCATACTAGGTCAAAATACAAAAATGACCAGACCTCAGGTCAGGTCAAGGTCATTTTAACCTAGCAGCGTCAATATGCATATCAATCGGCTCGCAATAACAATCCGAATGCAATACCATCAAAATAAAAGTTGTATCATAATTTCATGCAAAGCTATTGATATATGTCTGAAAACTGCTTAAGTAGCCCCAGATGATCTCTCAGAGTGCACAGGTCAACAATTATAACATGATCCTGGAAAGGGGCCCAGGATACTACGATTTTGCGAATATGAAGGTATTCTCCGCTGAATCTACACAAATGCAGCCAAATTTCTGTTTTCCCATGTATTTCCTATGGAGAGGTCATGGTCCGTACTTGACCTTAGGTCATCAATATGAAAAACCCTGGAATAAATAGGTTAGTACTCGGTGGGGCCCATTATGTGGTATAAAATTCAATCCTATAGATTCACCCATTTCTTACTTACGCCACCTTAAACATGTTTGGAGGTGAGGTCATTTGACCTGCACTGTTGGGCTGACCTGAGATAACACAACCTTAAAATTTTGGGAAAAGTTGCAGAATTGATCAAGGATAAGGTGTGGTACTAGCACCGCCGTATTTCGTGCCGCCTGAAAAACCCGAGGGGGTTTTTAAGCACTCCCCACCGGGGCGAGGGTTAAGGCTCCCTGTCTCCGTAAGATAAGTGGATCTGCCATTGTTCTTTCCCCTTCACAAATTAAATTTTATGTTGGCATTAGCTACCATGTTACAAACCACGATTACCAATTGCACTAATCAACTCACCATGTCGAGATATTTTCTCTTTTTCGTCTGAAATTATTAAATACTCCTCAATTTGACCCTTAAAAAGATTCAGAAATTGGCTCGAAGTTGGGGGGGGGCATTACCCTCGCAGTTAGAAAATGAGGGGAGGGGGCAACCGTACCGCTGCCCCCACGGTTCCTGCGCCTATGGGCTGGGCTGTGACCGCTGCCCTTTACCCGCCAGAGTATGAAGGGTCTGGCCCGGAACAGCCGGGGGCTGGGCTGTGACCGCTGCCCTTTACCCGCCAGAGTATGAAGGGTCTGATCCGGAAGAGGTCGGCGCCGGCGGCACGCACGCCGCGGCCTCTCTCGGCCAAGCGGCCCAGCTCTGCCGACGCTGACGACGACAAGGAGAACAGCGTGCCGACGAGCGGCGACGCCGGCGGCCGGAGACAGTTCCTGATGGAGGCGGCGGTCACCCTGACGGCGGTGAGTGACAGCCGCGCTCCTTACCAGCGCCCAGCCCGCGGCATCCACTGGGATGACCCACTCGTGGGTTAACTACTCTGGGTGTCTCCAGGGTTAGAAAGGCAGTAAATTCATGTGAAATATTTTGCTGTTCCTAGATATCTAGAATATGTCTATTACGTTTGAGCCTATTATTTATATATTTCATACGCTCGGAAAAGGGGGCAGGGGGCCTGGCCCCCATTTGGCCAAAAATTTCCTGATCTCAGTCAAAATGAGAGACAACCGGACATTCTTATATCCAGCCGCTGCGGAATGCAGCGAGACCAAATTCGAACAGTTTTGGTCCTGATGTTGAAAGTTTTTGTCAGCATCAGGTTGAAGTTTGGCTGGCCCCCACTTTTGCCGGTGGCGACACTTATGATATATTTTCTACTACCTCAGGCTGGGATGATGTTATTGTCGATTATGTTCTTATATATATTATATATATATATATATATATATATATATATATATATATATATATATATATATATATATAGACTTATATTGTGATCTTATTTACCATTTTTCACCGCTCACTGTTATAAATGTTGTTTTGCTGAATTTGTAGTTAAGGTGCATTTCCTCGATTTATTCCAATTATTCTGTCGTTTGCCTTTTGTCATTAGGTGATATATGCCATCAACTTTTTGTGTTAAAAAAACGATGGTGTCGCTCGCTAACTGCTTATCATTTATGCATCACTGCTGATAACTACTTGAACTGGATTACAAATTTTTGCTACAAAAATAGTAGGTACCTCCTTTATATACTGGATTTTTGTAATAAATAGCGCCTGATCTGAGCCCGGAGTTGGAGCTTTGAGTGAGTGCGGCTCCTAAACACAGCTGGAAACAGCGCTCCGTCGGCTGCACCAGAAGACCACGCGTTGCCAGCAGCAGTGCCATGGAATATGTTTCACCTCTCCGTTACCACCATACTAAAAACTTGACAAAATTAGCCTGCTCAATTTAGGCGGGCGCGATCAGCACACCTGCAAAGCCTGGCGGCTCCACGTTCTCGGCCGTCTGACAGTGCGGCCAGATCTGAAACAGTGCGGCCAGATCGGAACACCGCAACCACATATGAAACAGCGCGGCCACATATGAAACAGTGCGGCCAGATCTGAAACAGTGCGGCCAGATCTGAAACACGCTACCACATATGAAACAGCGCGGCCACATATGAAACAGTGCGGCCAGATCTGAAACAGTGCGGCCAGATCTGAAACAGTGCGGCCAGATCTGAAACAGTGCGGCCAGATTTGAAACAGTGCGGCCAGATCTGAAACAGTGCGGCCAGATCTGAAACAGTGCGGCCAGATTTGAAACAGTGCGCCCAGATCTGAAACAGGGCAGCCAGGAAACAGTGCGGCTAGATCTGAAACAGTATGACCAGATCTGAAACAGTACGGCCAGATCTGAAACAGTGCGGCCAAATCTGAAACAGTACGGCCAGATCTGAAACAGTATGACCACATCGTAAACAGTACGAACACATCTGAAACAGTACGGCCAGATCTGAAACGGTGTGGCCAAATCTGAAACGGTCAGATCTGAAATAGTACGGCCAGATTTGAAATGGTACGGCCAGATCTGAAACAGTACGGCCAGATCTCAAACAGTATGACCACATCGTAAGCAGTACGAACACGTCTGAAACAGTACGGCCAGATCTGAAACGGTGCGGCCAAATCTGAAACAGTACGGCCAGATCTGAAACAGTATGACCACATCGTAAACAGTACAAACACATCTGAAACAGTACGGCAAGATCTGAAACGGTGCGGCCAAATCTGAAACGGTCAGATCTGAAATAGTACGGCCAGATTTGAAACAGTACGGCCAGATCTGAAGCAGTGCGGCCAGTTCTGAAACAGTACGGCCAGATCTGAAACAGTATGACCACATCGTAAGCAGTACGAACACATCTGAAACAGTACGGCCAGATCTGAAACGGTGCGGCCAAATCTGAAACAGTACGGCCAGATCTGAAACAGTACGGCCAGATCTGAAACAGTATGACCACATCGTAAGCAGTACGAACACATCTGAAACAGTACGGCCAGATCTGAAACGGGGCGGCTAAATCTAAAACACTACGGCCAGATCTGAAACAGTACGGCCAGATCTGAAACAGTATGACCACATCGTAAGCAGTACGAACACAGCTGAAACAGTACGGCCAGATCTGAAACGGTGCGGCCAAATCTGAAACGGTCAGATCTGAAATAGTACGGCCAGATTTGAAACAGTACGGCCAGATCTGAAGCAGTGCGGCCAGTTCTGAAACAGTACGGCCAGATCTGAAACAGTATGACCACATCGTAAGCAGTACGAACACATCTGAAACAGTACGGCCAGATCTGAAACGGGGCGGCCAAATCTGAAACAGTACGGCCAGATCTGAAACAGTACGGCCAAATCTGAAACGGTCAGATCTGAAATAGTACGGCCAGATTTGAAACAGTACGGCCAGATCTGAAGCAGTGCGGCCAGTTCTGAAACAGTACGGCCAGATCTGAAACAGTATGACCACATCGTAAGCAGTACGAACACATCTGAAACAGTACGGCCAGATCTGAAACGGGGCGGCCAAATCTGAAACAGTACGGCCAGATCTGAAACAGTATGACCACATCGTGAGCAGTACGAACACATCTGAAACAGTACGGCCAGATCTGAAACGGTGCGGCCAAATCTGAAACAGTACGGCCAGATCTGAAACAGTATGACCACATCGTAAACAGTACAAACACATCTGAAACAGTACGGCCAGATCTGAAACGGTGCGGCCAAATCTGAAACGGTCAGATCTGAAATAGTACGGCCAGATCTGAAACAGTGCGGCCAAATCTGAAACAGTACGGCCAGATCTGAAACAGTATGACCACATCGTAAGCAGTACGAACACATCTGAAACAGTACGGCCAGATCTGAAACGGTGCGGCCAAATCTGAAACAGTACGGCCAGATCTGAAACAGTATGACCACATCGTAAACAGTACAAACACATCTGAAACAGTACGGCCAGATCTGAAACGGTGCGTCCAAATCTGAAACGGTCAGATCTGAAATAGTACGGCCAGATTTGAAATGGTACGGCCAGATCTGAAACAGTACGGCCAGATCTGAAACAGTATGACCACATCGTAAGCAGTACGAACACATCTGAAACAGTACGGCCAGATCTGAAACGGTGCGGCCAAATCTGAAACAGTACGGCCAGATCTGAAACAGTATGACCACATCGTAAACAGTACAAACACATCTGAAATAGTACGGCCAGATCTGAAACGGTGCGTCCAAATCTGAAACGGTCAGATCTGAAATAGTACGGCCAGATTTGAAATGGTACGGCCAGATCTGAAACAGTACGGCCAGATCTGAAACAGTATGACCACATCGTAAGCAGTACGAACACATCTGAAACAGTACGGCCAGATCTGAAACGGTGCGGCCAAATCTGAAACAGTACGGCCAGATCTGAAACAGTATGACCACATCGTAAACAGTACAAACACATCTGAAACAGTACGGCCAGATCTGAAACGGTGCGGCCAAATCTGAAACGGTCAGATCTGAAATAGTACGGCCAGATTTGAAACAGTACGGCCAGATCTGAAGCAGTGCGGCCAGTTCTGAAACAGTACGGCCAGATCTGAAACAGTATGACCACATCGTAAGCAGTACGAACACATCTGAAACAGTACGGCCAGATCTGAAACGGTGCGGCCAAATCTGAAACAGTACAGCCAGATCTGAAACAGTACGGCCAGATCTGAAACAGTATGACCACATCGTAAGCAGTACGAACACATCTGAAACAGTACGGCCAGATCTGAAACGGGGCGGCCAAATCTGAAACAGTACGGCCAGATCTGAAACAGTACGGCCAGATCTGAAACAGTATGACCACATCGTAAGCAGTACGAACACAGCTGAAACAGTACGGCCAGATCTGAAACGGTGCGGCCAAATCTGAAACGGTCAGATCTGAAATAGTACGGCCAGATTTGAAACAGTACGGCCAGATTTGAAACAGACACGTCAGAAACGCTCTCATTGTCTCAGCTTATCCATACAGCCACTAGGTTACATGGTGGAACCCACAACATCCGTGACCTTATTTTCACAAACAGACCCGATTTTGTCGGAAAGGCTGGCATTCTGGCACCTTTCTCCAGCATTGACCACCTTCCAATATTCATGTCTATTTCCCTAGCAGTCCCTTTGCCAGCTGGGGTAGTACGCGCAACTAATTGGGATTACAAAAGGACAAACATCGAAGCCCTGGTAGAAAACCTATCTCAAATAGACTGGGATGTCATAATCGACAAAGATCTGGATGAAGCTGTCATTGCACTGACCAAAACAATAATTGATGTGGCTTGCAGTCATATACCCCGCAAAAACATAATAGTTAGGCAAAACAAGCCTTGGTTCACATCAGAATTGCACCGACAAATTCGCAAGAGAGATAGACTCTTTCGAGCTGCTAAGTGCAGCCAAACAATGCAATCCTGGGACCGTTGGCGTCGCCAGCGTAATCTGGTCACAAGTATAAACAGAAAACTTAAGAACGAGAATATTACTCGAAAGGTTAACCAGCTACTTAAATGTAAAAAAGATCCCTTCAAATATCATACCATCCTCAAAAGTATCACCGGATTCAAACGTTATGACGTGATTCCTCCCCTCATTATTGAAGACAATATCATGAACGACGATCACCAAAAAGCAAACGCTCTTAACTCTTACTTCTGTACGCAAACGGATATTAATATCACCACGAGCCATGAAGATCAGCTACAAAAATACGTATCTGATTCTTTGACAGTCCCTCACAGCCTTGAATTTGACGAAATTGGTCGAGAAGAGGTCTTGCGCATCATAAATAAACTTGACTGTTCCAAGGCGAGTGGGCCAGACAACCTTCCAGTAAAAATTTTGAAAATGACGGGGGCATTCATAGCAGAGCCATTAGCAAAAATTTTTAACAAGTCCATCAACCTCGGAAAATTTCCTACGCCATGGAAACTTGCGACCGTCAAACCAATTTTCAAAGGTAAGGGCTCTCCCTCTGAGGTTAAGAATTATAGACCGATTAGCCTTCTTCCTTGCGTGTCGAAAATATTCGAAAAACTTGTGTTCTCACGCATATATCAACATATAATGCTGCATTCTCTTCTAACACCAAAGCAGAGTGGCTATCGCCCAGGACATAACACACAGATTCAACTCACCTACCTGGTTGACAAACTTTTCAAGTCACTAAATGAGGGTTCAGATTTCACTGTAGTATACCTAGACATCTCGAGATATTTTGAGAAAATCTGGCATGATGGTTTATTAGCTAAATGTAGCATTGAATTTGGGATAGACGGGACACTTCTGCAGTGGCTCAAGTCGTACTTAAGTGGAAGAACCCAAATCGTGCAGATAGGTGAAAGTAATTCATCACCCAAGGCATTGAAGGCAGGTGTTCCTCAGGGGTCAGTCCTAGGGCCCCTCTTGGCAGTTATGTACTTGAATGGTCTAATTGGCCATACAGAAAGTGATATTATGTTCTTTGCTGATGACAGCTCCCTTCATGCCAGCCACACTCCACATAATGTTACTGAAGTGCAGGGTAAGCTTCAAAAAGACCTAGACTCAATTCTGGCTTATGGCCATAAGTGGGTTATCACCTTCAATGCCTCCAAGACCACACAACAAACGTTTTCTCACAAAAGCAGAGTAAGCGCACCTTTGCTCAATTTCAACAGCATTCGAATCCCCCAAAAACAATCACATAAGCACCTAGGACTGACATTTTCAACTGACCTGAGGTTCAAGTCGCATGTCAGCGAAGTTCTCCTGAAATTCAACAAAGCGCTAAGCCCCCTGTATCCTATAGCAGACTTACTCCCCAGACAAACACTATTAAGTATCTACAAAACTTATGTACAGCCATATCTAGACTACTGTGACACAGTATATGACGGTCACCTGACAGAGTACGACAAGGGTCGTCTTGAAAAGGCCCAGACCAGAGCTGCCAGATTAATAACAGGAGTGCCGCGAAGGACGTCGAGAACAAAACTGCTAGAAGAGCTTGGGTGGTATACACTTGAAAAACGACGGGAGACAAATGGCATTCTTCTCTTCCACCGTATCATGTTTGATGACAGAGTACCCCAGTATATTAAAGACTTAATACCGAATCCCAGACATCTTGATACTTCCAGAGTCCTTAGAAATACGCTTAACAACTATCTTTCATATCCAGAATCCAGCACATCCTCCTACTCTAACTCTTTTGTTCCCCGAGTCACAAGAGTGTGGAATAGTCTTCCGCAAGAGCTGCGGCAAACAAACAACATTTTACACTTCAAAAAACAGATATTAAGAACTCGCGTCCCTGTAACTCCGAAATCTTATTTTTCCTTTGGTACGAGACTGGGCAACAGACTCCACACACAGATCAGGCTTGAATCGTCGGCACTGAATGGTCACAGACATGCCCTTGGTAGGTCTGACTCCCCAGCCTGTGACTGTGGTCATCCAAGAGAGGATATTAAACACTTTTTCCTAGCTTGCCCTCACTACGATGGGCTCAGGGCTGACCTATTTCTCGAACTCTCCGGTATTCTCCACATAAATTTCAATGACCTGCCTATTACCACACAAATCAGCACCATAGTTCTCGGACCTGTAGACAAAAAACTTTGCAAGACCACCGCAACAGTTGTACAAAAGTTCCTAATAAAAACCAACAGACTTTAGATTCGTTCAATTCATGGTAGGGTAAAAATTATCAAAATCCTAGCTGCCTCTAGATTCACTCGGGGAAGCAACAATACCAGGAAGGATTTACTGAGGGTGGAGTTGGCGAGGGAGCGTGGCGCCGTGGCTAGACGGGAGGTACAGACGATATAATGTGGTTAGGAAACAATATTTTAGAAAATATCAAAGTTATTTATTCATGTGTTCATGATTTGTGTTTTTGTAAAACAATTTCCAAACATGTTTGTGCGTGTGTGGGTGTATGTGTGTGTGTGTGCTGTGCACGAGTGTTAGAAATGCAGCGTCATTATAGATAACTAGTTTTATACTAGAGCTCGAGAGGGGCCTGGAATTAAGTGCCGTTGGCACTTTTGCCTCAATCGAGCCGAACATTTGTTTTATTTCACTGCGATGTAATGATGAAATATATGTTATGTTATGTTATGTTATCTGAAGCAGTGCGGCCAGTTCTGAAACAGTACGGCCAGATCTGAAACAGTATGACCACATCGTAAGCAGTACGAACACATCTGAAACAGTACGGCCAGATCTGAAACGGGGCGGCCAAATCTGAAACAGTACGGCCAGATCTGAAACAGTACGGCCAAATCTGAAACGGTCAGATCTGAAATAGTACGGCCAGATTTGAAACAGTACGGCCAGATCTGAAGCAGTGCGGCCAGTTCTGAAACAGTACGGCCAGATCTGAAACAGTATGACCACATCGTAAGCAGTACGAACACATCTGAAACAGTACGGCCAGATCTGAAACGGGGCGGCCAAATCTGAAACAGTACGGCCAGATCTGAAACAGTACGGCCAGATCTGAAACAGTATGACCACATCGTAAGCAGTACGAACACATCTGAAACAGTACGGCCAGATCTGAAACGGTGCGGCCAAATCCGAAACAGTACGGCCAGATCTGAAACAGTACGGCCAGATCTGAAACAGTATGACCACATCGTAAGCAGTACGAACACATCTGAAACAGTACGGCCAGATCTGAAACGGGGCGGCCAAATCTGAAACAGTACGGCCAGATCTGAAACAGTACGGCCAGATCTGAAACAGTATGACCACATCGTGAGCAGTACGAACACATCTGAAACAGTACGGCCAGATCTGAAACGGTGCGGCCAAATCTGAAACAGTACGGCCAGATCTGAAACAGTATGACCACATTGCAAACAGTACAAACACATCTGAAACAGTACGGCCAGATCTGAAACGGTGCGGCCAAATCTGAAACGGTCAGATCTGAAATAGTACGGCCAGATCTGAAACAGTGCGGCCAAATCTGAAACAGTACGGCCAGATCTGAAACAGTATGACCACATCGTAAGCAGTACGAACACATCTGAAACAGTACGGCCAGATCTGAAACGGTGCGGCCAAATCTGAAACAGTACGGCTAGATCTGAAACAGTATGACCACATCGTAAACAGTACAAACACATCTGAAACAGTACGGCCAGATCTGAAACGGTGCGTCCAAATCTGAAACGGTCAGATCTGAAATAGTACGGCCAGATTTGAAATGGTACGGCCAGATCTGAAACAGTACGGCCAGATCTGAAACAGTATGACCACATCGTAAGCAGTACGAACACATCTGAAACAGTACGGCCAGATCTGAAACGGTGCGGCCAAATCTGAAACAGTACGGCCAGATCTGAAACAGTATGACCACATCGTAAACAGTACAAACACATCTGAAACAGTACGGCCAGATCTGAAACGGTGCGGCCAAATCTGAAACGGTCAGATCTGAAATAGTACGGCCAGATTTGAAACAGTACGGCCAGATCTGAAGCAGTGCGGCCAGTTCTGAAACAGTACGGCCAGATCTGAAATAGTACGGCCAGATTTGAAATAGTACGGCCAGATCTGAAACAGTACGGCCAGATCTGAAACAGTATGACCACATCGTAAATAGTACGAACACATCTGAAACAGTACGGCCAGATCTGAAATAGTACGGCCAGATTTGAAATAGTACGGCCAGATCTGAAACAGTACGGCCAGATCTGAAACAGTATGACCACATCGTAAATAGTACGAACACATCTGAAACAGTACGGCCAGATCTGAAATAGTACGGCCAGATTTGAAATAGTACGGCCAGATCTGAAACAGTACGGCCAGATCTGAAACAGTATGACCACATCGTAAATAGTACGAACACATCTGAAACAGTACGGCCAGATCTGAAACAGTGCTGCCAAATCTGAAACGGCCAGATCTGAAACAGGGCGGCCAGATCTGAAACAATACGGCCCGATCTGAAACAGTACGGTCACATCTGAAACAGTGCGGCCACATCTGAAACAGTGCGACCAGATCTAAAACAGTGCGGCCAGATGTGAAACAGTACGGCCAGATCTGAAACAGTGCAACAGATCTGAAACAGGGCGGTCAGATCTGAAACAGGGCGGTCAGATCTGAAACACTGCGACCACATCTGAAACAGTGCGGCCACATCTGAAACAGTGCGACCAGATCTAAAACAGTGCGGCCAGATGTGAAACAGTACGGCCAGATCTGAAACAGTGCAACAGATCTGAAACAGGGCGGTCAGATCTGAAACACTGCGACCACATCTGAAACACTGCGACCAGAACTGAAACAGTGCGGCTAGATCTAAAACATTGGCCCCGTTCGATCTTTCAGCACAGTTGTGTCAGCACCAATCAGTGGGCTGCGTTGCGCCTACGTCACAGGACTGCAGTCTCTCCCCGGGAACTAGTCCTAGAGGTTTTACGGGCTGACGGCCTGCTGTTGTGCTGCTGGGAAAACAGTAACAGCACGACAGTGGCAGCCTACTATTTTATAATGGTAAAGGTTTCAGTTTTGTTTGCCTAGAACAAACTAGAGGCGGTTGTGGCGTGGATGTTTCTTTTCTGGAGGAGAGGTTAGAGGGCCTGCTGACATAACTGTGCTGACAGATCAAACAGGCCCATTGTAGCCAGATCTGAAACAGTGCGGCCAGATCTGAAACTGTGCGGCCAGATCTGAACAAGTGCGGCCAGATCTGAAACAGTACGACCAGATCTGAAACAGTAGGGCCACATGCGAAACAGTATAGCCACATCTGAAACAGTACAGCCACATCTGAAACAGTGCGTCAGATCTGGAGAGTGTTGGGGCGGTGCGGTACCCCGCTCCCTGCGTTAGTACAAATACTGCGGACTGTGTGGAGCGCCTCAGGGCGCTGTACTGAACAACACCGCCGGGCCTGCCCAGAGAAGAGGAGGTTGTATTGTTTTGTATTTTTATTAGCGTTTGACCACCTACAGGCTCGGCCCAATAACAGGCGGAATAACATATTCATTCGTCTCACCAATAATGAAGTATTACTTTTTCTGAAAACATGGATAGGTTCGTTTACAGGTACAAGTATAAACACAATACAGTAAAAACAGTAAAAGATCAATCAAAAGTTCGTAAAAAAACTCACACTTTACGATAGTGTCAATTGTTTTTACATATGCGACGGCATGCTTCCGAAGTTCTGACCTTGAACTAAACAAGTTAGAGGCCGACGATGCTGAACTCCCGTCGTTCAATCGCCGCGGCAAGCGACAAAACATACCGTTTTGGTACAGTCAACTCGCGGAGTCAGAACGTGGAGAACAGGGTACGAGTGCGGATGTATGGCATAACAACATAACACAGCAGAATTACGACACCGTCCATGCGGCCCGCAAAACACAGACTGCAAATAACGGAGGTTCGACAGCATAAGACGCTGTCTCATGCCCATGACGCCAAGGTGCCGTAAAAGTTGTTCGCAGTCAAAAGATTGACAGGGATTGTTAGAGTTGTCTGCTAACCACATAAGGAATTTGTGTAGTTCTCCGCTCTAGTCGTCGGATATGGGTCTTTGCTGCACCCGCCATATCACGCTCCCGAATTCCATGATAGAGCGGATGTGAGCAGTGCAGCCGGTTATAACAGGCGCTGGAGGAAAGCTGCTTTGCACAGGTGCTCTGCATGTCGATAGGGATCGCAAATCCGCCTCGTCATAATTCGTGCCGCGTGATTTTTCGACTTGTGCTGACTTTGATCTTAACTTGTGCCTCTTGTCGGATAACCCGTAATTGTAATTAGTTTCTATTTCAGTTTTTTTAATTCAGCCCAAACCACAGCTTGTGGCATTGGGATTATGTTGTTCACATTAGTATTTCGCCATCTGTTATTGCCACTCCCAAAACGTCTTTGTATGAGCATCTGTAACTTTCGTAGCAGGATTCACGAAACATACTAACAAACGCTTACCTTATCAATCGTAAGACAAAGAAAGCGCAATATCCTGTATGTCTTCCACAGATTGAGCAATAAATGCACCGTGGATCTCGGCGGGGACCCGTTCTGATGCGCAGTCAATCTCAGCAGGGACGCGTTCTGATGCGCCCGTGGATCTCGGCGGGGACCCGTTCTGATGTGCCCGTCAATCTCGGCAGGGACCCGTTTTGATGCGCCCGTGAATCTCGGTAGGGGCCCGTTCTGATGCGCCCGTGGATCTCGGCGGGGACCCGTTCTGATGTGCCCGTCAATCTCGGCAGGGACCCGTTTTGATGCGCCCGTGGATATCGGTAGGGACTCGTTCTGATGCGCCCGTGGATCTCCGCAGGGATCCGTTTTGATGCCCCGTGGATCTCGGCGGGGGCCCGTTCTGATGCGCCCGTGGATCTCGGTAGGGACCCGTTCTGATGCGCCGTGGATCTCGGCAGGGACCCGTTTTGATGCGCCCGTCAATCTCGGCAGGGCCCGCAGCCGCAGCAGCGTCATCTCTTCCTCTTCTCCGACATCCTTCTTGTGGCCAAGCCGCGCTCCGGCGGCAACTTCAAGCTGAAGGAGAAGGTGCGCCTCTCCGAGATGTGGCTGGCCGAGTGCATCGAAGATGTGTCTGATGTGCCGCTCGACCCGGCTACCTCCTTCGTCATGGGTTGGCCCAATATAAACCTGGTGGCAACGTTCAGGTGAGTCTGCCAAATCCCCATCGTGCCGAATAATGCGCACCCTGAAACTGTCTGCACTGTGTTTTTGCGTCCGTTCTGTTTCCCTGTCACCTATTGGATCATTTCTGTGACGAAAGCATGGACAACAGCCTCGAGCGGCGTGGATGATGACTTTTCTGTTCCCAGCAGTTAGGTATTTGAAACGCAGGCGACTACTTCATCGTTGGGAAATGATTACTGTCTGTGATTAGAATTGGTATGTACCGTACTACCTCCCCATATCAAATTATGTCCGGCGCTTCCATTGGGTTTCAGTTTGGTCATTGGAGCCGAGCATGACATGGGGAAAGGGAAGGGCAAATGCTCGTTAAATGTTCGGAAAGGACGCAGGCGGGTTATTGAGCCGTGAGAGCGGCGGCCCGGCGCCTGAGCCGAGGGAAGAGTGGGCGGCCGCCTGAGCCGAGGGAGCGGCAGCAGGGCTCCTGAACCGGAGAGCGACGGGCGACTATGGCTGACTGCCGCCTATGTTGGAGACGGGACACCCGTCGAACCAAAACCCGCCGCCAAATAGACTGGAACGTGCGGTGTCGATGGCGGGCGGGGTGCGGTGTCATCGCTCCCCTCGCATTGCTGGCGCTGTTCATCGTTTTTGTAGTGGTGTCACTGTTTTTAGTGAAAAGTGTGTCACCGCAGACGCCCCGAGCCTGCGCTGGGTTGTCTGTCGACGGCGACGGGCCATCAATTGGAGACGGGACAGCGCTCACCACGGGGCTGGTGCGGGGTTATGCATGCCCCTGGCTACCAGTGATGTCCATGTCACACTTGCTACCGGGACTGTATGTCCACCACTGCCGGGGCTGTCCGTGTCCACCGCTGCCGGGGCTGTCCGTGTCCCACCGCTGCCGGGGCTGTCCGTGTCCCACCGCTGCCGGGGCTGTCCGTGTCTCACCGCTGCTGAGACAGTGTCCGCGGTTTCTGTAAGTGCATGTATCCTGCGGCGTCACCGATGAATCACTAAATCGGGCCCAACAGAAACGAATGCTAGCCACTAATTCATCATCGCTAATCACGGTAGCAAGCCCAGCAAAAATGTGTCTCTGCCACGACCGCCTATCCGTAAGCCAAATGGCTAAGTTGAGCTCCGTTGCTCAGGAGCGGCTGTCATGGGCTCGCAGCGGCCGGGGGCCTGCTGCCCTGTGGCCGCGTGGCTGCTGGTTTGCGACTGTCGCCGTTCCGTGCACGGGCCGTGCCGCATGTGCCGCCCGGTACACCGCCACTGGGCTTTCTTCGCCTGAGGTCTTCTTCACACCGCCACTAACACTGGGAAACGTTTGCCTGAGGCCTTCCTTCCTTCGCGTTAAAGCGTACATGTGACATGAGCTGTAGATAGCGATTGTTACTTCAATAGCCTTTTACGACGGAAACTTTAGCCAGGAGTTAGACAATGCATACATGATTTTAACCAGAAGTAAGTAGAATCATGTTAAGAATTTAGGAGGGACGGATCCAGGTGGGAAAAATGGGTTGTCACCGCCGTGAGGTCCGTGGAGGCGCCCCCTGTGGATGCCAGGCGTTCAAAACGCTCTTAAAATGCGAGAATTGTGCACTGCATGCGTCCTAAAACTGAGTTTAGAAGGTGGTCTGGCGGAGGCCTCCAGTGCTCTGGCGTCTGCCGTTGTTTTCCACTTACTGACTGCCAGCCGCGGACCTACGTGTGACTATTTCGCCTCCTCTATCCAAGGCTCCCTTTTGGCCAAATTTGCACTGTTGCTTTGCGGTACGACTTTCGAAACATTCATAACTTGGAAAGCACAAAATAGCGTCGGGAGGACACCCTTCGGAATGCCGAAAATGTGCCTCCTGTGGCGTATGCTGCCCCTTGATATTCCCCCCCTGCAGCTCAAAGCCAGCTCCGGATAGGGGAGAGCCTGGTGCCTGGCTGACATCTTGGTCGGTTAAAGGGAATGTGGCACCTTGGTCGCATCCTGGAATTTAGTGCAATTAGGCGTTCTTTTAGCCGAAAATAATGAAACCACTCATGATTTCTCTGAAAAATGTACAATAAGTTCAATATTTTTATTTTTAAAATACTCCTCTGGAAAAACAAATAAATATCTACCTGTGGATGATGTCACGATCTGGCAACCACGACCATACTTGAAACGCTTCAAGGGCTTCGATTGGCTGATGCTCATCGTAACGTTAGCATATGTCGTCACACCAGCAGCTCACAACAATGGCCGCCCGGCGACGGGCTGATGAGGGGGCTGGTGTCAGGTAGGTTTTAGCTTTTTTCTACGGAAATATCGAGTTCCAAGACAAATGGCATATGGAGTACGGGGTTTTCCGACTTGCTTTACAACTTGGCTATCTCAGTTAAAATCACGTTATGAAGGTGCCACATTCCCTTTAAGGCTGTCGATTTCCACTCCCGACCCTTTCGTGAAGCATTTCTAAAGGGAAGCTACCGGTTCGTCTCAGTTCGCCCCGTGCTCGCGCTGCACCCTCCCACGCCAGGGGCGCGTGTTTGTGCCGAGTTCCAATATCATTCTACTTGTTAAGATGCCATCCCCGGAAGTATAGGATCTAAGACGTTTGCTGTCGACCCCGACCAAGAGTGCCAGTGATGGGGTGTGAAGTTGACTCGGCAGTGGGCGTGGCGGGCACGGTATCAACTGCCACGGGATGTCTGCAGGCTTTGGGCCGTGCTAGCGGGCGAGCGGTCTCAGTCATCCGCAGATGAGCGGTCTGTGGCCCGGTAACTGACGGGCGGCGGTGTCTGTTACAGCCGCCAAGCCCGGGACCTGTGGTACAACACCCTGCAGCAGGCAACGTCGGCTCAGCGGGCTCAGCTGTCCTCTTCTGCCGCGATGGAGGTGGTCTTCTGGGACCCGGCCAGCGGCGCTCACTATGTGAGTACGCCGATCACTGAACCGGTGACCCAGCCCTCCGCACCCCACCCTGAACCGGTGACCCAGCCCTCCGCACCCCACCCTGAACCGGTGACCCAGCCCTCCGCACCCCACCCTGAACCGGTGACCCAGCCCTCCGCACCCCACCCTGAACCGGTGACCCAGCCCTCCGCACCCCACCCTGAACCGGTGACCCAGCCCTCCGCACCCCACCCTGAACCGGTGACCCAGCCCTCCGCACCCCACCCTGAACCGGTGACCCAGCCCTCCGCACCCCATTCTGAACCGGTGACCCAGCCCTCCGCACTCCACCCTGAACCGGTGACCCAGCCCTCCGCACCCCACCCTGAACCGGTGACCCAGCCCTCCGCACCCCACACTGAACCGGTGACCCAGCCCTCCGCACCCCACACTGAACCGGTGACCCAGCCCTCCGCACCCCACACTGAACCGGTGACCCAGCCCTCCGCACCCCACCCTGAACCGGTGACCCAGCCCTCCACACCCCACACTGAATTGGGGATCCAACACATTGCACGCTGCCGGTAACGCTCACGGAGTGCTTGTTAAATCCAAAAGATAATCAAACTTTCCTTCGAGCTGTCTTGTCTTCTCATAAGTAGATTCGGAAAGTAGGTATGCCACACAAAATTATTGTTCTGTGCGTATTTTTGCAACATGAAATTGTTATTTCTTAGATGTTTAGATGCAGCTGGTCGTTGTAGTAGATATACTTTTTGCTTTTGAGTGCATGAAATTTGGTTTCGTCTGAGTTTTCGTGTGCTCAGTGTACATGAAATTATGCCAATAGTTACAACTTGGAGAGGCTTGAACTCGTGGAAGCTGGGTGATAAACCTAGCGCAGTCACGGCTTTTGCTATTGACGCATATAAATGTTTTGAAGCCGGAACAATGAATTTGTGTTCCCAAACTACGTAGAACAACCATATAGGTATGTAAATGCACCTACATGTTCGATACTGTTCTGTGTTACAGGATAATGTCGCTTTGGAGCTATAGCGTCACGCTGTGCTTGGTTACAGTCAGGCTGTGCTGAGTTACAGTCAGACTGTACTAGGTTACAGAGCCAGGCTGTGCTGGGTTTATAGTCAGGCTGTGCTGAGTTACAGTCAGGCTGAGGTGGGTTACAGTCAGACTGTACTGGGTTACAGAGCCAGGCTGTGCTGGCTTTATAGTCAGGCTGTGCTGAGTAGCTGCTGAGTTACAGTCAGGCTGAGGTGGGTTACGGAATCAAGCTGTGCTGAGTCACGGTCAGGCTGTGCTGAGTCACTGAGTCAGGCTGTGCTGGGTTGCAGAGTCAGGCTGTGTCGGTGACGCCGGAGACGACGGCCAGTGAGCTGACCCGCCGGGCGGCGGCGGCGCTGCGTCTGACGGGGCCGCCGCCGCGGCTGTGGGTGCGGCCCGGCCCCCACCAGCCGGCCACTCCTCTGCTGGGGCCGGAGCTGCCGCTGGCCATTCACAGCAGCGCGGCGCGGCAGCCTCCAGCCGATGCGGACCACTGCGGACCGCCGGCCGCCGCGCACTGCCAGTTCCTGCTGCGGTGAGCACTGGGCGCCACGCCGCGGCACCGCCAGCCGGGGTGGTGCACCCTATTTACTTTTTGGGGCTTATCGACGCACCAACTGCCAGGGTCATATGGCGTCGCCAACTCTTTCCCCGTTGGAAGGGTTTCTCGGGAGCCAGCTTGCTCCTTGTTCAGGGAAGCCGCCGGGCCTTGAACCCGGGTCGGCTGAATGGAAGCCAGCTACGCTGACCACTCCACTACCGCGCCCCCGGTGCACCGTATTTCGGGATCGTGATTTGGCAAGTAGGATGTAGAATAAAGGATATGTTTCTACGCACCTACGAGTCTGGTAGGCTGTCTTGAGAGATACTCCGGACAAAAAAGTAGAATTTGGCAAGCAACTTTTCAAAGAAGCGCATCCCTGTGCTGTGATTCCACTGTCGAAATGTAACCGCACCCCTATGCTGGGTTTAACCCACACCTATCGGTGCGTGACCGCGCCTTGGTGCTGTGAGTCCACTATCTGGGTGTGACCGCGCCCTTGTGCTTTGAGTCCACTGTCCGAGTGTGACCGCGCCCCCGTGCTGTGAGTCCACTATCTGGGTGTGACCGCGCCCTTGTGCTTTGAGTCCACTGTCCGAGTGTGACCGCGCCCCCGTGCTGTGAGTCCACTATCTGGGTGTGACCGCGCCCTTGTGCTGTGAGCCCACTGTCGAGTGTGACCGCGCCCCCGTGCTGTGAGTCCACTATCTGGGTGTGACCGCGCCCCCGGGCTGTGAGCCCACTGTAGTTGTGTGATCGCACCCCTGTACCGCAGTCCGGCCGGCGCCGTGCCGCCGGAGACGTTTTCGCCTCTGCCGGACCCGGACAAGAAGAAGAAGCCGCTGCGGAAGTCGCCGATCCGCATCCACCGGGTGTTCCGCCGCACCAGCAGCAAGGCGGGAAGCGTGGACAGCCCGGCGGGGCTGGGGCCGGGGGCGCTGTTTGGTCGGCCGCTGTGTCGGCTCTGCCCGCCAGAGGGCCTGCCGCCGCCGGTCACGGTAAGAACTGACTGCCGCAGTGTAGCTGCTGAATAAGCACCGTT
The DNA here is from genome assembly GCA_034440635.1 of Lepas anatifera. Lineage (NCBI taxonomy): Eukaryota > Metazoa > Arthropoda > Thecostraca > Lepadidae > Lepas > Lepas anatifera. The sequence continues at coordinate 631,374 of JAOTON010002112.1, read as the reverse complement.
CCTTTCCTCGGGCATTCAGGCTTCCAGTCTGGTGGGTTTGAGAGCGCCACGCGTCTATTCACCAATATAATCATCGTCACTGCTGGTGTTCGCAAGCCCCAGTGAAGATGACTAGGGACGGGCCTATAAAAATCGTATGTTAAACTATTCAACGCCATGTGATTGGTACAGTACTGATGCAGTAGACTATATAAACACCCTCTGCTGATTCCTCCGTCAAATGCAACGAAAAAGCAGAGCAAAGTCGAACAACTGTTGTTCGACCACACTATTAAGCAGTATCTCATTCAGCCATGTCATACCTCATAGATGTTATCTAGCTAGGTCACTGTCAGTTTTATTTCAGAACGTCCGAGTTTACCACCTGTGCTGACACCCACCCTACGTATGTGTATGTTAGCACTGTTCATTGAAAGCCACGGTGTCCGTCCCTCGGTGTACCGATGCCTCCAGCACCCCTGACCTCCGGTACCCAGCCCCCCCCAGTGTCAGTGTATTGAGGCCTAAAGTGTCCCGGACCCTCCTACGTCACGTGCCCCCAAGTGTCAGTGTGCCGAGGCTTCCAGTGCCCTGGACCCTCCTACATCAAGTGCCCCCAGTGTCAGTGTGCCGAGGCTTCCAGTGCCCTGGACCCTCCTACATCAAGTGCCCCCAGTGTCAGTGTGCCGAGGCTTCCAGTGCTCCGGACCCTCCTACATCAAGTGCCCCCAGTGTCAGTGTGCCGAGGCTTCCAGTGCCCTGGACCCTCCTACATCAAGTGCCCCCAGTGTCAGTGTGCCGAGGCTTCCAGTGCCCTGGGCCCTCCTACATCAAGTGCCCCCCAGTGTCAGTGTGCCGAGGCTTCCAGTGCTCCGGACCCTCCTACATCAAGTGCCCCCAGTGTCAGTGTGCCGAGGCTTCCAGTGCCCTGGGCCCTCCTACATCAAGTGCCCCCAGTGTCAGTGTGCCGAGGCTTCCAGTGCCCTGGACCCTCCTACATCAAGTGCCCCCAGTGTCAGTGTGCCGAGGCTTCCAGTGCCCTGGGCCCTCCTACGTCACGTGTCAGTGTGCCGCCGGTCTGACGCGGCGCTGTCGTTACCGACAGGCGATGCTGGCGCAGCTGTTCCTGAAGGGTCCCTACACGGTGGGAATCTTCCGCAAGTCAGCCAACGCGCGGATGGTGCGAGAGATCCGGGTGAAGCTGGACAGCGGTGCGCACGTGAGTGGGGCAGATGTCTGCCGTTCAGGAGCTGATCGGGCGGAAGGCGAGCACCGACTAGCGGACTATTCTCCTTTAGAAAGGCAGCGGTATTGCCTCTGGCAGTGATCGGCCCTTCAGGTTGCGCGGGTGCGCTCCACAACGCTCGACTTCTGCTATTCAGCGTAGAAGTTTCCTTAAAACAGGCAATGCGACGCAAACCATTAACCTACCACCACCTGGACTTTTTCGGCACCAACGACCGCCTGGGGGGTCGTTTCTCACACGCCCAGCATGTGATACGGAAAAAACAGAACGGCGCTAAAACCTTCGTACTGACTGCCGGTCCTCTTGCACCAAGTTTGAACCACACCCGTCAAACTGCGAGGTCACAGGGGGCAACATGGATCAAACTTGGGTCACTTAGTCATGGGTCAAGCTTACGCCGACTCTTACAACTCGGAAGCCATTTAACCAAGGGAAAAACCAAGGACATCAATACTTTCGTATTGATATGCGGTATGGACATGTCATGTCATGGGGTGACCTTGACTCGTATCATGTAAAATCTTTTCAAGGTCATGTTGCATATCATTCGAATACCTAGGTTATGCTGGTCGCTACGATATCAGTCTTACTCATGTATCCTTTTATTTTTAGACGTAAGCGCCTCTAAAATGTAACCCTGTTGACCTCTGTCGAACGTGTTGTTGACGTGACCTCAAAACGTTTGACAGCTTATCGATTTGTCTAATATTTTATTGGCTTGTCTCGATACGTCCTCTCACCATCTGTGACGTCCTCTTGCCAGTTTTAGCGTTAGCTGTGACGTCCTCTCGCCAGCCGTAGCGTTAGCTGGGACGTCCTTTCGCCAGCTGTAGCGTTATCTGTGACGTCCTTCCGCCAGCTGTGACGTCCTTTCGCCAGATTTTGCGTTAGCTGTAACCTCCCGCCAGCTGTAGCCTCTAAAATGTAGCCTTGTTGACCTCTGTTGAACGTGTTGTTGACGTGACCTCAAAACGTTTGGCAGCTTATTGATTTGTCTAATATTATATTGGCTTGTCTCGATACGTCCTCTCGCCAGCTGTAGCGTTAGCTGTGACGTCCTCTCGCCATCTGTAGCGTTAGCTGTGACGTCCTCTCGCCAGCTGTAGCGTTAGATGTGACGTCCTCCCGCCAGCTGTAGCGTTAGCTGTGACGTCCTGCCGCCAGCTGTAGCGTTAGATGTGACGTCCTCCCGCCAGCTGTAGCGTTAGCTGTGACGTCCTTTCGCCAGCTGTAGCGTTAGCTGTGACGTCCTCTCGCCAGCTGTAGCGTTAGCTGTGACGTCCTCTCGCCAGCTGTAGCGTTAGCTGTGACGTCCTCTCGCCACCTGTAGCGTTAGCTGTGACGTCTTCTCGCCAGCTGCAGCGTTGGCTGTAATGTTCTCTCGCCAGCTGCAGCGTGAAGTGTGGCATTCCCTCGCCAGCTGGCGTCCTGCCTTGACCTGTGACGTTAGCTGGGGCGCTGCGGCTGGGGGGATGGCCGGGGCGTTGGACTCAGCTGTGACGTCATCCGGTCGGCAGGTGGACCTGGAGTCAGTGAACATTCACGCGGTGGCGGGCCTGGCCAAGGAGTTTCTGCGCTCGCTGCCGGAGCCGCTGCTGGGCGGTCAGCTGTATGACGAGTGGCGCGCCATAGCCGAAATCGAGAGCGAACACGACCGCCTTCAGCGCGTGCGAGAGTGAGTCGGCATCCCCACGCTGACCCGAGTCACAGGCTCGGCTGTCAAATCTCACACCAGCAAGGACAGGAACTGTAGGGTCCACGACCAATTTTATGCAGTTATCTGAATTTTGTAAGTTATGGGTAAAATCTTAGCGTATGGACTATATGCGGCGAATGCAAGTGTTATCAAGCTCAGCACTCCTGCAATTAGGTGTATTTTACTTTCATGCCATCAGCCGCCAAACATTTTGACCTGGTTGGTCCTGTTTCAGACTGTGCTTGCGACTGCCCACCAACAACGTGACGCTGCTGCGGCACCTGCTGTGCGTGCTGCACCACGTGGTGCGGCGCAGTCACCACAACCTGATGTCGGCGGCCAACGTGGCGGTGTGCGTGGTGCCGTCGCTGCTGTGGCCGGCCTGTCCGGCGCAGGCCCTCAGCTCCGACGGCGCCCGCCGCCTGCCCGCCGTCGTGGCGCTGATGGTGGACCGCTGCGACGCCATCTTCGGCTGGCAGGTGCTGCGGCTGCTGGGAGGCCGGACGGCCCGCGTTAGCAGCGAGGACGACTCGGGAGTACCCGACGGAGGTGAGTGTCCCTCAGCCCCCCCCAAATGTACCGTCAGCCCCCTCCCCCTCCTGCAATCTGCGCTGTCATCCCCCGCTCCACCGACATGGCCGAAACAATGAGGTCTTGCGGGCGACCCATAATAGGCTACCTTTGTAGTATAATTAATGACGCTAGAACATAAAAATGCACTTGGCACGATGGTTTGAATTTTAGGAAATCCTAGAAAACAATGTCCCCGCACCGGGCTAGTTCCAGCCCAAGCTGAGTAGAATCCGGAGAGCTCACCTGCTCTATTGCCGCCTGTAATTAGTATAGGCCGCTCCGAGCGGAGCAGTCGGTCTGTGGTCGGCCTGAAATCACGTCTGGTAAGGGGGAGGCTGAGAAGGAAGTATGACCGGCTGGTTTTCCTGCTCACAGGCGGCGTGCACGAGGACAGCCCGCAGCCAGAGCTGCTGCATCAGAACGACAAAATGGCGGACACCAACCTGAGCCGGGACTCCGGCCTCACCCTCTCCGACTCTCAGCTCTACCCCATCGACGACGAGGAGGCGGGCAGCACCTCCTCCGGCCAGAGCGCCCACCTCAGCGCCAGCTCCAGCGGCCGCGGCTCCGACCACAGCTACCAGCCGCGCTCCACAGATGGCGCTGGCGTCTACACGACCCCGCTGCGGCGGCCGGGCGGCGCCGTGCGGCAGGCCAGCACGGCGGAGCCGATGTACGCGCGGCCGCCGCTGCGACATGTGGAGTCGGCGTTCCAGCGCCAGGACTGGACCCGCCAACACCACCCGCTGCGCCGCTCCGGTAAAGCCAGCATGGAGCGCTGCAGCACCTCCGAGGAGAGTCTGGCGGCGCGCTGCCGGGAGCGGCCGGCGGAGCACGCCGAGACCGCACCCTCGCCGACGCTGCGGTCGCCGTCCGTGCAGGAGCTGGCGCTGAGAGGCAGCGGTCGGCTGGCTCTGGCCGCCAGCCCAACGCGACAGGGCGACGACACGGAGCTGTCCTGCGACTCCTCCACCCTGTCCGACGGCGACTCCACGCCTCACGTGTCGCGCTCCAACTCACGCAACACGGACGGGGCTCGGCTGGAGGTGTGGGAGCGGGCCTGCAGCGGCGGTGAGCCGGTACCGGTGACTGGGGCGGGCCGCCGACACTGGCGCTCCGGCTCCTCCATGTACCCACTTCCAGAGCAGGTGATCCGGGAGCAGACGCTGCTCTCCAGCCGGGCCAAGCGGCTGTACGCCGAGAGTCTGCGACTGTACCAGCAGCAGACGGCCAGCGGAGCCGCTCCGGCACAACCGCCGCCGCTGCCGCCCAAGCAGAGGCTGCGCCGGGCCGCCGGCCACACGGTGATTGAGATCGGAGAGTCTGGGTCGGTGCGGGCTCGCCGGCCGGTGCGGCGGGTGTCGCGGCGCGAGGCTCAGACGCAGACGGAACACGGAGGGGAGCAGCGGCGACCCCACGTCACCCTGGTCTCCATCGAGGCGGCGCCGGCAGCCTGGCAGCTCAGGCAGGTGTTCTCCGACGGCCCGCCGCCGCACCACCGACCGTCGGCTGAGGATGTCTACGCCTCACCCGAGAACGTGTACGCCTCACCTGAGAACGTGTACGCGCTGGCTAGGACTCAGTCGGCAGGTAGCTCGAACGATGGTGAAGAGTCGTACGTGTGACCGGCCGACAGAGGGAGTGTATCTAAGTCAGGCACGCGCCGCGGCTCAGCCCCTGGCCGCGGGCGTGTCTCCAGAAGCCTCGGCCAGTGTTCGTACATGCATGTGATGAGTCATCGTTTGTGTGCGTCAGTCAGCACAGTTGTCACGTGACGCTCCGTTGTCGGGTGACTGAGTCAGAACAGCTGATGGCTGTGTGTCGCCGCCTACTCAGGAGATATCTGCGGTGTCGCACCTTTTTTGAAGTGGGCGTATACGTCTGCGTATTCCGGTGTATAAACTTAATATTGCGGCATACAAGTGACCCCCAAGCACACGAGTGAACTCGATTGTTGAATTTTTATGGATGTGCTGATTTCCATTTTCATGTTTGTAAGCAGGTCTATCGAGAGATGTATATGTAAACATTGCCTCACATATGATTTTGTTATTGCTTCTTCGGAGGGGTCGCGTGGTGCAGTGGAAGATCCTGGCGTGGCAAGCCCAGCGTCTGTGGTTTAAAGCCTGGAAGGACTGCAGGCTGACCATCGCTTCATCCAATCCCGTCATCTCGGCACAGTGGGAGCTGACGCCGCGTAACCTCACCCCCACCCCACTTGTACAATCGCCCTGCCAATCATATTATCGATTCCTTAACATATTTATTAAGCGAAGGTTGTATAGGCACACTAAATATAATATTACTTCTGGTTACAACGTCAACAATGCTAACATCCTAATGAAACGCAGATGGCGAATGGCGCTATGGCATTGGCCACACATCCACACACGTTCAGAAAACTTTCGAGTGTTCGTTGAAAACTTAAAGAAGTTTCGACCCGGAAAACGTCCGTGCTGCGACGCCCGGTGCGACACTTGAGGCCGGCCCGGGAAGAAAACGCACATCCAGCTTCCACATCAGCTCCGTGAGGAAGGGAAAGGCCTGCGTGATTCTCTTCTTCATTATCACTTATAAAACGTACATCATTTCTATGTTCTTTTGTGCTTTTTATTCTTTTCCGGCATTTCCTTTGACGGCCGGGCACGTGCCATTTATAGTCTTAGCGGCCCATCAAGAAAGTAGCCTCGGAGTGAACAAAACTCTTAAAAAGGTCTGCAACCGGCGGTCCCCGATTGCACCATTTTTTCCACGAAGTCCTCTCAATTTGATCTATTAAGTTAAGTGAACACGCTCTGACATAAATAACCCCCACGGACTTAAAGAATATATTTTCATGGCATTTACATACTTCCGACGCACTTGTCGATACATGAATGCACTTTGAATAATGAAGAAATTGCCGGGAAGGGAAATACTTCAGGACGGAGCGCTCAGCACAGAATTTCTATCACAAACAAGTTTGGATTTCTTTTACAAGTTCTGAAGATATTTTCAACTGTTCTAAACATACCATAAAGAGCTGATCCCATTTCCGATATGTGTGAGAAAGTTATATTACTGGTCATAGGAACAAGAATGAGGAACCATGGGAGCGCAGAAACGTATTTGTGGTGCGCCTTGGCGGCAACAGCTCAGAAATGAGAAATTTTTGGACAACATAAATCAACGATGTGCGTCCCTCACCTTTGCTCCCACACCAATTAGCAATGCTACAGATAAATTGTGTACAAGTGCAACCAAGACAAGACCAAACAAACCTTTTATGTATAAACTGCTATTCATGTTTTGCGGTAGGCCGTGTGGCCCTCTGACATACAACAAGGGGTCATGCTGTACGGGATAGGAACCACCAGATATTCTTCAGTACAGCATTCCACTTTTGACTAAAGTACTGGCAGCGCCTTCTTGCTGCTAACTGGTACTACGATTATCCGAATAAATGAACCTAGGCTGCCTCATCAAACTATCAAATCAGGACTTATTATAATGTTGCGGCCAAATATATTCCACATGGGCGCCTCTCTCAAATAAAAAATTCAACGGTCACATTCCCGAGACTGAAACTATTAGAAGATGGGACAGACCGGATAACTATAACAGGCAATCATGGGCTCGACGGAGCAGCAATGGCGGCTCTGCCATACCTCCCCTCCCTCCCTCCCCCAGCGCTGGCAGCAGCGGTACGGTGCGTGCCAGCGGTCCACGAACCAGCAACAAACACGTAACATATACTAGCCATAATGGGCCCCCAAGCTGCATTTCTCACCGAATTAACAGATTAAACATTCACTCCAAATTATTTTCCTATTACTCGCTAGATGCATCGCCGATACGGCTTTTGAGAAACACTTATGAGGCTAACTAACGTCATATGTTCCCAATAAACCGAACAGGGGGAAGTTATCTTCAGAGAGCGATCCATTCAACCGGCAAATAGAAAGCGGCGTCACCTAGCCGGTAATCTATGTAAAGGCAATAGCTGGCAGCGACCGTCGGTCCTAGGATACATCATAGCTCAACGCAAGGATGAAGTGCCACACCACCAAGCAGAAGGATAGTCACCCAGTGTCTTCCAAAGTCTTATCAACGGGACATGAGAGATTAAATAACCACTTCAGCCCCCACTATAGCATTTCCGCCCGGCCACTTCATAAAGTATAGCGTAAAAGCAGCAGCGGAGTGACTGCCCTCACCAAGCCGTCTATATTGTGTCACACACTACATCGGTTACTCAGGTCCACTCCACGTCCCCACCAATCACATGTCAAAGTTATTTCCGCTTTTTCAGAGCCTCAAACCTCTTGGTGAGGTCGTCAAAGTTAGCCTCGTCGTCGGGCGGGGGACCGCCGGCGGTGGGTGGCGGTCCGGGACTCGGCAGCCCACCCAGTCCCGCCGGAACCTCCGGCAAGTTGAGAGCATCCTCGGCCTTGCTTCGCGGAGCCGGCGTCGGGTAGTTCAAGTTGCTGGCCTTGGGGTCGTATGGGTTGTAGGCGCCGCCTGGCGGTACATACGGCATCACCGGCGGCGGTGCCGCGGGCCCGGCCTCCGGCAGCGGCGGCTTCAGCGCCGGGTCCACGAAGCCCAGTGGCGGCGGTGGCGCATCGAACCCGCCCGACGGCACCACCGGCAGGTTAAACCCGCCGCCGCTGCCACCGCCACCGCCAGAGCTGGGGCCACTGCCGCCGCCGCTGGGCCCGCCTCCAGAGCCGTCGCCCCGGTTCAGGTCGTTAAGGTCGATGAGCAGGCCGTCGGCACCATGCAGCTCGTCTTCCTTCATCACCTGCGGGTCCGGCTCGTACGGCACGCTGTAGTTGCGTGCGATCTCGATCAGGTAGCGCTCCACCAGGATCTTGGGCGGCGCCTGTACCGCCAGCTTGTGCATCAGTTTGGGTGAGACCGTGTTGATGCTGTTATCGCGAGAAGCCTGAACGTACTCCTTGCCGTATTTGAGTCCCAGCTGGTAGGCGATGACCTTCAGTTCGGCGACATCAGCCTCCAGCCGCGGCGCCACCCACAAGATGCTGGAGATGGGCTCGGCCAGACCCTCGTCCAGCGTCTTCATCTGCTGGATGAGGCCCATCCGCGCCAGCAGCATGTCGCAGTAGCACTCCACAATCTCCATGGCCTCCACCAGGTAGTCCTCCCGGATGATGTGCTCCACGCGGATTTTAGCCCGCTCCGCCTTGTTTGCTGAGATGTAGTCGGCGATCTCCTTTCGAGCCTTCTGCGCCAGCTCCGTCTTCTTTTTCTCCAGCAGCTTCAGACGGTTCACCGCCAACCGCAGGTTGGTCTTCAGCTTGTTGTAGTTTGGACCGGAGCTCCACATGGTGACTTAGTGTTGAATACTCTGCGACACCTGAAAAATAGCACATGTGTGACAACCAGGGATGCGGAGCCGGAGCCGGAGCCGGAGCCGTCGGAGTCGACCATTCTGCCCGTAGCCGGAGCCGGAGCCGCCGAAACACTTTTGATCGGAGCCGGAGCCGTCAGAAAGGGTCCGGCTCCGGCTCCCAAAGAGCTCTGAAATTACCAAAAATCAAACGTGAAATCGTCACATTTTACCACGTGAGATGTCACATGGAAACACATTTATTCACCTGAAATATTACATTTTCTCAATATGTTATGCATATCGAGATTAGTAAAATATTGCAACTAGGGTGTTCCATAGACGGTCTCACCCTCGGGCAGTGGATGCACTCCGGCCATTTAGCATGGGCAGAAATTGGCAACAAATGAAAGCATTGGCGGACACTGGCGGATCCATGGGGGGATCAAAAAAGGCAATTACCCCCAAAACCACCCAATTTTTGCCGATTTTTGCCGATTTTCTTTATGATGATTGTGGTTTTCGGGCACGTCAGCTGCGAGGCTATATGTGCCCAGCCGATTTTCTTTAAAAAAACGTATGTTTTTACGATTTACCCCATACCGTCGGCCTTCATCCGCCCCTGTTGGCAGACGCAGGGGAGGCCATTCCGGCCATGGCCCCCCAAAGCCCTGGAAGGGGGCATACTCTTTTGGCCCCCCAAAGGCGGAAGAAATTTTTGAAAAAGGTGTTTACACTAGGTCTGTAGAGCAATAAAATCTTTGCACCGCTCCGCTCCCTCCACTCCACTCCACTCCACTCCACCCCATTCCACTCCATTCCACTCCAATCCACTCCACTCCACTCCACTCCACTCCACTCACTCCACCCCCCCCACCCCACCCCCTCCAGAGAGCTATCATGTACTCGGAGAAGTAGTTTATACTAGGTCTGTCGAGAACCGAGGGCAAAAGGCGCAGAAAACAGCATCCTCGTCACTCGATGCGGCACTAGCCGACTTCAAAAACCTGGGTCGCCTAAAGGGGGGTGACCGTATGGGACATCTTAGATAGATGTCCAGTTATCATCCAGCTGGCTAGCCTGGTAATGGCCGCGCTACCAGATACTCAGGTGTCCGTGGAGAGGTTGTTCTCCGCGATGAAGCTACTGCTTACTGATCTCAGGTCCAGACTAAGAGCAGACATATTGGAGGCAATGTTGCAACTCCGCTCCAACCGCGATTGGGTGGTGTAGTGAGCGAACCAGCTGCTGGGCCCTGGGCAGTATGGTGGTTGGTTTCGATTTTTCTCGAAAATGAATTATGCCATCAGCCTATCTGATGTTGTTCGATGTTGAACACTGTTAGCTCATCGAAATTTTTCTTTGCGGGCCATCCAAGTTTTACTTGATCGTTGTATATGTAATTTTTTGTGTGGGTTTGCGGGCATGTCTGACCCATATTTCTATTTGCCAGAACAGTGCAGTGCAGTTTGCCATACAAATACACTGCAGTGTAGGTTGGTCCAGTTTTGAGGTTCACTGGCATTTGGCATCTGGTCAAGAACGTTCGTTCATCCAGTCGCCATTTTTCATTCGTACAAATACAAAATCACTTTGTATCTGATGGACTTTCACGCCCTTGAGAACGTGTCGATCACATTTTGGATATAGTTACATTGCCGGAGCCGGTCGGAGCCGACTATTTTGCCCGGAGCCGGGGCCGTTAGGACACTTGAATCCGGAGCCGGAGCCGGAGCCGAAATCATAACCCCGGACCGGAGCCGGAGCCGTCCAAAATTATCTCGGCTCCGCATCCCTGGTGATAACAAGTTTGATCATAGTTTAAAACACATCAGACGGATGAGTGTTCAGCATATGTCACCAAACTAAGAGTTCAGGGAAGCATTTTAGCGTTTGCATTGCACCAGCACCCAGAGCGATGAAAAGTAGACTGTACCGAAGCACAGCAGTGGCAGTGCTGGGCCAGTGCTGGGCAGGCCCGAGCCGTTCTAAGGTGACCGCTTGCAGCACATCACCGCCCCTATGCCCCCTGGAGCAGTCCACAACTGTGGCTGAAATACGCACGGAATTCACTAGTAGCTAGAGAAGGCGATTAAAAACCGACACTGCCAGACATTGAACAAGATTCCCAGCAACCCCGTCAGACATTTCGCACACACAGCAAGCTGAGTGTATCCCTCTCTTGTGATCTCTCCATTCCTTCAGGGATTCCAAGACCATTGGGCGAAGAGCGGCGAGCAAATGCCGTGTCCATGCCAAGCAGGCCTCCCATCACTAACAGCCTGAGGGCGAGTTAAACCGTGCCAAACATGCTGCATGTTTCCAGCTCTTTCTGTAGAGCCCCAGTGCTTTCTTGAATGAAGAAACTCCTTTGAATCCTAGGTAGTCAATTTTTTCCTTTGGAGTTAAAAAAAGAGATCTGACTTCTGGATTTTTCTCACTCTGTGTTGAAGAGTCTTTTCTGAGCCTGAACGTGAAGGAAGCCTTCCTTTACCGTCAGGAGCATCCATGCCCACAGTTTCTGTGTTCATTTTTCTCACAGGTGGAAACGGTGAGGACAGTGGTGGTCGAAGGCACAGCTGTGGCGTAAGCATTGCCTCACCACCCATAGGGATTGGCAGAAGTGCTGCACTCCCACCTTTCTAGAATATGCCTTATGCTCACTTATAAAATTCTCTTTTGAGCCAATTAGAGGAAAACTTTTCTCCAACTATTCAGTTTAGAATGTGTATTCAAAACTAGGTATTTGGAAGTTGTTGACCTGAGCCAAGCTCTGAATTAATTGGAAATTGGGAGAGATAATAGCATATTAAATGACAGGGAGTAGGAATGAATCTGGAAAATATTGGCCATTGAGCCCAGCCTCTGTGCTGTCCACTGGCATATCCAAGAGGGGAGGGGGCAAAGAGGCTGTGGCCCCCACCGAAGCTTAAAATGGTCTCTTTTGGCCCACCCAAATGCACCAAATTTTGGCCATGTTTCTTTAAAATTACTGTTTTCAAGATTTTTCTCGATTTAGCCCCCCAAAACGCTGGTGTGGCCCCCTCCAAGAGCTGCTCCTGGAGCCACCAATGGTGCTGTTAGATCTTGCACAAGCTAGTAGTTTAGATAATATATTTCCAATGAAAATAGTGTATAATTTGAATGAAAGAGACTATGCACTTATGGCAACAGAATTGAAGAGACTCATTCTATTCAATTATGGGAACAGACTCCCAAGACCAGTGTGCAAGGCATGCATTTTCAACGAGATCTCGTTGGTGCGAGTGGCTTTCGAGACAGGAGCAAGTGGTGCAAATTTTACTACCCTGGTGCGAATTTCCGAGACTGGTGCGAGGAAGGGGACAGTGAAAACCAACGAAAACATGGAAGGAAGAAAATGCGGACTAAAAATAAGCAGCCTTAAAGCAATTGCACTGATTAAGCTAAGTGAGCCAGATTTGCTGCAGACTGTAAGGTTTTGAGAGTAAGTATTGCATACTGATGGGTAAATTTGAAGCATGGATGGTGCAAATTAAAACGACAGCAGTTTTTACAGGGTTTTCATTATTTATAGTTGGCTTTTGTGTGAGCATTGCGTACCACATTTAAGGGAGATTTAAGGTGAGCAATTGCGTACCACATTCTAACAGCCATTTTAAGACACAATTTTATGTGCTGAGAACGAATCTAGCAACAATTGCTTCCACAAATCATTCTCTCCCATTGAATTTCCCTCCTATATTACCACGACACTACCAGGGGGCGGACATGAGATACTTCTCTAGAATTCTGGGGGTTTTGAAGGTTCCACTTCTGGTTCTAACAGTTTTTTGGCAGCAAAATTTAACATGTAATTCCAAAGGGACTGTTTGCAGGGGTTTGGGGCACGGGCCAGTGGGAAAATGTAAGTGGTGCTTAAGGGTATATTTTTTATTTTTGGTATGTAAAATTGATCAGGCTATCTTCTGGGTGCAGCTTTTAGTCTCTAAAGCGCATTTATAACAAGGAAAATCCACGATGAACTTCATGCTAATTCCTTCAGAATTCTGTTTCAAACGTTTCGATTACCCAATCAAAACGCTGCATTCTACCTTATGCTAGCAAAATTAAAGTTATCTTGAACAAAACCCTTCAAAATACTGCCATATCCTCAACGTGCTGCCAAATCAGGCAGTCAACTGGCTGGTCATGTCCGAACTGTATCTAAAGGAACCGTGGACACTACCACAGAGGTATTATCACAGTAGGTGGATCACATCTCCAGGTTCAAAAGGATCACATCAGAAGGTCCACAGTTCATATGTTCTACCACTCAAAATGTCTAACTTAAAAAAGTCAAACATTCAAAAGGTCCAAAGAGGCGTGCTCAGATGCATGAGAGTGGGGTGCATGATAACGCAGAGGCCTGCTAAGGCACCTGATGATAGGAGGCTATGAGGGGTTAGGTTAGGTTAGGTTAGGTTAGGTTAGGTTAGGTTAGGTTAGGTTAGGTTAGGTTAAGTTAGGTTGGGTCAAATTAAGTTGGGTCAGGTCAGGTCAGGTCAGGTCAGGTTTAGGTCAGGTCAGGTCAGTTCAATTGTGTATGCCCTTGGTCCCTATTTCCTAGTCTGGTAATATCACCCCTCTTTCCTGAATCTGAGTGCACCTCTGGTCTGGGTACCACTTCACACTACTCAAACTTCCCCTCCTTTCGTCTGTTTCATCTCTAGGGATTTTCTTGCAGAATTTTGGGATATTTCTATGACATTTCGAAAAGTGGTACCCAGACCAGACGTGCACTCAGATTCTGGAAAGAGGGTTGATATCCCCAGACTAGGAAATAGGGACTTAGGGCATACACACCTGACCTGACCTGACCTGACCTGACCTGACCTGACCTGACCTGACCAGACCCAACCCAACCCAACCCAACCCAACCCAACCCAACCTAACCTAACCTAACCTAACCTAACCTAACCTAACCTAACCTAATCTAATCTAATCTAATCTAATCTAATCTAATCTAATCTAATCTAATCTAATCTAATCTAATCTAACCTAACCTAACCTAACCTAACCTAACCTAACATAAACCTAACCTAACCTAACCCTCATAGCCTCCTATTATCAGGTGCCTTAGCACGCCTCTGCGTTATCATGCACCCCACTCTCATGCCTCTGAGCACGCCTCTTTGGACCTTTTGAATGTTTGACTTTTTAAGTTAGACATTTTGAGCGGTAGAACATATGAACTGTGGACCTTCTGATATCATCTTTTGAACCGCGAGATGTGATCCACCTACTGCGATAATACCACCACAGAAAGGTTGCACACAAAAAACACCTCACAGCACAGCAATGCTACTGTTTATTAAAGATACCAGATACCATGCCAGAATAAGAGGGATAAAATACTCCAAAATAAAAAACCTCTATGTAATGCACCAACGCTCGTCAGTTTGTGCAATGGTGGATGGATGTGATAGTTGTGAAATAAAATACTATCAGGCGATTTCTGATGCGATCGAAGCAGGTTAGGTTAGCTTTGGTTAGGTTTGGTTAGCTTAGGTTAGGTTAGGTCAGGTCAGGTCAGGTCAGGTCAGGTCAGGTCAGGTCAGGTCTGAGTAGATGTGCCGATTTTGTTTGTCCATTCTGTTTTGTTCCGTTCCTTCTGTACGTCAGTGACAGGGCTTTTTGAAGGTTTTCTAGAGGGTCTATTAACTAGTGTCATCGGTCAACTTTTGAATAACTACAGGCTGCCCCTGCTCGTACTACGATTATGACCCATTTCCAGCATTTATTCCCGCTTGGTCCACAGTATTGTGCGGTGCGCTTTATGAAAGCAATATTATTGAATATTTTGGAAACAGGTCAGCGGAAAAATGTTGTTGGAAATTTTTTAGGGCGTGCTACAATCATTAGAGTGAGACAATTTTCTTAGTTGTCAGTGATTGCTCACCTTATTCTGTAAATTAAAAGAATTCGCTCACCAGCCATAGCTATCAACAACAAATGATGGGTCCTATTACAGAACCGAATTCGCTCACCAGCCACAGCTATCAACAACAAATGATGGGTCCTACGAAGTACGAACAGAGGTAACCGAACAGATCCTTACTTGCCGTTCCGTTCCTCGACGGTTATGTTAACTTGGTCAGCAACAGCATTCACTAAGTAACTGTCGCACAACACATAATCAATTACCAAACAATCAAAGAAAGACGCTTTCTAGACACCGCTCCTGTGTAATAATAAGAACAACAACGATGATGATTGGTGATGAGTCACAAATTGAAATGCCGTCATCGTCGTCGTCATGAAAAAATGAATCAGTAAGGCTGCCAGATCATCAACATTAGCTTCCTTCAGACTAGACCTCAGACTCCGCTAGGCTGAGCGATATATTCCCCACTTTTCCGCTAGATCTGCGACTTTGATTCGGAATGCCGGCAAACTCAAATCGGAAGCAGCAATGAGTAAAACGCCTGGGGAAGGGGAGGGGGATGCAAACTGAGTGAGCACATAATATCGAAAATAACATACCCTATGAGTTTTCGTTCGGTGCACCACAAAAACGTGGCATTTCTATTTTTGGCATGACATTTTGCATCGACCATCTCGAGAAGACGCACAGAGATCAGAAAAATGGCAGGCTGCGTTGCGTTTGCTACGCCTATTTTTTTATCATATCCTGCTACTTAACAGTCCCACTATGTTGACTTGAGCCACAATGTTCCCTTCTTCAGGTTTTTCATTGTGTGCGGCCACACAGTGGCGGATCCTAGGCTTTATTGGCGGGGAGAGGGCAGGTCATTTTAAACATGTTAACTGGTGGGCCATTTGCCCCCCCAGTCGGCCGAAATGCCCCCCAGGGACCGGAAATTACCCCCCCCAGTGAAATAGAAAAAATATGACTTAAACATCAATCAATGCAAACCCACCTAAACAACGTAAGAGAGAACAATACCCGATAATGATGATGTATGTTTATTGCTGGTGCCAAATTGGCAATCCACCAAAATTGTGTTAAAAACAATTTTCATCCGTGGATGTCTCCTCCATCGTGCAAAGACGAAACAAAGCGCATAGTTAGGGGAAATCCCGGCAAAGCGGCGTCAGCATCAACTAATCACAACGCTGGATATGAACACTGGCCTACAAGCAATCAAACATCATGTTCTATCCGACCAGAAGCTCACACCCCAGCCAGTATCGTAAGATTGTATGATGCTCTCATTTCACACGAGGTCAGTTGTGAGCTCGTTCGTGGATTAGACGGGACACGGTGTAGTCAAAGCGCGTAAGGCAGGTTGCTGGTGTGGCAGTATGAACTAGTGCTTAGTCTTTTTGCCACCCCCGTGGCGCAGCTGGCAAAGGCGCCGCGCTTGGGTGTGGAAGGCCCCTGGATCAAGGCTGACCTGTGGCAGCCTTTTCCGCGGCCGCCTCCTACCCAGGAAATAGCGGTACACAGGGGAGTGCGCGCCGCAGCAGTGGAATCAACGCCGTGCCAGCCGGCGTCCCTGTTTATGGGCGCACGGGCCTGATCGGCCTTTAACACCCGCACTGGAGGGGGTCTGGCACTAACGCGCACTGGAGGGGGGCCTGGTAGGCCCCCCTTAGATCTCGGAAACTAAGAGGGTAAGAAAAACACCACTTGGTAGGTGGGTGGGGGGCTATGGTGATCTACATGATGACCAATTTTCATTGACCTAGGTCAATATCTTCAAGGTCAAATGAGGTCGTAAAGGTCAAATATTGGCCATGCTGGTATCGATTGATAAATGCTGTGATTATGCAGGAAAATGGCGGGAATAAGCTAAAGGCGGACACGGTTCATAGAGAAGAGGTCTCAAAGAGGCTTCCCCACAACTTTTGGGTCAAGGTCATTCAAGATCATTGACCTTTAAGGTCACCATATGGTATACTACTTATTATTTACACTTTGACTAACACTGTAGTCACTGTTTGGCGGGAAATGAGGATTGACCTTTCCCAATGACCTTTGACCTTGACCTTTGACCTTGACCTTTGTATTGGGGTACCCTACTGATGACGTCATAGCATAATATATGTCAGACGGGGTAGCCTCATTTGGCCGGACGCGCAGTGGTCAGTGACCTTGAACGTGCAGATATGACCTTGACCTGTGACCTTTGACCTTGACCTTGACTTTCATGTGAAGTGACCTTGACATATAGTCCCGCTTATATGACGTTATGACGTCACCACTTGGTCTTCAATGCAAGCTAACTGGTCCGACCGCGCGTTTACGGCGATCTCAAAATGCAGGTCTGACTTTGAAAGCCTATAAGTCAAAAAATTTTCGGCCGATTTTCAAAAAGTCTTCACCAATCGACGCGCTATTAAATTCTGTTAAATGTGGCCAAGTTTCGTTTTTCCGCTGCAAGCGGTTCTCCGGCCACCTTGGAAAAACAGGTGGGGGGCCTCCGAGGCCCCCTCCAGTGCGCGTGTTAAACTAATCCACCGGTCTGGTCGCCCGCCCGCGGCCCTCATGTGAGGGCTCGGCCTGTGCCGGGCGCTGCGGCTTGGGGAGACCGCAGCAGCCATGGCCCGCCGAGTGCGGTGCCGCTGTCCCGTTAGGGTGCCGGCAAATGGAAACTTCCGCTCTGTACATAGTGTGAGTGCGCTGTATGAATGAGACTAAGCTACTAACACAAAAATGTTCCCAGGAAGGAACGCAAAATTTTTTAAGTGCTTAGTCTTTTTATTTAAACTTGTGGGGGTATCATACATAAACGTCAGGGGCCAGCCAAACTTCATACATAGAAGTGACTTCAAATTTCAAACAAACTTCAAGCATAAAAGTGAGGGGGCCAGCCAAACTTCAGCCTGATGCTGACAACAAACTTCCCACGTTAGTACCAAAAACTGTTCGAATTTGGGGTCATCGTTGCCTTCCGCAGCGGCTGGTTATATAAATTTCCGGTTTTCCCCATTTTGACTGAGATCAAGAACTTGCTGGTCAAGAAGTGGGTGGTGGGGGGGAGGGGTGGGGACAAGCCCCCTGGTCTCCCCTTTTCAGACGCTTGTAGCATGCGTGAAATTTATAGTGAGATCGCTGCATCAATTTTTTCTGCAAAATCAATAAGTTGTTAGCTGGCTTTTATCACCGATTCCTTGATGTTGAAAATGGGGAGAGATTATATATTCGGCCACGGCCCTTCGTTAGAATCACAAAACTATCTCCCGAGAAACCCTTCCAAGAAGAAAAGAGCTGGTGACGCCATATGACCGACATTTGGTGCATCGATAAGCCTAAACAATTATTAGCTGGTTTTTGTACTGCATGCCCTAGATGATTTTGACAGCAAAAGTCACACATCATAGAAGGTATGTATATAAAAACCTATCTCGATTTAGCCTATGAACGACTTGTGTTCAATGCTATAGGAATGTACTTATCTTGCCAAACTCATAAAGAAAAATAAGAAAATCACCTTTTCATTTGGAATACATTGCATCAGCGTCAGGCCAAAATCCCTCCCAACAGGGTGAGAGTTGGCGGCGCCGTATGACCCTGGCAGTTGGATGCGTCGTTAAACCTCCCAACAATTATTATTATTATTATTGAGCAGCGCCAGGGCTGCCAGGCTGGCCATTTCGTAGCCAAATTCCTCGAATTGGGCCTTTTTTGTCGTGTTTGGCCCAGCGATTTTTTCGGTTGGCCCTTTCATGGAATCTGGCCTTTTTTGCAAAAAGGGCAGATTCCATGAGGCAAAAGGGCATGCCCCTCTTTTTAGCTGTTGCATAAATAGCTCTTGCATAAATATGGCTTATTTTGACCTCTTCCGCTCTGGAATACGATATCTGACCCCGAAAAAGCCGCAGAGCAGCAGCAAAACTGGTTTGGTGGTGGAAGAGAGGGACAGAACTTTGTTAAAAACACGATCCACAAAAATGATGGCCACCGAAAACCGGACTCAAAGGATGCGATACTATAAGCGCCTTTTGGGTGAAAAGGTGATGGCAAAGTGCGCCCTCTGAGGCTCTGCTCTCCACCCACTTACCAAAATCAAAGAGACGCCACTGTTCAAGAGAAAAAATGAATGGTTTGAAAAAAGAGAAAGCATTAAATATTAGCGGGGAGTGGTGCGGTCAAGATGATTAATGATGCTAACTAATGATCTGGTTATGAGGATAAACTCATTTGATGATCACGCGGGATTGGAGGAGTACCCCTGGCTCAGTATTAAATGGGTAGTGTGCTAAAAAAGTATTGCGTCAAGTCAATATCAAATTGTCAACAATCAATTTTAAACTGTGATACAAGTCGCTTTTTCTGCGGGCTTATGACTACCATTAGGGGTTGTTTTAGCATCAAATCTGGCTTTGGTGGTATTTATTTGGTTATTTTAGTGAAAATGAAATTTTTCCCCTCTTTGGCCCTTTTTCTAACTCGGTTTGACCTTTTCCACCGAAAAAATGGCAACCCTGGGCAGCATGTATAATTTAGAATAACACAAAAATTGAGAAACATTTCATAAACACTAATGTGTCTAAGTTTTATTAAACCCCCTCAAAATGTGGTATTGATCCCTTGAAGGCACTATAACGGCCAGCACAAAGAATGCCCCCCCCACTGACTTTTCCTTAAAAAATGCCCTGGGGGAGGGAGGTACAAGAGGCTCGAGTATTCCTGTCATTGCCTCGGATCACTTTTCGCTTATATATAAACATCCGCCCCAGTGGGCCTTCGAGCCACCTTCGCAATGGTAGGAGGGGTTTTCAAACACCCCCCACCCTCGAACTCGGCACCCATCATGGGCGGATCCATGGAATAAAGATACCTATCGCCCATGGAATAAAGAATAGGTATCTCTATTCCATGGACGGATCCAAGGGGCGATCGTCCCCCTCCTTAGGCCGAAAAGAAACGCCTGGAAAGAAACTGAAAAGAAATGCCTCGCAAGAAACTCCTCCAGCCGCAGCCGCTGGGCCCTCCGCAGCGGGGCCCCGCGGCTGCGGTTGTACCCCGCAGAGGTCAAGAATCTCACCAACTCGCCCACGCCCGTGGGTAGCCAAATGAGGTTCAATGACCAGAACTTAGCTAGCCAATCACGGAGAATGGACAGACATCAAGAATTGCACTTACCAGCACAAACCAAGTATTTCCACGATATTAACGCTACGTAAAAAGAGCGATCCATAACATGCAATGCTCCCTCGACTGATTTTAGGTACCATTATAACGTCAGTGACAAATAATTTATCCTTACTCTCTCGCGTTATTTCGCAGCTAAGTTAGAGATGGGTAGGTAGCCATATCGGCTACCTACGGGGCCGGGGTACTACCCCGGCCCCGTAGGTTGACCGTCCAGAGGCCCTTTATAATGTACCCAGGGGCCCCTATAATTAATCTCGGAGCCCCCAGTTTTTCTCTGGTCCTGCCTCGGAGGTCCCACAAGCCCCGCGACCGGGCCCCTGACAATTGTCTCGGGGGCCCACTGCTGCCCAACCCGGGCCCCCTATTCTCAGCAGTTGTAGGTAGGTCCCCGGTATTCCACCCGGCCCCCCTGTGGCTGCAGCCAGACCCCATATGGTTCATTCGGGCACCCTGACATTCATCCGGGCCCCTTGCAATCCACCTGAAACCACTGAGTCTGCGACCGGGCCCTCAAAATTATTCCGGGCCCACTGATGTCGAAGACGGGCCCCTGTTCTCAGCAGTTGCAGATTATTTCCCTATATTCCACTTGGGCCCTCTGTGTCATCCACTCCACTTGTATTCCACTTGTGCCCAGACGCCATCAGAACACGATTTTAACACACGCATTGACGGGGGCCTGAGCCACCTTCGCTTTGACGGAGGGGGGTACCCGCCCCCTTAAGATCTCAAAAAACCACGCTAGATAGTGAGCAAACGGCAAAAGGTGTTGGGTAGCCCATCCACTTCCCTATCGAAAATATTTGCCCGAACCATTTTTTGTCAGGTCACATTTGGGGTCACTGGAGGTCAATGCATGCCATCGTAGGGGTAACATGTAAATGAAGGTTTTCGGCCATCACATCTGAACAAGTAACAATAGAGCAAAACAATCTGAATCCTTCAAATCCTCGCAGCAAGCCGAATCGAATGATATATATGACCGTGCTAGGAAAAATATGAGATTTGACCTGATCTGAGGTCAGGTCAATGTCAAATTAGGTAAAATGTATATCATTAGAACTGCAAGGACACGGCGAACCTAATGCAGTTACAATAAATGCTCTACCGCCATCCATTAAAATTTATTCAGTTAAAACCATTTTTCCCATGTATTTCCAATGGAGAGGTCATGGCTCGTACCTGATCTGAGGCCATCGATATAAAAAAATACCGGAACACATTTAGATAACTCGTTGGGGCCATTATGTGATATCAGTTTCAATTGGATAAGTTCATCCTGCTCTGACTTATGCTATCTTAAACTTTTTTTTGAGGTCAGGTTGCTTGACCTGTACTGGTGGCCTGGCATGGCCTAACCTTAAATTTTGACAAAAGTTGTGAAAATGATCAGGGAAAAGGTATATCAGCTACGGCGGCGCTACACGCCGCCGTTTTTATGCTACCTCGAAAAAACCCGAGGGGGGGGCGGCCCGCCCCCATTAATGCACGTGTAAAAAGGCAGCTCTTAAAGCTGTCACAATTATTTTTGACAAGACAGTGTTACTAGCCTGCGAAACCCGGTAAAACAGGGTAGGTGCTAAAAACCGTCAACCCTAAGTCAAAGTATAAGTATGCCACTCTGAAGCTTGATTTCGTCTTTAGGCACTACCGACCCGGAGATATGCAGCGGATTCTCGGCCACTTTTCCGTTTACTTTCCTCTCGTTATTAGCCAAACACATGACCATTAGCTAACGTTGAGAAACATTGCACACGACTGCCATATCCACTTCGTAGGGAATTTCGGCTTTAGTAAAAATTACCTCCACGTTCCGCCTCACTGACGGTGCGGAGGAATTTCGCCCGTCCCAGTCACCCTGACGGTCTGGGAATTTGTCCCTTTCAAATTTTCAGAACTACTAGTGATAATCTATTGCCAATTCGTCATTGATTGAAACGACGTGATTTTGTTTGGAAGAGTTGATAATATGTTTATGGCCTGCCTCCTCGAATCCCGGATGCAAAATGGTGCTAACACACTGAGTTTAAGTATTGGGACGCAGCCCTTCATTAGAATCATCCTAATACAACAGGCGAAAAAGCATACATTTTTTATCACAGTGTGAGCAAGATCTAGAATTTTCCTCACAATCGAATCTTGCTTATTTGAGGTCTTGAGGTGTATTATGAGGATTCTTATGACGGGCTGTGCTCGAATACATAATCTCAGTGTTTTAGCTCCATTTTCCATCCATCATTCGAGAGAAAGGCATTAATAATCCTATCAATTAATAATCATGATCCTCGGCTCAGCACTGCGTTATCTATCAACTTGTTTTGAAATACATAATTTCTCGAGCGGGTAACCCGACAGGGAATTTTTCGGGCTCTGAGGGGCCCAAAAACATAAATCGGCCCGGTAACCGGTTCGACACTGCCGGAAGTTGACGCCGCCAGTAAGCATTGTGCGGGATTGAGCAAACTCGGCAACGGCGCATTCTCGGAGGTTAGCTAGTACCCGATCTACCTAACAGGGCTGGGTCACGAAACACCCTTTTTGGTCGGCGACTCAGAAATTTCCATAAACATCCACTAATAGGCTACGACAGGGTTAAAGCTTTCACAAGAGAAAGGACAATAATGTTAGTTTTATATTTCTTACAAACAGTTGTATAAAGCTGGCTCTCTGCCAGCGGCGCGCGCCGCACGGGCGGCTGACCTCGGCCGTCTGGCGGAATGGTAATAAATACGCCCTGCATGCCCTCAGAACATGCAGCGCTCACTAAACAATCCTCTTACTACACATAACACAGACGGCGCACACCTGGGGCCGCGCTCTCAGCCTCACACGCAGGTCAATTAGAGAGACCAGAGCCGGTGTCCGGCCAATGTCCGCGTCACCGCCAGCGCACCAGCCCACCACTATCACATTCAGTTCCGTCACGCGGCGCTGCGGCTCAGCGGCGGGGTGTGCCTCACCATTCAGTGCTCGCCGCGAGATGGCACCCCGGCGCTAGTCGTTCATCACGATACCACCGTTCCACACGCTGTCGGTTGTCGCTCAGCACCGCATTCTCACATAGAAACGCTATCTTTCACATAAAAACATCACAACGCGAGTGTGGCGCTCGCACGGGACGTCCAGCGGCAGCCTAACTTGACCCCTCTACAACAGCTGTCGACTGGGAGTACCAAATACGTATCTTCGGTGAAGCGAAGATTAATGATCTCATCCCCCCCGCGCTTGTAAAGTCAAGGCTATTTTTACTCCGTTCCTGAAATTGAATCTTGTAAACATGTACGAAAAAATGTTTCGCATCACAGTATAAAAAGACTTGGGAAGAGTCCCTCCTGACAGCGCTCAAAGAGTGGCGAGGTAAAAAGGCGTTTGTACCGCACCGTCGAGTACAGCTCCAAAAACGACACGTCACAATAGTTGGCGCCGTGCAGCGGATGTCGGCAGGCGCCTACCACCGGGTCCACTGTCGTTGGTCCACTCTCAGGAATGTCAGACGGGCCGCGTGTGTTTGTAACACTTCTCCCGCTGCTGGGAGGTGACGCCTCTCCGTCACACCGGCTCCCAAACCCCTCGCCAGGTCCTTTTGGTCCCGAACAAGACCTGTTGTGACTAGAAGGCACGCCGCGGCGGAGAACTGACGTCACACACACGCCACTTTCCGAGATCGAGCGCGCTGATTGGCTGAGCTAGGTCCAGTGACGTCACTCGGCGCCTTCCGGGCGTTGCCGTTTGAAGAAGCCCCACTGCAACAGAAACACACCGGTGAATGAGAACGGCGCCGAGTCCGGGTGCACGTGAATGCAATATCCGTTCAACACGCTACCTCTGCCAGTGACCGGTCACCCCGGCCATAGGCTGCTGTGCATTCCACCCTTCAGTCTTACCGGCTGTACAACTCAGGTATCGAATGGGGACAGAACTGCTACCTACAACTAAAAGGCTGCTGGCAGGGTCCGTGGTCAGAGCTCTAGATTTCGACCCAGAAGACCTCGGTTCCAGTCTAGCCAGGGACAGAGCTTTGGGTCTGCCTGTTATGAAGTCAATTGTGAACCACAGATCTGCAAGCCACATTGTGGATGGATGCGGCATAAGCACACGTTCATGTGGCGTTACATGTTCAATACCATCACCACCTGTTTTGAGGTAGCATACTGCCGATGTGATAACAATCTTGATTATAACTAATGTTTTAAATTACATCTGCAGATTTTGCACAACGGTGGGGCGTTCCTGTAATCCTTCAAGATTTTACTAAGCACCTTAAAAGTAGACTTGAATTCAACTTATGCGTACAGTCCCAATCTGCCCGCCTCGAAGGTATCAGTTTGCTCTCGCCTCAGCCTCCCAACCTCTACGACCCGTCTACCCATCTTGCAGGCATCAGTCTGCCCACTCTATGGCCCAGTCTGCCCACTCTATGGCCCAGTCTGTCCACTCTCCAGACCTAGCCTACCCACATGTACCAACTTGCCCATTCTCTGTACCCAGTCTGCCTACACTAAACCCAGTCCGCCCACTCTCTAGCCGGGTCCTCCCACTCTCTAGCCGGGTCCTCCCACTCTCTAGCTGGGTCCGCCCACTCTCTAGCCGGGTCCTCCCACTCTCTAGCCGGGTCCGCCCACTCTCTAGCCGGGTCCTCCCACTCTCTAGCCGGGTCCGCCCACTCTCTAGCCGGGTCCGCCCACTCTCTAGCCGGGTCCGCCCACTCTCTAGCCGGGTCCGCCCACTCTCTAGCCGGGTCCGCCCACTCTCTAGCCGGGTCCGCCCACTCTCTAGCCGGGTCCACCCACCTTGTACAGTCCGTAGGTAATCAGCGCCAGCAGCAGCAGGGCGCCCAGCACCGTCACCACGATCACCCAGATGGGGAACGGCTGCAGCGACGACGGCAGTAGTACCGTGTGCACCTGGTAGATGTCAGGCCGGTCGTTCTCCGGCTGCAGCGGGTAGGACACAGCGCCTACCTCAGCGATGCCCACCGTCGACAGGACCACGATGTCACGCGACCCGACGTACGGCTCTGGCGGCGGGACAGAGGCGGGGTCATACGGACTGCTCGGATGTCGGCAGGGGGCGCGCAGCTCACACTGACTCGTCCCGCAGGCCCAGACCAGATCGTCTCTGTGTAGCCGCCAGAAATGTGAGCTGACTCAACTCTGCCTTACGACTCAGCAACCGACTCTGATTCACTGCATTTGATTGAGCTACTAATTCGACTCTGATTCAGTCAGCACCTAGAAATAAGTCGCTGTCCGTATCAAAATTGATTTTTATTAAATCATAAGATCGATATCTCAGGCCAAAACCCTTCTTGGTTACCCAACCACAACTAGCTATATACATCACAGTCGAACTACATTAGGAAACTATAAGACCGCTACATCAGTTCAAAACCCGTTTTTCTACACCACGTCCAACTACATCATCACTACCAATCGCACGGACGTGCGGCCCCGCTCCACCCGTGAGCTGGCTTCTCACCCAGCTCGTGCAGTTTGACTCGCATGGAGAGGGTGACCACCACGGAGGACTGCTGGCTGGGGAAGGAGGCGGTGGGACACTGCAGCAGCACGCAGGAGACGCCCGGCCGGGTGCAGTTGAGGTAGGTGGTGGCGTTGCCGGGGTGCGGCGGCGGCGCGGCGGCCAGCAGACGGCGCTGCCGGTCCGTCAGTTGCACGCCCCGCCGCCAGGTGCGCGGCGCCTCCACGTAACTGTCGCCGTCCTGCAGGCGGTGGGAGGGTGATGTACGGGTACCGGTGGAGGCGCGAGAACGATCACACACACAGACACAGACAACAGACCCACACCCACCCAGCCACACCCACACCCACACACACACACACACACCCACACACACACCCACACCCACACCCACACCCACACCCACACCCACACCCACACCCACACCCACACCCACACCCACACCCACACCCACACCCACACCCACACCCACACCCACACACACACACACACACACACACACACACACACACACACACACACACACACACACACACACACACACACACACACACACACACACACACACACACACACACACACACACACACACACACACACACACACACACACACACACACACACACACACACACACACACACACACACACACACACACACACACACATTCGTGCGATTTCACACAACTGGTCAACGCTACTACTGCGCTCCTACCTTTCGGAAGGATACAAGTGTACTAATCGTCCGTTGCATCTTTGAACGAAATTAAAAAGAAAAACTTCATCAAGGCTAATGAGGCTGGCGCCCCCATGAGCATTATGAATTGAGTGCCTCGAGGCATTCAAAGCCTGCACGACACATGGTGAGCACCTCAATAGCCTTCATTTGTAACGTATGTCGAAGTCGTTATCGACGGAAATGTTTTACTAGTTTGCGATAGTTGATTATTGATCGTCAAAGTCGAGTATCGAAGTATCCGCTTTGGCCAATCGATAGCCACAACCTCTGAATCATTCGATCTGATCCCACAGATCCCTCCCAACAGATGAGAGTTGGTGATGGCGTAAAGCCGTGGCAGCCGGAGCGCTGTTACACCCCAACAATTATTAGAGATCCGGACATGTTTATAGGCTAATTTCCGCGTACCTATGTATAGATTAGTCAAAATCAAAATAAGTTTTGCCTTCAACAGTACCTTCAGTTTTCCGAGTTAGGGAGCGTCCATATTATGCACCGCACATGGGGCGGGGAGTCAGCCACATTGTTATCAAACGTTGCACGTGTGCGTCTTAAAGCGTCACCTGGTGCAGGGGTGGGGTAAAATGGCACAGACGTGCGTTACGTAGTGAATGGACGGCCACTACGCACTATCTTACAGCAATACACCTTTTGGCAAGGCTGAATTTTCATTTCGACAGCAGCATACTTCATCCCAAACTGGTTTCACTAAGTCGCAATTATAGCGGATTACCGATCCGGCTCAGAAACGTTCTTCGGTGTGTTAACGGTTTTTTTCAGCCGAACCCGTAGCTATACGCCACACCGTTCACAGCAGGGAGGTCAGGGAGGTCGATTTGAGGTCGTCTGGTCAGATGTGGGGGGCCCGCGAACAAGGACCTCTCCCCCCACGCTAAATGGATATTTTTCTCTGGTTCACACATAGTTGTTCTTGTTGTCGTAATAGAAGTCGTTGTGAAATCATCGAGTGCCCACTTCTGTGCATGACTTTTTGAAATACCGCATGGCGAGAGCTCTACGAGTTATTCAGTTTCTTTTAAAAAAAGATGAGACACCAGCAGTAAACCAGATACTTGTATATAATTTCTGGATTCACACATCTATCTCCACCAGCCTTTACGCCATTTCCCACCGACATGATCAACTGTGTTACCACAGAAGCGCGAGTCGGCCACCGCGTGTTGACCCGGCACGGTGGTGTAGAAGTCTCACCTTGGCCAGGTAGTAGCCGGTCTGTATGCCGCACGAGACAGCGCGGCCGTTGATGGCCGCCATCGGTCGGTACAGGTCCAGCACGCGCAGCTCCCGCCCCTGCGCGTCCGTCACGTTCACCGGCACCAGGAACGACACGTTGACGGCGTCCACGGGCGAGGCCAGGTACCTCAGCACCTGGTACCGATGACTGACGATCACGTAGTTGGGATCGTTCCGCTCCGACTCGTCGCGGTCCTGCTGCTTGTCGTAATAGAGGTCGCCCTGTTCCAGAGCTTGCCTGAGGCGGAGAGCTGCATCGTTAGTGACGGGAGACAGCCGCCCGGTTCAGCACGCGGTAGACCGATGCACGGGCAGACGGCATTGCAGAACAACTCATTCTTTCCCAACGCTGCCCTTTTGAGAAAATCTCCGGCTAGAGGTAAGGCACCGCCGCGTCACTTTTGACCGATTGGGTCAATAGATGTTGCAATAAGGGTATCCGAGCGAGGCAAACAGGCTACACCTAGGAAATTCAGGGAGATAAAAAACGTGAAATAACACCGCACAGCCCATATTTTGATTATATTCTATTTAGGGGGTTGTTCCGGGCGTAAGAAGACGCTGTCAGTAAAAATGTCACGTGACAACAGCTTTACAGCCATTGCCCGTGGTAAATTTATTTTCATAAATTTTACTGGAGACAAAAAAAGGAAACGGGGCATCAGGGTATCAGGGCTCAAAGGGCACATGTTTCGTCGAAAAGGCACTTCTGCTTTTTATCAGACACCTTTAATTCCTGCCTTGTACAAACCATAAGTTAGGGGTCCACAATGACAGCAAAGAGCACACAAGCCATTTCCGAGAAGAGAACAGGCCTTCTGGCACTCAGAACCAGAAGGGCACTGAACCCCAGCGGAGGTAAAAGCCAAAGAGCTGGGGACGATTAACAGGGACTGGAACTAAAAATGGTCCCGGTTTGTATGTAAAAATTATTGTCCTGGCTGACCAATGCCATCACAAAAGATTTCGAGAAAAAATGTGTGCATTATATAAAGAGGATCTGTGATGTAATTTTGGGAAAACCACACGGAAAGAATACAATTTCAAAGAAATATTGACAATGTGGTCAAGAAAATATTTCAATTTTGTTGGTGCTAATAGTAAAGCTTGACATATTTATTTTTGGCATTAAATGCATAAGTTTTTTATTTTTAAATGAATTTATATAGCTGATAATTTTGTCTATTACGGGCCTGCTTACAGGTTGCAGACTACAAATTTGCTACTATAGGCAGAGTTTGGGCGTTTTCTTTGTTTCGCAGAGATTGTTACAGAAACAATTCATGGACCCTTCAGGTTAACATCAGGTCACATGACCTGTTCCTTTCATGATCTTGATGCCCGATTGCGCGATTTATTTCAAATGGCATGATTCAGACATGCTCTGATTAAACCAAAACCATCAGAAGGGAAATTTTGTAGGAAGGTTCCGTCGAATATCTGGTATTTTTGCACATCTACACTGAAGAGGAATCTCTGCACACTTTGAATAAGTGCGCTCCGGTGCCAAACGGTGAGAAAGAGAAAAAATCTAAAAATGTGTGATGTAGGGTATTGTGGCTTAGTTGAACTGTGGTGGGATAGCACCAGCCACTGGCGGGGTGAACGGAATGCCATGCCGCCCGTCACTGTCCGATGCGGCTGAATTTGCTCACCAGATATGGTGCAATCAAACAGCCTATATAAATCACTCGTCCACCTTAGGCAGGAGGACGGACAGTGATGACACGCTGCGGGCCTTTCTCAGTGCGTCCAAGGGTGGCGACACTGGGGTTGAGAAACACCACTGACTTTTACGAGTCAACTTCCAATGCTATTAAAACGCATGTCTGGAGCTTACTTTTGCTGAGCGCAAATTACAACCCTTCTGGCCTTTATACTTGGCATGGCTCGACATGAAAGAGAATGTGCGTACAACCAGTGACTGCCATGCTACTTGCGCCTCACGTGTTCTACAATCTAGCTAACCTATTGGTGGGTGAATTTCTCAATGACTTTTTAGCCAGGTTTCCTCATAACACAACCTTCACACGTTTCAAACTTTATTTTAAGTGGAGACGCAGATGTAGTATCAGTTCATACACTTTTTTTGGGGGGGTGAGGATTTAACAATGGCTGTGACGAGAACCTGTTTATAATGACACCGCCTACATGGGCATTACCAGAGGCAGCTCCTCCAGGCAGGGATGTGATTTAAATATTAGTTTTCGCCCATTGCTCGGAAATTATCAGTCACAACCACACAGAACCTTCACCACAGGGTGCGAAGTCAAGTGGGCACACTCCTTATTTCACCGTTTCGAGAAACATTTGGGTTCCAGGCTGTGCAAGACTGTGAAACAAGATTAGCGAAAACTTTCAGTCAAACTGGCGTGCATATCCCCGAGACCACCCACATGTGATCATGGGTACCAATGATCCATCAACAGCTCTGAGCTGACTCAACGGCAGCCATATGAACTTTTATAACGTGTATTGCGGAAAGGCCACAATAAGATTTATTTCCAATATTCATTGAGGTAATGTTTTAATGATGTAATCATATCGGCTATAAAAATATATTAACGCAAGGTAGAGTTCATGAAATGTTAACTCAATTAAATAAACAAACTGCAAGATGATTCGACAAAACTTGCCACATCTTTCCCAATGACACTCAATGCGCAATGAGCGCACCCACCGAGCGGGCATGTACAGCATGGTCCTGGGAGAAGGAATTTCGCATTCCGTTTGAAATTCCTATAAAACTTCGAGGGCGTAAATCTCCAATAAATTCTTCAGCGCTTATCCCGCGTCAAGAAACACGTAAGACTATTGTGACGCTAGTGTCTCGCACCGGAAAACATTTGTTGTTGCGCTTCATCGTATTCAGCTAAGGACGCAGAGACGGTAGGACAGTAATGGCTTCAGCTTCGTCTAGCTCGTTAAGTATACATCTCATTGCAATTTCAAGGAGTTTTAATCGATTTATCTCGCCACGACTTTTCAAAACAGGTACTTTTTAACCCACATACGAGTTGAAAACTGTCGCATCAAATGTAAAAAAAAACTATAAAATTTGGGTCACATAAAACCGCTGAATATAGCCGAATTTGCTGGGCACTTTTATTACAATTTTACGACTCAGCAAGCTCCAGTGCACCAACAAGTCTATGCTGGAACGATTCTCGCCAATTTAGTATCTTTGCCCCGGCTATTTAGATAGTACAGATCGGGGTCATCGGAAGGTGGGTGTACCATCTGTCCCCGGGTGGCCCACGTCCCTTCCTCGCACTAGGCGGACGTGAGAACCCGTCGGCAATCATGTCGTAACCGGGGAGAATACCACCAGAAGCACTGAACACTTCGGAAGATTGCAAACAATTAACATTTTTGTCGTGGCAGCTCGGCACAATTATATTTTCTTGCAAAACTAGTTGTTTTGCACAATCACCACAAATAATATTGAAAGTTCAAATCAAGCAAACATTCACTCCGCAACAAAGTTCCTCATTGCAAGGAATTCAATTGCAGTTTTGCGTACTTATAAGCCGGGGATCGTGCACCATTGGCACGTGCCTAATGAACTCGTCGGTCAAGTCCGAGCACTTGGGAGCGCAAGCTAAGTCCTACTCGCGCAGTCGGCTAGAATGAGTCTGGCTAAAGGACAGGATGGCAGGCTGTATGCCAGCCATAGGACAGAATGGCAGGAAGGCAGACTGTATGCCAGCCTAAGGAGAGGACGGCAAGCTGTATGCCAGCCTTAGGAGAGGACGGCAGACTGTAGGCCAGCCATAGGACAGGACGGCAGGCTGTATGTCCGACCCAGGAATGTTGGACAGGACGGCAGCTGTATGCCCGACACAGGATTGCTGGCCAGGACGCGGACGCCGGTCCGACAGCAGGCTCTCCACTGACCCAGTGACGGCGATGTCGGCCTCCGTCCTGAGCCGCAGTGTGAAGTTGCGCACGTTGTCGCCGCCGGCCACCTCCTGGCCGGCTGAGGTGACGTT